>PUQB01000030.1:48971-143485 GCA_003024785.1 Selaginella tamariscina | reverse complement strand
CCACAAATATTTAAAACAGGAATGTGATGGCGAATTAATCCCGCCACACCTTCTTGCCGCCTAAAATGGATGGCGAGATTAATCCCGCCGCTCTTCTTAAGAGGCGAGAAGCATTGCCCGAACAAATTCTGTTATAGTTATCAAAAGAGATGGTGGCGGGATTAATCCCGTCACCTCTTCGAAAGGTGAAAAAAAATGGCCGGATTAATCCCGCCGCCCCGGCTAACTAAAAATATTAAGTTAAAAGTATATTTAAACGGGATAAATCCCTAACAGAATATATTGTAATCCTAATGCATTCCTAAATCCCTAAATTCTAAAATTTAAGAGAGAATGTAAGAGTGAATCTTTATAAATATATTTAAATTTGTTTATAATACTTACTTGTAAACAGCACTGAAGGCGCTGTGCTTTCCTATAAACAATAGTGCACCCAATTTAATGTCGCTCCTGAGCTGATCACTAAGAAGAAAAAAGAAAATCTGAAGAGTGAAAAATAAAGAAATGAAGAAACCCTTGCCGGAGAAAGAACCAGATCTGAATTTGAGTGGGAAATTAAATGCATTTTCAAATTTACATGTCAGACCGACAATACTTATGTCAGAAATTCAAAATTTTTGAAATAACAAAAAGAAAATTTAAGATGAGTTGAAACAAATAACCGACAGTCTGAAATATACTCTCCAATTCCAATGAGTGTTTTAAAATTGCATTTAATGTCATTCAAGTGCTTCAAGCTGTTTAATATTATGAAATTTTTATAATTATTCTACATTTTAATATTCAAGTATAATTATTAAGTTTATATTATATATATATATACACTAATACAATAAATAAATTGATTATATTATTATTATTTAAAATATATTCATAGTCTGTTATTATTATTATTTTCTTAATTACTCAGTAATTAATTTACATTTCCTACTATTAATGGGATATTCTTTGTTATTTTCTTAATATTCAAAGAATATTTCAATATTAAACATGATTATCATAATTAAATTAGTCTTATTCTTAATTATCTCAGTAATTATTCTACATTTGTATATATTAATGGGATTTTCTCAATTAATTTGTTATTATTTCAAGAATATTCTAGTGTTAAACCTTATTATCAATATTAAATTAATATATATTAAAACTATATATGGCTATATATTAGATAAAATCATATATTATTATGTATAATTTAAAATATGTTCATAGTGTGTATAAATATTATTTTCTTAATTATTCGATGTTTGTTTTGCACATATTATATATAAACACAATCATAAAATTTATATATACATGTGCACACGCATTAGAAGCACTTACAGAGACACATATGCACACACATGCACATTGCCCTAAACCAAACTTGAGAAAATTATATGTTGCTTCTTTATTGAAAAACATCATGTTCAAGCATGTATATCTATATGTACTCAGTGTGTGATGTAACACATTGAATTTACACATGTAATATATATGTATGTCTGTGTGTATACACGTGTGTATGTATATTGTGTACTAATATAATATATGCAATGTGTACGATTTTCATTTGTTAACACTCTATCTCTTTTCATACATACACAGTGTCACCATGCATAATCCTTCTCTCATACATACACACCATGCATGATCCATAATATGTACTGATGTTACAATATTATGTAATATGTATAATGTATATCTGTGTATAACACTCACTCTCTCATACATAAACACATGCATGATCCATCCTACCCTAAACCCTAAACCCTAAACCCTATGTAACACATTGAATTTACACATGTAATATGTATGTATGTCTGTGTGTATACCGTGTGTATGTATATGTGTGTACTAATATATCCAATGTGTATGAATTTAATTTGTTAACACTCTCACTCTTCTCTCATACATACACACCATGCATGATCCATGTAAATATGTACTGTCTCTCTTCTCTCAAACATACACACCATGCATGATTCATGTAAATATGTACTGTCTCTCTTCTCTCAAACATACACACCATGCATGATCCATAATATGTATTGTCACTCTTCTCTCATACATACACACCATACATGATCCTGTACTCTGTCTCTTTAATATTAATAATGTACTAATATGTATGTATGTCTATGTATATATACTATGTGTGTATATATGTATCGCTGCACGTGAAACTTTAACACTCTCATGGACACACACGTGTTAAACCCCTGCATGATATTTATTCTTGGGGTGTATGTGATACACCCACGCACACGCACACGCTGATAATATAATGAAAGAATATTCGTTTAGGGCGAGATCACTAGTTTAATCTTTTTTAGGGTTTAAGTATATTCTTAGAAGGAATATTCGATTAGGGTTAATATATATTCTATTCCTTTAGGGTTTAAGTATATTCCTAGGGTTTGTAAGGAGGTGGCGGCGGCGGCGGCGGTGAAATCTCTTCTCTCTTTCACACAGGTGAGATCTCTATCTCTCTCACACGCACACCTCTGAGTTTATTTATTTATTTATATTTATATGTGTGTGTATCTTAATAATATAATTTAGATCTCTATCTCTCGCACACACGCACACTCGTATACATACACACACACACACACACATATATATATACACACACAGAATATATATATATATATATGTGTGACACAGATATATATATATATATATATATATATATCCTTCTCTCTCTCTCTTCTCTATAGATCTCTATTCTCGCACACACACGCACACTTGTATACATATACACACACAGATACATATATATATATGTCTGTGTGCACAGATATATATATATATATATATATATTATATATATATATATATATATATATATATATATCCATATCTATGTGTGTTTGTGTTTGGTATCTGTATAATTTTTAATTTATTAATTTTATCTCTTGCACACGCACGCACACTCGTTTATCTTTATGATTTTATTGTTTCGCTCACACGCATACTCACGATATACATACACACACACAGACACATAATATATACCAAATACATATAATATTACATACATATATTATGTGTACCAGTATCTGTTATAATTCTATTTATTTATTATGTATCGACACACACACGCCACTCCTATACATACATACATATATATATATATACACTATATATATGTGTGTGTTGTATCTGTATAATTTTATTGATTTTGTTAATTGTATCTCTCGCACACACACGCACACTCTTGTATATATATATGTGTGTGTGTTGTTTATCTGTATGATTTTATTTGTTTCACACACGCATACACGATATACATATACACACATTATATATACCTATGTACATATATACATACATATATTATGTGTACCAGTATTTTGTATAATTTTATTTATTTATCTATTTCTCGCACACACACGCACATCTCCTATATATATTATATATATACACACACACACATATATATATATAATTTTATTGATTTGTTTGTTTATCTATATGATTTTATTTGTTTCACACACGCATACACACGATATACATATAATTGTGTATCAGTATAATTTTATCTGATTTGTCTATCTCTGGCACACCACACGCACTCTCCTACACACATAATATTATATAAATATTATGTGCGTAGCGGCGGGATTAATCTCGCCGCTATATGGTTAGGACCCTCGGCGGCGGGATTAATCCCGCGCTCTTCAGGCAGGTTTCTGTTAGCCTCATGAGTGGCGGGATTATCCCATCGCGTATGCATGCCTTGCGCAGAATCGGGCAGGATTATCCGCCGCCAAAGGCCTTCCTGAAGGGCCTAGGTGGCGGGATTAATCCTGCTCGATTCGCGCAGGCATTGGCGTCCAGCGGGATTAATCCGCCGCCTAGGGCCCGAGTAAAGGGCCTGGGCAGCGGGATTAATCCCGCTGCCCTGCGCGGAATCGGGCGGGATTAATCTCGCCGCCAAAGACCTGCCTGAAGGGCCTAGACGGCGAGATTAATCCCGCCCGATTCTGCGCAAGGCATTGGCATCTAGCGAGATTAATCCCGCTGCCTAGGGCCCGGTGAAGGGCCTGGGCGGCGGATTAATCCCGCTCCTGCAGGAATCGGCGGGATTAATCCGCTGCCAAGGCCTGACTGAAGGCCTAGGCGGCGGGATTAATCCCGCTGAGCCTTCAATGCCTTTGGAGGAATGAATCGCCACCCTTCCTTTTTCTTCATTGGTGAGTCGGACCAATCCCAAACGTTTCTGTCTGAGACGTAGAAGGTTTACAACATACCAATGGAGAGAACTGGGAAGGGTGGCGAAATTCATTTAACCATCCTTACATGGTGGGCGAGATTAATCCCGCCTCCTTTCTGGAGTCACTGAAGGGGTGTGCCAAATAAATCCTGCCAAGTTCTCTCTGAGACCGAGAAGGGTGGCAAGATTAATTCCGCACTCCCGTTCAAGGCCTCCAGAAAGGTGGCGAGATTAATCCCGCCCTCTTTCAGGAGGCATTGAAGGGGTGGCGAGATTAATCCCGCCGCACCTTCCATGTGAATATATATGTGTATTAGTATATATAAGTTGCATATCTCATTTTATTTACTTTTATCATCTTATCATAATATTTCGAGTAAAAGCTAGGAAACTATGTAAAACTGTCCAGAGCTCACATTTGTGGTGGTTTAAAACGAAATGTTATCTTTCTTTTGCACTAGCACAAAGGTGAGCTTTGGACAGTTAATTCCGTCCACTTCTCTCTGTGTATTATTTTTGTATATTCGGGTTTATACAAGTGTGTGTGCGTTTTTATATGATTTGTATTCATAGTGTATTATTTTGCAGAAGGACGATTTAATTAAACAAGGAGATCGAGTCATTAGTATGGAGTCGTCGTCAAATTCTGGGTAAGAATTAAAATAAAATCTGTTATACTCGGATATGTGCTTGAACTAATCATTTTTGTATTCAGATGTGGAATTGAGGTGACATTAAAGACGAGAGCAGGAGAAGAGATGGGCAGGGGGATTCTGGAATCAACTTGGCCATATTTCAAACTAAACGGGAAGCGCATTGGAACAACCATGGTTGCTGTCAAACTAACCTCTGTCACATCGCATGGACAAGCAAAACAATGGAAAGTGGGTGTGCTAGTCAAGCATCCGAAAGCATGCTGTGAACCCAGATTGAACGATGCTCGACACATATGCCTTCCATCCAATGTCACGTTCTCGGATCCAGAGGTCGCCAGTTACAACATTAATTTCGGGTGGTTTTGTCGACTTGTGGATAATGACGTTCACGTGTTCACTAATGATGTTGACCGTGGAGTTCTTCTTCAACTCAACGAAAGCCCATCTATGGAGGGGATCCAACTGGATGTCTACTTCGAAGATCTTCAGACTCATCGAGTAGGTGTATTCAGGAGATATTGCTTCACAATACAGAAAATCCACAAGTGGAGCAATCGTCCCTCTTCACATTGAAGAAGAACACAGCGACATCATAAAGGAGATTGAGAGGGTGGCTTGGTCTCAGGTTCTTTACAGATCACGTTCAATTTGCTTAGCAAATTTCGGGAGCTGGAAGAGTGTGCCGAGAACATTAGAACAGCATCAATCGGGGATCACACATGTTGATTCGGATCGTAGAAGAAAATCATTAGTCGTTTTGTCAGCTGCACCTGTGGCGTCCCATGCTGCAATAAGCCACAAGGAAATGATGTTGGATGATAGGATTTACGAGTGTAGGGTTAAGTATTGCAGCGTCAACCCAAACTTCAATTACAGGCCACTGAATCAGGAACGTGTAGCTGAGCTCATGGAGAAGATGAAGGACGACAATTCTTACACCGTTCCACATAATGCTGTTTTGTGCGCATACTACGAGAGAAAAAGGCGCTGACAAAGTGTGGATCACAACACCGGAACAAATGAGGAAGGTTCAGACGGAGAATAGAAAATCAGTTAAGTACTACATCATTAGTGGCCAGCACAGCCCCAACGACTTCTCGACGAACACAACAAAGGAACGATGGCAACAAAACTTTCCGAGCATACCCGTGAGAAGCTGACGAAAAGATCGGCGTTTTTAGCGAAGCCGAATCTCACAATCGAGCAGTACCATAAGTTATCGGCGGAATGGGACGCTGCAGACACCAACCACTACAACAGCAAAATATGGGAGAAGTTCAAACACACGCGAGCCGTGTGGGAATCTCTTCAGCGACCACAAAGAGCTACCGCAGGGAATACACAATCTGCGGACTACCGGGTAAGCAAATTGTTTGGGCGGGATTTATCTCGCCGGTATATTAATCTGTCTTTTTCTCAGAGAGTTGAAGAAATTGTAGCAGTTGATTTTGCCCAGGTGGGCGGGAAGGAAACATCCTTTTTGATGATGTTGATTTCTTGTCCCGAGGATAGGATCTTTGCGAAATGGTTGGGGATTATGGAATCCTTTGCAAAAGGAACACTGAAGAAGAAGCAGACAAGTGAAGTGGAGCCCTCAGAGAAGTCTGCAAAGAAACCCAGTAAGACGCCGAAGGCTAAGTCTGTTCAATCTATAAAGGATGTAGACAACGATTTCAAGCTCACATGGTTGAAGCCTTTAAATGGAACAACGATGGAGGAGATGGAAGTCTTGGCTGATTTGGTGATTGATGGCAAATTACAGATTAACAACAGCAGCCCCACCTCTCCTTTTCATCTCAAGGCAATGGAGTTGAAGACGGTCAGGCACTTCAAGGAGTGGTTGGGAATACACTGCCACAAACTGGGTTGGATTTCGGCTTCAACATACGAAGAGGTCAGCAAATATTTGCATGTGACAAATGATGATATGCTTGTCGAATGGGTGAATCAATCGGAAGATCTGGGCAAGAATCTATTGCACGCCAACGCCAAAAAGGAGAACATTGCGATGACGCCTTCTCTTATGGCAGTCCTTCAAGCAGCGGAGAACCGAGTTGAACCTTATAAAGGAGGATGCTACGAATCACGACAAGCCCTACAGATGTTTGTTGTTGGATTCGGAGACTTTATGGGGTACCATCACTGCTTGTAGGAAACCGTTTCAATTGTTCGTGATGGATCGGCGGGTGTCAAAAAATCCTTCGACAGACAGGACACTAGAGGATTTGGTGGAGAAACTTAGTCGTGCAAGTATGTACAAAGAAGGTATTTATTATTGAATTCATACTTGCACTCTTGACTGATATCTACGTTTTCAGGTATTTATTTCTTGATTCTTGCTCATGTCACCGATACCTTTGCCTTCTCCTTTGCCAAGAGGAATAAACATCGTTGGACAGGATTTTATATGAATGATGCTGATCCGAAGTGCATTGATTCGGTTGTTCACTTGGTTGTTAGGAATGCGCCAAACAGTTTCAAACTTCCAAATGACTGGCCAGGCATCTGTTTGCACTCCAACGGCCCTGAACCTCCATCCGATACACCGATAGTGAGAGTGACGTATTCGGCAATGTACGTTATCCAAACATCACAAGTCAAGCGGCACGGAGCATCGTCAACTTGATCAGGGGTCCTCACAGTGATGCGTGGGTTTTTGACTACTGCACTAGGGGGTCCGTCTTGAAGGAGTGTTACCTTCGGCATACATGTGTATTTGCCGTTGAAAAGGATAAGACCATGGTTGAGGACCTGAACAAGTGGATAGATAGGTTCTCAACTGACTACCCCAACGAATCCATAAAGGAGTATTTGAGAAAGTTCCCTCCGATAAGTGCGATAGCTCTGAAGACGAATCTGGTTCAATGTCGGAGTCTGAGGACGAACTTCAATCAGATATTAGACCGGAAGTTATCTCGAGGAGTACAGAACATTCGCACACTCCATTACCCATGGAAACATCAATAGAAGATACAGAAGATCTTGAACCATCTCACAAGCGGCTTAGACCTTCTTCGCCTCACTCAGAAGGTAATAGCGAAGAAGAATTGTTAATGAGTTCTTAGAGTGACGAATAGTTGTAAATGAGTGTAACATAAGGCATTTTTGTATATTTCGTTTATATTTGTACAGAAAATAAATTCTCAAGGATTAATGAAGCTTTTAGTTCAAACATGGGTCACACATTAACAAGGTAAATAATATACCTTGATAATTTTAAGGTCAGCTAATTATCATTTTGCAGATGTAATGAAACAATTGAGAACATGGATTTTCAGCATTGGCATGAGGTAAGAGAGGGGTTTGGCGACAATTTCTTGTGCCACATGTCAGAATGACAGAGTTCATGCAGGAAATGGATAATAATGCAGCTCAAAACATCGTTACCATGGGGGCCACTTCAGTTTTTTCATCATCATTTTTATTGGCTTCAGTTCCGAAATCAATTTCTTCAGCGCATGCAATATCTGAATCTTGTAAGGATGATGTACAATTAAATGATGAAGGGATAGGCAACGAGATAGTGGCAACGGATAAATGTGAAAGGGAGCAAACAAGTGATTTGCAAAGTATTCAAGAGGCAACGCTATCCATGTTACTCATGGCCATATTGTGTTGTTGGATGTCAATGGTGTTCTGCTTCATCGACAAAGGCCCGAGGATAGGAAAAAAGAAATCAAACAAGGAGATTTCATTCCTTGTCATGGTAAATTTCGATATGATATTATTTTTCGTCCAGGGTTGGATCGTCTCTTTCAAAAGCTTAAGGAGATGGGTGCGCTTGTGGGGATTTGGTCATGCATGCAGATTCATAACTTAACACCGCTGTTGAATTTGCTTAAGAAACATTGTAGTGTTGCAGAAGAGGTGATTCGTAAAGATTGGATTTTTGACCAGCGAATGTGTTATAAACCTCTCGAATTTCACAATATAAGAAAGGAAAGCAAGCCATACTTCTTCAAGAATGAAAGAATAATTGGGACTCATGGGGAGATCAGTCGCTTAAGGATAATGAAGAATGCACATATCTTAGTAGTAGACGACTCTCCTCAGAAGGCTATGCTCAACCAAAACATTGCTTGTATTCATCCAATCACTTTCGATCCATATTCTGATACTGATATTATGGATGAGCTAGTGAACTACTTGGATACGTGCCTCAGAAAGAAGAATCTCGAAAATTTTTGTGAGCAGTATCCACCGTATCAAACATTTCCTGAAGCTTTTCTTTCTCGTGATTTTGAATTTTATAAAATGAAGGATAGCAACCGGGCGCTTTATAATATTATTCTTAAGGAACGTCATTTTTAGATGAGCCTTTATGCAGACCTGTCTTATTACATCTTATGTATTAACAAGGATGGCAACTCCCAATTGCATTCGTGAGAGTGTTAGGTGGTGGCAACAACATCAAGATATTGACCAAAATGATTTGATTAATCCGGAGAGTGATGATTTAACAAAATGAGAATTTCTTTGTATGGTTAGGAAGAAAGTATTTATAAATAAATTAACATTGATAAGAAAATGATTTCATTTGTAATTATGTTTATAGTATTTCTTCATTATTGTAAACTATTTTTAGAATAATATGAATATTCTAAGATAGTTTAGGAATATTCCTTACTAAGTAAGGTTATTGAAGGATTAATTAATTAATTAATTAATATTTAAGGCTTAATTACATATTAATTAAATAATTAATTAATAATTAAAACTTAAGTATTAATTAATAATTTATTTTATATTCCCATTTTCACGTATCATGCCCACTTTAGTTTACAACGTGCATATGTGATCTCAATTGCTCACATCTGTCTTTCACTATGGAATCAAATTGTTCTTGATTCTAACACAACATGGGGTGTGTGTGCGCCATGCACTATGAAAACAATGCCCTATTTGTGTTTATTTTTGTTAATTTGATTGACAATGTCTCTTCTTACTGTGTGTATATATTATGGGATATGTGTGATTGTGTGTGTGATAATACAGGTTACTCATCCAAAATCAAAAACAATCTTTTGTTTTTGTTAAATATAGTATTTGGACCATTGTTCTTATATAAAATATAAAATGATTGTGTACTAGTTTTTAAATGTTCAAGGAATAGAATGTTATGAACTTATTGATTTGCTTTTAGCTTTCTTTACTTTGTGTACATGGGATATATATTTTCCTATATGACTATACGATGGTTCATTCTAATGGCAAAAGAAAATATTCTTGAGGAACAATTGGTGTTAAATGGTTCAGATTTTACTAAACCCTTAAAAGAAAACGAAGATATAAAATCAAGAATTAATATATTTTATTAATATTTTATGTTTTGATAATATTTTATTAATTGAACGGCTTAAACTTTATTTCAATATCGAACTTCATTCAAAAGATACTCATAAAAATCAACATGTTGTGTGTTTAATATAAGCTTACCATTTAAAAAATAAAAATATCAGTAATTCAAATTAGTTTTCAACCAGCTTTTTCTAAAAGAAAAGCCCCGAGTTGAATTTTAAGTTGCTTTTATAAGGTTTTTGAAAGGTTTTAAAATAAATAATTGTATATTCTTGAAGAATCTTTATATTATGTGGCTTTATAAATAAAATACAATAGTGAAGGTTAAGGTTCAATATATAATATTAAATATAATAACATTTAATAATAACACGTGTGAAATATTGATAAGATATATACGTTATCATATAATATGCATGAATCAAGCGTGCACTAAATTATTTTATGTGTGAGAATGATGATTAAACAAGATTATCTAGTAAAACCTCAATTAAATCTCATACAAAAGAATATTCTTAATATGTTAATGAATCACATAGAAAATTCCCTCATTTTAAATGTTACTTTTTAAAGTCCATCCTATATATATAAATACATTTTGAATACTCACATTTTTAGAATGGAGAAGAATTCCATTATGTATAAAGCTTTATTTAAAGCCCAACATGGAATTTAAGAATGTATACATACTTACATATTTTTGTACGTACTACACGTACGGAACACGTGTGACGCCTTAACCTGACACGTGTGATACACACGTGCGTGGGATCTAAATGTATATAAAGAGCCACCCTAGGTTAGGTTTGAAACAATATGGAAAGCTTTGTGGAGATTGTGCTTAAAGATGGTCTCATTAACTGCAATAGGCAGGCTTTTGAAGAAAATGCGAGTACTTCCGCACTCTTGGAGAGTGGAACGATGGAAATGTGAACAAGGTAAGCCTTGTAAATTACTACAACCCTTGTGCTATGAAGTACTGCATAGAGTTGATCAACCAGCAAGCACCTCAATTGCGGTCAGTGGATGAAGCTCTCGAAGTGCTATGCACACGTATTTGCAATCTAAATACTGTATGGATGCGTGTTGAGGTACTTAGAAAGTGAGATTATGTGGGTTACAACCATGCAAATGAAGAACATAAGATGTGTTCTGAATGATTTGCATGTAGATGTTAGTGAGTTTCCACTTTTGAAGGAAGGATTACACATGAATGTGAGATCCATGACTATATTTCTTGAACATGTGATAAACGAATGGATTAGGACAAATGCAATGGACCTACACAAGCGGATCCTAGATATTGTTAAACGCATAGAAATGCAAGGTGATAGTTTTGAGGTGGCATCCCGTCTAGACAGCATGTTTCAAAATTGGCTTCAAAATTTCCAGATGGATGATACGGACGATGTCTTTGTGAAGGGCACCACCTTGCTATGTGAGACGAGAATGCTTGGGTTCACGTCTAGTTCCTCATTTATCCACAATATACCATTGATAGCTGAGAGAGATAGGCATTTGATAGTAAAGTTTGGAGAAACGATTGCACCTACACTCGAAAAAGGACAACTCTACACATTCTTGGAATTGTGCTCGAAGCATTGCGGCCAATGGGCAGATAGGAAGTTTGTGTCTTTGCTTAACGAGTTGGCAAGCAGTCTAGAGATGGTCCTTCTAACACATTTGATTGAGGAGTGTAACGAAACTGGGAATTCCATATTTGCAGAAACTGCTGCACGTACCATGGAACTTCTTCTTAATTGATGGGAATTCCTCTCTATTTGTACATGTTTTACTTCTTCTTTTGAAGGGTACAGAAGTAGCTCTTTATGCATTATAAGTCTTAAAAAGTATTTTCAAAATGATAAATATTTTAAAAATAGTTATGACATGCATATACACATGTATTGAATATTTCCATATCATAATGATGAACTTTACAATTTATATCAACCGAAAATTCTAAAACCAAAATTTTTCATGTTTCTTATTAGATTGTATGATTTAACAGGGAAGTTTTGTGAACTATTTATTTTCATTCTATCTTTCGTGCCTGTGCCACAAGCAAATGATCTTCCTCCAATAATTCATCGAGTCCAGGAATAGCTATAATGTCTTGAAGTTGGGGGGGCAAAGGCGAAGAAGCCAGGTGGGAGACCCCTGTTGTTGCCCCACAGCGTGCAGTGATGATTGGCAGGGTTCTCCCACCTGGCTTCGGCTTTCATTCACAATAACAAATAGTCATCATCATGTCTAGGCTACCTGGGTGGGGAGCAGAGAGATGTGTGGTGTCTTTCTAACTAATGATCAGTCTACTTTACCTAATAACCTACGGAGGGTTATTACTACCCGCCGGCACCCAAACGAAATTGGATCTTGATCCTCACCACTCGAGATCCGTCATGGTATTGTCAGTGCTGTGGGGCTGGTCCTTCTGTCTTCCAATGATTGGGTTGTACACCCCCATCAACATGGATGGAATTAAGGTGTTAGATCTGTTAGCCCCCTATCACCATGGAGGAAAGATTGGATCATTTGAGGAGCCAGGGTAGGAAAAAACAGTACTAACCATGGAATTGCACACTTATTTTCTTCCTCGACTATAGCTCCTGACCCCACCTACCCAAAAAGATCGGCATACCCGCCCATAGATGTTATGTCATTGCCTCCAACCCCACTTGCTGCATGTGCTGCGGGTTTTGGTCTCCCCCCCTTACTAAACCCATTGATGTTGTATTCATTCCCCATTGCCTGTTGTGCTGCGTCTTATCATAATTATAATCCTACATAATAATATGTCATATATATTTCATTTCAATAACATAATAATAATGATGATTTTATTGTGTGCTACTAAAATAAGAAAAACAAATAATAAAAACCCGTTTTGTGAGGTACTTGTAATATGTAATATGCACACCTATATATTAAAAAACTTTATTGTGAGCATATACCCATCACAATTTAGAATATCCACATGCATGTATATGTGCTTAAATTCCATGTTGGGTTTTAAATAATGCTTTATACATAATGGAATTCTTCTCCATTCTTGAATGTGTGTATTCAAAATATGTATTTTAATATATATAGGATAGACATTAAAAATTAACATATAAATGAGGGAATTTTCTATGTTATTTATTAACAAATTAAGAATATTCCCTTGTATGAGGTTTAATTGAGGCTTTATTAGATAATCTTGTTTAATCATCATTCTCACATTTTAAGTCGGAAAGTGGGAGCCAACGAAGGGTAGGTGTTCGATTCACCTTGTGAACAATGGTTCACAGTTGCGGAGCTTCTGTAAGTTTGTATTACATTACATAACACCATAGCCATTGACCCTGAAACTTACATTACATGTAAACATGCTCGAGACAATCCACATATTATTATGTGTACAAATGCGTGAGACAATTGCATTAAGTGCATTTTGATCCCATATCTTACTTTACCATGTACAGTGCTGCATAGAATTGCTTATTGAATGCATAATTCACTATGGTAATTCAAACAAAATAGTGCTGATTTTATTTTACATACACACACATTAACAACATTAAATTGTTAACAAGCTATGCTGCAATCTTAATTTAAATGATACCTTAAAGTTAAATTATTATTTAATATTATTTTTTGAATTCTACTACCTCTACACATATATGTATATAGCGTATTTAAACATACAAAACTAAGTTATGTTATGTTTCACCATTTTCATGTGTTTTAATCATGTAGATAAACTCATTAAAAAATTTGATGGTTTTGAGAGAATTAGAATAAACACACATGCACACTCTCCTTTGGTGCATGTAACTAGGAGGGTTAGGGTACCAGCGATTAAGTGCAATATAATATTCGAAATGCTTATTTCTTTAACTTAAATTATTGATATGATAAACAAGAGAATGAACATGAAATTGCTAAAAGGAACATGTACAATATTGTATTAAAATAGGATTGTGGAAGGAAAGATGAAAGAAAACAATAAATGTTACAATAAAGTGCCATTGTTCTTAGGGGCCTTTAGGCAATAGCCGGTTCCCTCTAGCGTGTTGCCATGCCCAATTGCTTCCTCCCATAGCTTGAGCACCTCTTCCAAATCTCATGGAATGTTTACACATTCAAAATTAGAATTTATATGAAGAGCCATTAAGCACACACACATGCAGAGAGGAGAGAGCCCATATACAGTACTCTATGCTATTCTCATCAAAAGCTGAGCCACAAAGAATATGCAAGTAAACTGGTTCATAATGGACACATCATATATCCATACATACATACATACATACATATATATCACTCTTATACTCTTATATATAAGAACCACACCATAGCTTTGTGTACACAAAAAAATGGCAGTAACTAAGTTCTTTGCGATGGCATGTATGATATTCTTACTCTTTCATGCCCAATATGTGGTTATATATACATACATGCCACTTAATTTTCACTGTATATGTACCGGCACACTCAGTTTTTTATGCATGTGTTTATGTCATATGTGTACAACTTCATATAGAAACCAGCACTCTCATTAATGTATGATTATAACATAAATACCTAGGTTTCTTAGTAATAACACATCGTGCTTTTTTTCCTCTACCTCCGGGAGTCGCCGTTGTCCAATACTTATTTGGTTGATCAAAGAAAGACGAGGGAGAGTTAAACAAGGGGGAGACTTTTCAAAGTCACACTTGGCATGATTGCGAGTCAACCAATCCATACCAAGAATAAGGTGAAAAGCTTGACTTGGCACCACCCGCAAAGATTGAAGCTCGAGCTCACGATCATCCACACGAACAATAATGTCAACTTCATCCCGCAAACAAGCATGAGTGTGTCAGTTGCCGTACAGAATGAAGATTGGTTCTACTGCACACGACGCAAATGAAGGCTGCAACATGTAGTAACAGATTGAGAAATAAGGACAAACTCGAACCTGTATCCACCAACACTGAAAGAAAACAGGACGTGTCGTGTGATCAAATCAAGCTTGAAAAGTGAAAACCGGATGATTTGTTGCCGAGTGAACCTCTTGATGATACTCCGAAAGAAAGACGGAGGGGTCATTAATTTATTTGCACGAGGACCCTTCTCTACACGTGCGATTCGTCGTTTCCCAGAAGATCCACCGCATCACAACCTTTCACTACAACAGCACCAACCGGATGTTGTTGACGCCATGGCCTCCATCTTGGAAATGGGGGACGCCAATCAGGAAATCATTGACAGCGCCGATATGTGTGTCCAACCTCATCACACTCCCAACAACGAATTGCACGTCCACGTCCTTGTTCACATGTCCCACCTTGTGTTGGTACACGAGCAGCAATAGCCTCAACCTCCATCGGAGTAGGTCCATCCCCAACATGAAGTGGAACAAGAGCACGTGAAGGCGCAAGTGGGAGAGGTGACGACTCATATCGTTGTGCCAGCCTCAAAGCATCATCAAGAGTCACTGGAGCTAGTGCATGCACAAGCCCCACAAGGTCTTGATGAAGTGTTGGCCATAACATACCTAACTTGATGCGTTTTGACATGTTAGGTTCTGCACGCAGCAAAAGGCTTCGAAACGAACACCAAACTCCATCACCGACTCAGATGGCTCCTGACGAATACAATACAACTGCTGAAAAGCATCATCACAGTCGCCCGTATGCCCAAATGCACGTTTGAAGATTTCTAGAAAAATACTTCAATCTCCACGAGTTGCAATGTCTAAACCATTGTACCACTGCAACGCCGTCCCTTGAAGACAAATAGGAAACTCGCGCAAACATTGAGCACCGTTCCACGAATGATATGTGGTAACCACAGTGAAGTGGTTAAACCAATGGTACACATCATCTTCAAGATTTCCGCAAAAGAAATTCGGTCGGACACGGGGGTTTGCAACATGAGTAGGAGGAGTACCCTGGACTGTGAATGCTGCCATCAGCTGAGAATGATTATTCATTGCATACGCATGGCATCCAACAACTGCATAAGTAACTACTCCACAACAAGGGATTTGCATGTTGTGGATCTATGAACGAAGAAAAGACAAAATCTACAAGAAAGGAATAGATCTAAACAATGGAAAAGTTAGACCTAAGAAGACAAAGAAAATTAATAAAAAGACATAAATTCGAGCACTCCGTAGGGACAATTAGAGGTGCCCCTCACCTCCACCAATGTGAGAGCTCGAAATATAGAAATGTGTATATTCATTAGTTCAAAACCCTAACTTATATACAAGAGCGAGTGGTCCAGATTGAATCCAATCCAACGGTTATCAAAATCCACTACACTAATAATATGTGCACATACAACCATACGCGTGGATCTCACATATATAATTTTGTTTTTCTTACAATTGTATACATATCTGTTTTTTTCTATAAAATTTTAATTACAAAGTTTGTTTTATTATGGATTGTATATTGGAAGTAAGGGTGAAACAAAGATGCTTTCCTTCATGCTCCATATAAACAATTATCAATACTATTATTATTAACATAGTGGATTTTGATAGCCGTCGGATTGGATTCAATCTAAACCACTCGCTCTTGTATATAAGTTAGGGTTTCTGAGCTAATGGATATACACATTTCTATATTCCGAGCTCTCACATTGGTGGAGGTGAGGGGCACCTCTAATTGTTTATATGGAGCGCTCGGATTTATAGATCTTTTTTTATCTTCTTAGATCTAGCTTTTTCATTGTTTAAATCTATTTCTTCTTTGTAGCCTTTTGTCCTTTCTTCTTTTTCGTCCATGGATGCACAACATGAAAGTCCTTTGTTTGTGAAGTAGTTACTCATGTAATTGTTGGATGTCATGCAGATGCAACTAAACAATCACTCTTAGTTGATGGCGGCATTCATAGGCCATGGTACTCCTCATGTTCATGCTGCAAATCCTCACATCCGGCCGGTTTCTTTAGCGGAAGTCCTAGGGATATTTGTGTACCATTCGTTTGACCACTTTACCGTGGTTGCCACATATCATTCATAAGATGATGCTCAGTGTTGTGTGAATTTCCTACTTGTCTTCAAGGATGCATTGCAATGGTACAATGGTCTGGACGTTGCAACTCATGAGGATTAGAGTATTCTTCTAGAGATCTTCAAATGTGCATTTGGGCATGTGAATGATTGTGATGATGCTTTTTAATAATTGCATTGTATTCGTCAGGAGCCATTTGAGTCGGTGATGCAGTTCGGTGTTCGCTTCCGGAACCTTTTATTACATGTAGGGCCTAACATGTCGGAACGCATCAAGTTAAGTATGTTATGGCCAACACTTCGTCAAGACTTTGTGGGGCTTGTGCATGCATTGGCTCCAATGACTCTTGATGATGTTTTGAGGCTAGCACAATGATATGAGTCATCGCCTCTCCCACTTGCATCTTTACGTTCACTCATTCCACTTCACGTTGGGGATGGTCCTGGTCTGATGGAGTTTGATGTTGTCGCTGCTGTGTACCAGCACAAGGTTGGGCTTGTGGACGGGGACGTGGATGTGTAGTTTGTGTTGGGCATGTGATGAGGTTGAACACACGTATTGCGCTGTCGACGGTTTCCGATTGGCATTCCCATTTCCAGGGTGGAGGCCCTGGCGTCAACAATGTCCAGTTGATGCTGCTGTAATGAAAGGTCTTGATGTGGTGGATCTTCCGGGAAATGACGAATCGCACAAGTAGAGAAGGGTCCTCGTGTGAATAAATTAGTGACCCCTCCATCTTTTTTCAAGGGGTTCACTTGGCACCAATTCATCCGGTCTTCACTTTTCAAGCTCAATTAATCACATGACACGTCTGTTATTCTTTCTGTGTTGGTGGATACAGGTTCGAGTTTGTCCTTATTTCTAATCTGTTGCTACATGTTTCAGTCCATGCGGTAGAATCAATCTTTATTATGTACGGCAACGGACACACTCATGCTTGTAAAGTTGACATTACTGTTTAAGTGGACGATCGTGAGCTTGAGCTTCAATCTTTCCAGGTGGTGCTGAGTCAAGCTTTTCACCTTATTCTTGGTATGGATTAGTTAACTCGCAATCATGCCAAGTGTGACTTTAAAAAGTCTCCCCCTTGTTTGACTCTTCCATCATCTTTCTTTCCATTCCTCTTACTTTTATTCCACTTCGTTCATTTGCTTCCATCTTTGCTTCCATCATTTTTGTTTCACCCTTACTTCCGACCATCTTTCCTTCATGCTCTTTCTTTCCCTCTCTGGATCCTTCATATGATCGTCGTGCTGCAATCATTAATCAACTCAAGGAGTATGTTGATCTTTTCAACTTCAACTTGTCATTTGGGGCCAAGATTGCGACACGCCACCCTATTCCAACTAGGGATGTATAGGTACCTATTCAGCGTCGATTACTAAAAAGCTCAAGATCTTACGAGTAAATGTTAAGGAGATGTTGGAGAAGGGTGTTATTAAGAAATCTCAAAGTCCTTGGGCATGCGAACCTTATCTTATGATGAAGCCGATGGGAGCGTTCGATTTTGCATGACTATCACTCATTAAATGATGTAACCAATTTCAGATGTGTACCCACTTTCTTATACTGTAGATCTTTTGGATCAACTAGGGCAGAGCCGTTGGTTCACCAAGTTAAATCTCCTCTCTGGATATTGGCAAGTTCCAATGGCTAACATGGACATTCCCAAGATTGCTTTTCGAACACCATTTGGCCTGTATGAGTTCTTGGTGATGATAATGCTCAAGCGACTTTTCAGCGTATGATGGACGAGGTTCTTTGCGATATGTCGAAGGTAATTGCTAACTACATCGACGATGTTTTAATTCTCGAATGGAACGTGGGAGGAGCATGTCGGTGATGTAAGCAAGGTTTTGGATCAGTTGTGGGAAGCTGATTTGAAGCTAAAGCCATGTAAGTGTGTGTTTGATCCAAGGACACCACTTATCTTATTTATCGCATTTCTCGTGAAGGTTTGCAAGTCGATCCTGACAAACTTGTTACAATTTTGAAGATCCTACGCCAAAGTGTGTGAACGATGTGCAATGCTTTTTGGCAAGGTACAATATCTAGGCCATTTTGTGGATCATCTTTCAAATCGTACTACATCGTTATGGGTGTTGCTAAAGTCATTAATATCATCTTTTGTCTAGTCTAAGGATTACAAGCAGGCATTTACAGATCTTAAAGAGTTGTTGACGACTCCAGTTTTGGCGTACCCTAATTACACTTGTCCTTTCATCTTGCACGTGGATGCTTCTGACATCGGTCTTGGGGGCATATTAATGCAGGAGAGTACAAGTGTACCTAGTTAACAACATCCCATTGCGTACATGAGCCGTACATTGCAACAGCTGAGGTGAACTACTCCACGACAGAAAAGGAGTGTCTAGCGGTAGTTTGGGGTTTTGAGAAGCTCCATGCCTACTTGCATGGTTCTCGGACGCTGTTAGAAGGCAATCATGCAGCAATCACTTTGTTGTTGAACGGAAGAATTTGATTGGTTGTACTGCTCTGTGGGCCTTGAAGCTTCAAATTTACAATTTCGAGGTTATTCATCGCCCAGGGAGTTCCATGGCTGATGCTAACACTCTTTCTCAGGCTCCTTTTCCACCTTCTCTCTCTTCTTTTGTCCCTAAGGAGCCAGTTGTTCCAGCATTAGTGGACTTTTTAAACAAAGATTTGGTACCATTAGCAGTTGTTGTGCTTGACATTTAGTTTCTGCAAGGTGCATAATTAGATTTGCCATCTTTGGATGAGGTTCAGGAAGTTCAAAAGGTTGAGCCGTCGATTCGAAGGCTTCATGATGGGTTTGAGAATCCTGCATCACTTGTTGATGGCTTGCCTTTCATGCTGTTAAAGTTTTAACCCAAAGGGCCAACACGTGGCAACACGTGGCTGCCAAGTGGCCATTCGGCGTCATCACCCTGTGTGAGCAACGCTAAGTTTCCCAGAACAACCCCAACAACCCCTAGGGTTAGACTTTAATGCCCAAGTGGATAGGAGACTTAGGGTTTAGCCTAAGTCTCCCTAGAATGTCTGCCCCCAGAACCCTTGAGGGATAACCCTAGTTGACTTAGGGGTTTCCTAAGTGTCTACCCACAAAACCCTTGAGGGATAACCCTAGTTGACTTAGGGTCTTGCCCTATAAGACCTAGACAGGCTCATGCCCTAACCCTCGTCAAGGAGACGTGTGTTCCACACATACCCCCATGACAGAGCTAAGGCATCGTCACTTACCCCTTGAGGAATCACCCTCATCCGGGAGTATAACCCCTTTAGGGCGACAAGGGTACCTGAACCATGACTAACCCCTAAGGGTTTGAGTGGCCAAGTCATACCCTAGACCTAGGGCTAGTACTTAGTGAGGACACGAGTGTGCGCCATAGGCGGACACGAGTGTTTTGCTAAGCAAACTCCCTAAGGCTAGGTTTGGGATAACCCTAAGCACATGACCTTGCGAGTGCCTCACAAAAGGGCTCATGTTAACATGCTTAGGTTGTTCAACCCTTGAATTCTAAGGAGAACACTCCCCTAGCCAAGTGTGCCAAAGCACACCTAGTTATGAGACCTAACCTCCTTGAGCGGATGCCAAGGCTTAGCACCCTAGTGCAAGCACAAGCATGTTTTGCTAAATATCCAACCCCTTGGCGACAAGCCTATGACGTAACCCCAAAGGGCGTGCCTTGGGCGTTGTACCATGTGACGTTTAGCCCAGTGTCACATCTCCATGTGACACTGCCTTTCCCGATGTGGGTTATCATGCCATAGCCCTTAGATTCAAGAGTTGCACCAAGTGCCACAAACATGGCTCCTAAATGCCAACTCTAGAACCCCTTAGTGAACCCTCAGGAACTAGTAATGTGAACCTGTTAAACAAGATCCCACGCTCACAGTTGGACAAGGATACGGATGTGCCTTGCTTGGCCGTGAGTGCTACACCTAACTTGACATGGAGGAGGAGGCTAGAGACAAGCCTCTACCTCTGCCTCTTGGAATGTGCATTCTCACAAGACCTCCCAGGCATATTCGCCAACGTTAAGGGTAAGCTACCCCGAAGGTGGGACGTACCCCTAGCAACTGGAAGTTAGGGCGGCACAACAGAGGGTTGTGCCTTAACGACACAAGCTAGAGCTTGCACCGAGAGAAGAGTAACGAGCTCAGTCATGAACCCAGGAATCCTCACTCCTATATACTACCTTATTTATGTGACAGAGCCCCCCCCCGTTTTCCTGTTTACATAAGTGGGCTAGCACTGAAATCTCATTCCCAGAGGGAACATACTTGGTGAGTTATCCATCGACCCCTAAACCCTAACCTCAAACCTGGGGGTATTTCTAAATATATCCGACATGCCGAACTCATCGGAACTAGCCATTAATCCAACCAAGACACGGAAAACCAAGTAAGAGTTTTCTAGATGGAAGTGCTAGCTTCGCCCAGAGTTTCTTGCAAATACCTAATGACACCCGCCGGACCATCACTAGATATCCAAGTGCACTAAGCGGGCCTGTTTCTTCTACACCTAGGGCTTATCAACATAGTATAGTAGGTAACAACAGTCAACGTCCAAAGTGAAGAGGAGTTATAGTAAAAACTATGACACATGCACTTACATTTGCAATATCGCCTTCAAGACAACCTTCTTTATTTTATGGGGACTGATTTAGATGATCATTTGCAGTTGGTGGTACTTTTGGTCTTTGTTCCATGCTTCCTCCACGCTTACCATGACTCTCTTGTTCTCGGTGGGCACATGGGATAGCATCGTGTGATGGAGAAGCTGCACATATTTTTATTAACCAGAGTTGCGAGAAGATGTGATTCGGTATGTGTGTAGTTGTGTGTGGTACTAAGCTCGTAATACTCCCCTGTGTACTTCGGAGTCAATTGCAGTTTCTTGTTTGTTTGAGTTGGTGGCATTTGATTTAATGAAACCTTTTTCGTGGTCGACTGTTGGCAATGAGTATGTCATTATTGCTTCTGACTACCTAACTCGTTGGGTAAAGTTGGTGCTCTTGCTAGTGTGACTGCCTCTGTTGTTGGCCAGTTTCTCCTTAATAGGGTTGTGTTTCAGCATTCTTGTCCGAAGCGGATTCTCTGAATAATATTCCTGCGTTTATGGCTAAGGCATTTCATGTTTTGACTTCTTGGTTGGGGATACGCCACACCTTCACAAATACTTATCATCCTTAAACATATGGTTTGGTAAAATGGCTCGTTAGGACTTTCAAGGGGATGATCGCAAAGTATGTGAACTTTCAATATTCAGATTGGGATGATTATATGCCGTCTCTTCTATATGCTTATGTCACTGGAATATAAAGTTCTGTTGGTACTTCGCCATATAAGCTCTTATATGCTCATGACTCAGTGTTGCCAACGGAGTTGGGTCTACCTTCTCACTTGCCACGAGCTGCTAATGCTAGGTCTTGGGATTGGTATCTTACTAACATTCTTCTATTGGTCCTAGCGGAGTTTGCAGAACACTTGTGATGTGTACAAGTGGGACAACAATGGCACTACAACTCTCATCATCGTCCACCTGCAGAGTATAAGGTGGATGAGTTGGTGTTGGTTCGTTTTCCCAAGCTTACTGTACGTGGTTTAGCCAAAAGTCTCCTTGCTCAGTGGAAAGGACCATATCAAGTGCTACAGCAGGTAGGACCGCAAGTTTATGAGGTTCGGCACCACATTCAACCCGATCCTCTAGAGATTGTGCATGTTCAATGTTTGAAGTGTTTTGTGCAACAGGGTCAGGAATAGGTTATGCCACCTACATATCCATCGATGCCTCTTCTGATGTTCCTCTTGATCCAGGCCCATCTACCAAAGAATCCTAACCACCTTCCGTCCTTCCGAGAGGAAGGGATGATGTAAGATCCACGTGTATGGCTGCATATGCACATACTATTATTAACATAATGAATTTTGATAGTCGTCGGATTGGATTTAGTCTGGACAACTTGCTCTTGTATATAAGTTAGGGTTTTGGGTTACATTTCTATATTACGAGCTCTCACAACAAGTTTAATTTTATCTTTATAAAATTTTATACAATATGAATATTTAAGGGTCATAATAAGAATATAATATCTATTTAATATAAGTATTCTATTAATAAATACATAAATTTGTATTATATTATGTGTTTATATTAGATATATAATATTTATGATATTATTAATTAATGTTTAGTACTTAGATTTTATATATAGATTTTATGAAATATATTTATAAAGATTACTACTTATTAAAAGTCATAAGGGTTTTCATGCACAACAGACTAAACATTAAATGTTAAGGGTCAACGTGTAACTAAGTACCTCGAACAGCTGTTTTAGATATGCATAAGGCTATACATAAATTTAAAGGTAAGGATTTTTTTCCGTATAATTTAGGTGGAGGGTAACATACATAACATAAAATAAAGTTATGTAATAATGCTTAAGTGTAAGTACTAGTGCAAATATAAAAACACAAAATCCACCTTTAACTTTATGTTAATGGTGAGTGCGCATTGCTCTCAATAGTGACATGTGACATAGCATTCTTAATATAGTCTTTTATCATTCTTAAAATTGTTTCCGTATGTAGTTTAATCTTATGTAATATATTTAAATAATGATATAAAATTGTAATTTATTAATCACCAATGAATTATGCATACATATAAATTATTTAACATTTAAGTCTAAAATATATTTAAAGGTCTTTAATTTCCTTGAGACTTTGGCAGCTTGTACATTTTAAGAGGAATTAGGTTGAGGGGTCCATATAGTATACCAGCTTCCATAAGATATCATTCAAGGCATTTAGTAAAAAAATTCAGAAAAGGGTGTAAGAACATGAAATTGTTTGCATACATTTATTTATAAAAGTGGAAGTATGTATACAATATAATTTGTTTAATATAATATTTTAATTAACCATGTAACATATATCATAATGATGAAGTTTATGACTTATACTAAACCAAAATTTTAATTCATGTTTCTTGTTAAATCATATGATCTTATAATATTATAATTATTTAAAGTTTATTGTGTGTCAATTTATATGTCATCGAATACCTTGTAAAATGACCATTCTAAATCTTAAATCCATACGACACTATCAAGGCTATTACATCATGCATGTTGTTGTACAATCACTATGCTAAAGATAAAAATTGGGTTAAATATTCATTTTATTATGTAGAGTCAAGCCCCATAGAAGAACCCGCGATCATGGCATCATTAATTTTAACAACTAGGTTAAGGGCACTAGGTTAAGGATAATAATTAAATCACATAATATTCTAAGTTTAATGTTTGAATTAACAGTGAGATTTTCATATTCAAATATAAATCTTTCTATTAATTTAAACTGCGAAACTGGTCGTAGTAAAAAAAAATGCTATGGAAATGTTTAATTATTAATTTATTTTATTATTAATATAGTTTAATTACTAATCCGTAACATTTTTTAACTACAGTTAATTCCACTGAATTTAAATATTAAAATTAAAATTTAGAAACTTGCATTTAAAATGCTATAAGTGTGTTCAAAGCAAAAATACTAATCTTAAGGCTTTAAAATTTATAAACTTACATTTAAAATCACTATTTTTCATAATTGTAAATAAAATTTAACTTATGTTTAACCTAATTTGATTTTGTTTTAATATTTGATTGACTATGGTATTTTATTTATAAAGTTGCAGAATATAAAGATTCTTCAAGAATATACAAATGTTTAATTTAAACCTTTTGAAAACCTTATAAAAGTACTTTAAACTCAACTTAAGGTTTGATTTACTAATATTTTTATTAGGTAAGGTTATATTAAACATAAAACATATTGATTTTTATGAGTATCTTTTGAATGAAGTTTGATATTGAAATAAAGTTTCTTATATGGGCTTAGTAAAATCTAAGCCATTTAAACACATCATTACACATTTAATTAGGGTAGATTATTAGACTATAATGCACATTTGATGAAAACATAAAATTACAAATTTAATTAGGACATATCATGTTAGTTTATATTATATATTAGAGAACATAGTATATGTTAAGAATATTTCTTAATATGAGGATTACAAGGTTTTATTAAATAAAAAGTATAAAGTCTCTTGTAAGTTGTAACTTACAATTGTAAAATCTTAACAAGACACATAAAAAAGTGCATACTACAAATATGACACTAATAGATTATAATAGATGCAAGATTAATTAATAACATATTATTGAAGATCATACTAAACACAACTATACATACAACCTTTTGAATCTAGTAGAATTTGAGGTCAATCTAATTTAAATCAAAATATAGCATAATAAAAAAGAAAAATATAAAAATATGAAATTAAAGATGCAGGAGGCCTTTTGTATCCAATAGCAATATTAACTTTAAGAAAAATAAAGGTTAATGTAGTGGGCTCACATATATATCAATTTTAAAAAAAATATAAATAAATTAAAGAAAATTAAAATTTAAAAGCGAATTGAGATATTAAAAATATAGTGTTGAGGTAGTAATATCATGAACCCTAATGTGTTAATGTTAGAATTTAATTGAGTTCATTTTAATTTCTTTAGGGTTTTTTTTTTTTTTTAATGAAAAAACCCCTAGTTATTGACACGTGGCCATTAAGTAAAAATTGAAGTAGGGTTTTTGAAAAAACATAATTATTAACATGTGTTAACTAATGTATTAAGATGTAAGTATGTTGGTAGTATTACCATTACAAGCACTACATGTAAAGATAATTTAAGATTATAAAGATTTTAAAATAACATATGTTGTTATATGTAACAAGGACACCAATGTTTTTTTAGGTTACAATAGGTAATATTGTATAAAAATAAGGTCAACACTTTTGTATCACTCAACATATTATAACATATATATGTGTACCTATATATTATATTTTATCTATCTATCTCTCACACACACATGCACACACATGTATATACATAGACATATATATGTGTATCTGTATATTATATTTTATTTATCTATCTCTTGCACAAACATGCACACACACACACACATATATATGTATGTATGTGTATCTATAGAATTTAATTTATTTATCTATCTCTCACACACACATGCACACTCCTGTATATACATATATATATATGTGTGTGTATATATGTATAGTTTAATTTCTATTTCTCGCACACACATGCACACACTATAATATACTATATTTCTCTCACACACACACTTGTATATACATATACATATGTGTGTGTATTTATATATTATAATTTATTTATTTATTTCTTACACACACACCTGTATGTGTATGTACCTGTGTATTTGTATATATAATTACTTTATCTCTCTCTTAGACACACACTCTTGAATGTATATGTATGTGAATATTTGTATATATGTAATTTCTTTATCTCTCTCACACACACTTATATGTATACGTACTTGTGCATTTGTATATATATAAGTTCTTCATCTCTCTCACACACAACTATATCTATATGTATGCGTGTATTTGTATTTTATAAGTTCTTTATCTCTCAATATGGCACACACACATGGTTAAGGGAAGTGGTGGTGGGATTAATCTGCCACCCCTTCCCTGCTTGGGCAGGATTAATCTCGCCCATCACTCTCTGAGACATAGAAGGGTGGCAGAATTAATCCCACCACCCTCCCCACCTCCTAGAATGGTGGGGGATTAATCTTATTGCAACTCTCTAAGATGGAGAAGGGTGACGGATTAATCCCACCACACTATATGTGAATGTACCTATGTATTAGTATGTATAAGTTCTTTATCTCTCTTAACACACATGTATTTATATGTGCATGTGTATCTGTATATTATAATTCCTTTATCTCTCTCTTTCACACACATACACTTGTATTTATATGTATATGTGTATCTGTATATTATAATTCATTTATTTCTCTATCTCACACACATATGTATATATATATGTGTGTGTGTGTCTGTATATTATAATTTCTATATTCTCTCTCACATACACATTCTAGGAAGTAGGGAAGTGATAATGGATTAATCCCGCCAACCCTTCCAAGCCTCTTAGAATGGTGGGCGAGATTATTCCCGCCCACTTCTCTTTGAGATGCAGAAGGGTGACATGAGTAATCCCATCACCCTATACCCTATATGTGAATGTACTTGTGTATAAGTATATATAAGTTCTTTATCTTTCTTTCTCACATACGCACTTGTATTTTTATGTACATGTGTATTTATATATTATAATTCCTTTATTTCTCTCTCTCACACCATATGTATATATATATGTGTGTGTATCTGTATATTATAAATTCTATATATATCTCTCTCACACACACATTTTAGGAAGTAGGGAAGTGATGATGAGATTAATCCTGCCAACCCTTCCCAGCCTCCTAGAATGGTGGACGAATTAATCTCATTCACTTCTTTCTGAGATGCAGAAGGGTGGCAGGATTAATCCCATCACCCTATATGTGAATGTACTTGTGTATAAGTATATATAAGTTCTTTATCTCTCTTTCTCACATACACACCTATATTTTTATGTACATGTCTATCTGTATATTATAATTCCTTTATCTCTTTCTCTTAGTATATATATATACACATATATGTGTGTATCTGTATATTATAATTTCTATATATTTCTCTCTCACAACACATTCTAGGAGGTAAGGAAATGGTGGCAGGATTAATCCCACCAAACCCTTCCCAACCTCCTAGAATGGTGGGCGAGATTAATCCTGCCCACTTCTCTCTGAGACACAAAAGGTGTTGCAAATGTACTTGTTTATTAATATTTTTTTATCTCATATTACTCCTACTGAGACGATTACTCTTCTAATCGGGCCTGGCAGGATTAATCCCACCATCTAATTAGTCTGAGCACTTTAGAGAAAAATATTTATAGACCCTGTAAAATTTTAATTGTGTATTTATATATTTGGGTTAATATAAGTGTGTGCGCATTTTTATAAACTGTATTCATAGTGTAATATTGTGCAGAAATGCGGCTTGATCAAACAAAGTGATTCAACCATTAATATGGAGTTGTCTTTAATTTTTGGTAAGAATTAAAACAAAATTTATTATACTCGAACGTGTTTGAAGAACTTTGCATTCAGATGTGACATTAAGGTGACATTAAAGATAAGAGGAGGAAATGAGATGTGCAGGGAATTCTGGAATTGACTCGGCCATATTTCAAAATAAATGGGAAGCGCATTGGATTAACCATGATTGTTGTTAAATTAATCTTTGTCACATTACATGGACAAGTAAAATAATGAAAGCAGATTCAATAATCAAACACCCAAGGGTAGGTTGCAAACCGAGATTGAACGATGCTCAAAATATATATTTCATTTCATCCAATGTAATGTTCTCAGATCCGGAGGAGGTTAGATACGACTTGAACCTCAAGTGGTTTTGTCGGCTTGTGGATTAAGATGTCTTCTTTGAGGATCTGAATACCCATCAAGTAGGTGTATTTACAATAGATATTGCTTCACAATACAGAAGATTTACAAATGAAACAATCATCCTAACTATTATTAAAGAAGAAACACATTGACATTACTAGGGAGATTTAGAGGGTAGCTTGGTCCCAAGTTCATGTTCAATTTACTTAAGAATCTTCAGAGGCTGGAAGAGTGTGCCAAAAACACTAGAACAATTGCAATCGGGGCTTACATATGTTGATTGTAACCACAAAAGAAAGTCTTATATCTTTCTATCAGCAGCACTAATGGCATTCCATGTTGCGATAAGCCATAAGGAAATGATGTTGGATGACATGATTTTTGATTGTAGGGTTAAGTATTGCAGTGTTAACCCCAATTTCACTCAACCAATGTGTTGTTGAACTCATGGAGAAGGTGAAGGACGACAATTCAGACACCGTCCCACATAATGCCGTTTTATGCCCATACTATGAAAGAAAGAAAAGCACTGAGATAGTGTGGGTGACAACACCAAAACAAATCATGAAGATTCAGACTGAGGGTAAAAAACCAATAAAGTACTACATTATTAACGGTCAACACACGATAACGGCATCTCAACAACTTTTCGATGAACATAATAAGGAAACGATGGCAATAAAATTTTTAAACATACCCGTGAGAAGCTGACAAAAAGATTGTCTCTTTTAACTAAGCCAAATCTCACAACCGAGTAGTACCATAAGTTATTTGCAAAGTGGGATGCTGCTGACACCAACCACTACAACAGCAAAATATGGAAAAAGTTCAAACACACGTGATCCATGTGAGTAACTCTTGGGCGGTTGCAAAGTGAGAACAAAGTGCGAAATACCAAGTAAGAAAAATTCTTAGTGGGATTTATCCAACCAAAATAATAATCTTCTAATTAATCCATGTGTAGAGAGCCGAAGAAATTGCAACAGTTGATTTTGCTGAGGTGGGCAGAAAGAAAACATCCTTCATGATGATGTTGATTTCTTGCCATGAGGGCAAGGTCTTCGCCAAATGGGTGGAAATCATGGAATCTTTTGCAAAAGAAACACTAAAGAAGAAGCAAATGGGTGGAAAGGAGCCCTCGGAGAAGTTTGCAAAGAAAGTCAATAAGACACCCAAGGGTAAGTCTGTTCAACTTACAAAGAATATAAACAATGACTTTAAGCTCACATGGTTGAAGCCTTTGAACGAAACAATAGTGAAGGAGATGGATATATTAATTAATTTGGTGGTTGATGACAAATTACATATAAACAACAACAGCCCCACCTCTTCTTTCCATTTCAAAGCAATGGAGTTAAAAACAATTAAACACTTCAAAGAGTGATTGGGAATACACTATCATAAATTGGGTTGGACCTTGGCTCCAACATACGAGGTTAGCAAGTATTTGCAAGTGATAAATGATGATATGCTTGTCAATGAGTAAATCAATCGAAAGATCTGGGCAAGAATTTATTGCATGCCAATGCCAAAAAGGAGAACATCGCAATGACACTTTTTCTTATGGTAGTTTCAGCAGTGGAGAACCGAGTTGAACCTAATAAAGGAGGACGCTATGAATCATAACAAGCCCTACAGATATTTACTATCAGATTCGAAGACTTTATGGGGTAACATTATTACCTACAAAAAACCGTTTCAAATGTTCATAATGGATCGGCAGGTGTCAAAAAATCCTTCTTTAGAAAGGGTGTTAGAAGTTTTGGTGGAGAAGCTTAGCCCTGTAAGTATGTACAGAGAAGGTATTTAGTATTTAATTTTTGCACACTTACTTGGTACCTTTATCTTTAGGTATTTATTTCTCGATTTTTACTTATGTCACTAATACTTTTGCTTTCATCTTCGCCAAGAAGAATAAACATTTCTAGACTGGATTTTACATGAACGATGTTAATTCCATGTGTATTGATACGGTTATTCACTTAGTTATTAGGAATGCAACAAACAATTTTAAACTTCCAAATGATTGGCTAGGCATCTGTTTTTGCTCCAACGGCCTGAAGCTCCATCCGATACACCAATAGCTGAGATGGATGTATTCGATAATGTACGTTATCCAAACATTATAAGTTAGGCTACACACAACATCGTTAACTTAATCAAGGGTCCTCATAGTGATGCATGGGTTTTTACTATTGCACTAAGGGATCCATCTTGAAGAAGTGTTATCTCTGGGATACATGTGTCTTTGTCATTGAAAAGGATAAGACCATGGTCGAGGACTTGAATAAGTGGATATAGAGGTTCTTAAATGACTGCCCCAACAAACCCATACAAGAGTATCTGGGAAAGTTTCCTCCCAGAAATGTGATAGCTTTGAGGAGGAATCTAGTTCAATATCAGAGTCTGAGGACGATCCTGAACCAGACATCACACCGAAAGTTATCTCAAGGAGCACAAAACATTCAATTACTCCACTAAGTATGGAAACATCAACAGAAGAAATGGAAGATATCAAACGATTTCCCAAGCGGCTAAAACCTTTTTCACTTGGCTCAGAAGGTAACAGCGAAGATGAATTGTTAATGAATTGATAGAGTGACAGATAATTATAAATGAGTGTAACATAAATCATTTTTTGTATATTTTGTGTATATTTGTACAAAAATAAATTCTCAAGAACTAAAGAAGTTTTTAGTTCAAACATGGGTCACATATTAACAAGGTAAAATATTATTATAAGGCCAGCTAACAATCATTTTATAAATGTAATAAAACAATCGAGAACAAGGATTTTCAGTAGTGGCATGAGGTAAGAGGGGTATGGCAAACATTTCTTGTGCCACATGTCAGAATGACAGAGTTCATGCAGGAAATGTACAAACAATGTAGTTCAAAACATCGTTAGTGTGGAACCACTTGTCTTGGTAAATTTCAAAAGGAGTTTATTGCTGAGGTTTTTGAACCACCATCTTTAGCTCCTTTAGTTTTTGCATCAATATTTTTATTACCTTCAGTTCCTGAATCACTTTCTCCAACACCTCCAATATATGAATCTTGTAACGATGATTTACAAGTAAATGATAAAGAGGTTGGTAACAATATAATGTCAAAAGATAAATATGAAAAGGACCAAACTGTCAAGGCGTTTTGCTTCATCGATAAAGGCCTGAGAAAAGGAAAAGAGAAATCAAACATGGAATTTTCATTTGTTATCATGGTAAATTTTGGCATGATATCATTTTTTGTCCAGGGTTGGACCGTCTCTTTCAAAAGCTCAAAGAGATGGGTGCACTTGGGGGATTTAGTTATGCATGAAGTTTTACAACTTGACATCGTTGCTAAATTTGCTTAATAAGCATTGTAGTGTTGCAAAAGAGGTAATTCGTAAAGATTAGATTTTTAAGCTTTTGAAAGAGACGATCCAACCCTGGACAAAAAATGATATCATGAAAACTCCATGTTTGATTTTTCTTTTTCTGTCTTCATGCCTTTGTTGATGAAGCAAAAAGCCATTGACATAGCAACACAATATGACCATGGGTAATAAGGGGCAACGTTGAATGGTATCTTCCATTTCTTTTGCTAATGTTTCCATGGTCAGTTGAGTAATTGAATGTTCTATACTTCTTAAAATCACTTCGGTGTCAGATCTAGTTCAAGATTATCCTCAGACTTTGATATTGAATCGAATTCCTCCTCAAAGCTGTTGCATTTCCCAAATATTCTTGTATGGGTTTGTTGGGTAGTTAGTTAAAAAACTCTCTATTCACTTGTTCAAGTCCTTGACCATGGTCTTATCTTTTTGAACAGCAAACACACATGTATCCCAAAGGTAACACTCCTTCAAGACAGAACCATTAGTGCAGTAGTTAAAAACCCATGCATCACTATGAGGACCCCTAATTAAGGTGACGATGCTTATAATGTTTAGATAACGTATATTGCTAAATATGTACCTCTCAGCTATCAGTGTATCGGATGGAGGTGCAGGCCCATTGGAACGAAGGCAGATGCTTGGTCAGTTTCTTGGATGTTTAAACTTGTCTGGCGCATTCTTGACAACCAAGTGAACAACGTATTAATACACCTAGAATCAACATGGTTCATGTAAAATCTACTCCAACAATGTCTGTTCTTCTTGGCAAAGACAAAGGTATCGGTGACATGAGCAAAAATCAAGAAATAAATATTTGAAGACGTAGGTATTAGGTAAGTGTGCAAAAATTAACTTATAAATACTTTCTCTGTACATGCTTGCACAACTAAGCTTCTCTACCAAATCTTCTAGTGCCCTATCTGAAGAAGGATTTTTTGATACCCACTGATCCATCATAAACATCTGAAAAGGTTTTTTGTAAGTAGTGTTGTTGTTACCCCATAAAGTCTTCAACTCCAATAGTAAATATCTATAGGGCTTATCATGATTCATAGCATCCTTCTTTATCAGGTTTAACTAGGTTGATTCTTGCACAGATCTCTGATTAGTTTACCCATTGGACAAGTATATCATCATTTATCACCTGCAAATATTTGTTGACCTTCTTGTATGTTGGAGTGACATAAATTAATTTGACAGCAACCATGGTGGATCCAATGCGCTTCTCATTTATTTTAAAATATGGCAAAGTTGATTCCAAAATTCCCTTGCTCATCTCATCTCTTCCTCTTGTCTTTAGTGTCACATCAATGCCACATCTAAATATAAAACACATAAATTCGTCAAGCATATATCTGAATAAAGTAGAATCTAAAGACGACTCCATACTAATGGCTAAATCACTTGTTTTATCAACTTGTCTTTTTGCACAATATTACACTATGAATACAATTATATAAAAATGCACACACACTCGTACAAACGTAAATATACAAATACACAAACAAGGTCTATAAATATTTTCTCTTAAGTGCATGAACTAATTAGTTAGTGGGATAAATCCCACTGATGCCCTTTTATTTTAAAATACACATAAATACTTTATACACAATGTATAAAAGTGTTCAAAGCTCACATTTGTGATAGTGCAAAAAATGCATATCATTCGGTTCTAGCACCATCATAAATGTAACTTTGAATTTTACAGGGTTTACTAACCTTCACTCAAAAGATTATGATGAGGCTATAGAAGTAAATAAAGGGAATGGGAGGAATCATCTGGGCGGGATTAATCCCGCCGGCTTGAGAGCGAGAGAAATAAAGAATTATTATACAAATACAAACGTAATTATACATATGAATGTGTACAAGAAAGAGATAAAGAAATTACATATGTACAAAAATAAACATAATATACATTCAAGAGTGTATGTGGAGTGAGAGTGATAAATTAATTATAATATACAAACACACATATATATATGTATATACATGTGTGTATGTGAGAGATATAGAAATTAGAATATACAGATACACACATACATATAAATACATGTGTGTGAGAGAGATAACAAAATTAGAATATATTGATACATGCGTACATATACATACATGTGTGGGAATGTGACAAAGAGAGACATAAAGAACTTATATATATACAAATGCACAAGTATGTATACATATAGGTGTGTGTGAAGAGAGAAATAAATATTTTCTTTAAAGTGCATGAATTAATTAGTTGATGGGATTAATCCCATCAGGCATGAAAGAGGAGGAATTGTTTTCGCGAGATTAATCTTGCCAGCTCGAAGAGAAATTGATTTGCCTCGATGGGAATTAATCTCACCAGCCCCAAGGAAGGAATGTCTCATGCAGATTTAATTTGGATGGCTTGTGACGAAGAGNNNNGATAAAGAATTATTATGCAACACATGTAGAATATACATATGGGTGTGAGAGAGAGATAAAGAATTATTATTATGTAGATACATACGTAAATATACAAATGTGTGTGTGAGAGAGAAATATATATTTTCTCGAAAGTGCATGAATAAAGTAGTTGGCGGGATTAATCTCGCCAACCCTAAGGAGGGGAAGAATTGTCTTGGTTGAATTAATCCGGCTTGTGAGTGAGAGAGAAATAAAGATATATTATTATGCAGATACACACGTAAATACACAAATGGGTGTGTGTGAGAAGGAAAGAGATAAATATTTTCTCGAAAGTGCATGAACGAAGTAGTTGGCGGGATTAATCCCACCAGCCCCAAGGAGGGGAGGAATTGTCTCGCCGGATTAATCTGGCCGGCTTGTGAATGAAAGAGATAAAAGAATTATTATTATGCACGTAAATTATAAATGGGTGTGTGTGAGAAAGAAAGAGATAAATATTTTCTCAAAAGTGTATGAACAAAGTAATTGGCGGGATTAATCTCACCAACCCCAAGGAGGGAGGAATTATCTCAGTCGGGCATTTATTTTGAGCATATACCCACCACTTGCAAGCATGTGGTCTCTCATGTTCACACACGCATGCACACAACCGTAAGAACAAACTTGTAAATTTAAGATTACAACAACACTGCTGAAGAAGAGTCCCCTTGTTGCTTTCAAGCGATATACTCAAGATTGTAAAATGCTCACATCTGTCTTTCACTATGGAATCAAATTGTTCTTGATTCTAACACAACATGGGGGTGTGTGTACCATGCACTATGAAAACAATGCCCTATTTGTGTTTATTTTTGTTAATTTGATTGACAATGTCTCTTCTTACTGTGTGTATATATTATGGGATATGTGTGATTGTGTGTGTGATAATACAGGTTACTCATCAAAATCAAAAACAATCTTTTGTTTTTGTTAAATATAGTCTTTGGACCATTGTTCTTATATAAAATATAAAATGATTGTGTACTAGTTTTTAAATGTTCAAGGAATAGAATGTTATGAACTTATTGATTTGCTTTTAGCCTTTCTTTACTTTGTGTACATGGGATATATATTTTCCTATATGACTATACGATGGTTCATTCTAATGGCAAAAGAAAATATTCTTGAGGAACAATTGGTGTTAAATGGTTCAAATTTTACTAAACCCTTAAAAGAAAACGAAGATATAAAATCAAGAATTAATAAGAATTATTCAAGAATTAATCAAGAATTTATTTGTTTCACACACGCATACACACGATACATATACACACATATATATATATACCTATGTACATATATACATACATATATTATGTGTACCAGTATTTGTATAATTTTATTTATTTATCTATTTCTTGCACACACGCACACTCCTATATAATATATAACACACATATATATATAATATTATATTTTATTGATTGTTTATTTATCTGTATGATTTTATTTGTTTTACACACGCATACACATGATATACATATAATTTGTGTACAGTATAATTTTATCTGATTTGTCTATCTTTGGCACACACACACACTTTCCTACACAGATATACATATATATAAATATATATGTGCGTAGCGGCGGGATTAATCCCGCCGCTATATGGTTAGACCCTCGGCGGCGGGATTAATCCCGCCGCTATAATGGTTAGCCCCTCGGCGGCGGGATTAATCTCGCCGCTATATGGTTAGACCCTCAACGGCGGGATTAAATCCGCCGCCTTCAGGCAGGCTATTCCGTAAGCCTCATGAGCGGCGGGATTAATCCCGCCGCCAAAGGCCTGCTGAAGGGCCTAGGCGGCGGGATTAATCCCGCTCGATTCCGCGTAGGGCATTGGCGTCCGGCGGGATTAATCCCGCCATAGGGCCAAGTAAAGGGCCTGGGCAGCGGGATTAATCCCGCCCGATTCTGCGCAGGGCATTGGCATCCAACGAGATTAATCCCGCCGCCTAGGCCCTTCAGTCAGGCCTTTGGCGGCGGGAATTAATCCCGCTGTCCTGCGCGAAATCGGGCGGATTAATCCCGCCGCCAAAGGCCTGACTGAAAGGCCTAGGCGGCGGGATTAATCCCGCCCGATTCGCAAGGAATTGGCGTCCGCGGATTAATCCCGCCGAGCCTTCAATGCCTATTGGAGGAATGAATGCCACCCTTCCCTTTTTTCTCATTGGTGAGTCGGACCAATCCCAAACGTTTCTGTCTGAGACGTAGAAGGTTTACAACATACCAATGGAGAGAACTGGGAAGGGTGGCGAAATTCATTTAACCATCCCTTACATGGTGGGCGAGATTAATCCCGCCTCCTTTCTGGAGTCACTGAAGGGGTGTGCCAAATAAATCCTGCCAGTTCTCTCTGAGACCGAGAAGGGTGGCAAGATTAATTCCGCACTCCCGTTCAAGGCCTCCAGAAAGGTGGCGAGATTAATCCCGCCCACTCTTTCAGGAGGCATTGAAGGGGTGGCGAGATTAATCCCGCCGCACCTTCCATGTGAATATATATGTGTATTAGTATATATAAGTTGCATATCTCATTTTATTTACTTTTATCATCTTATCATAATATTTCGAGTAAAAGCTAGGAAACTATGTAAAACTGTCCAGAGCTCACATTTGTGGTGGTTCTAAAACGAAATGTTATCTTTCTTTTGCACTAGCACAAAGTGAGCTTTGGACAGTTAATTCCGTCACTTCTCTCTGTGTATTATTTTTGTATATTCGGGTTTATACAAGTGTGTGTGCGTTTTTATATGATTTGTATTCATAGTGTATTATTTTGCAGAAGGACGATTTAATTAAACAAGGAGATCGAGTCATTAGTATGGAGTCGTCGTCAAATTCTGGGTAAGAATTAAAATAAAATCTGTTATACTCGGATATGTGCTTGAACTAATCATTTTTGTATTCAGATGTGGAATTGAGGTGACATTAAAGACGAGAGCAGGAGAAGAGATGGGCAGGGGGATTCTGGAATCAACTTGGCCATATTTCAAACTAAACGGGAAGCGCATTGGAACAACCATGGTTGCTGTCAAACTAACCTCTGTCACATCGCATGGACAAGCAAAACAATGGAAAGTGGGTGTGCTAGTCAAGCATCCGAAAGCATGCTGTGAACCCAGATTGAACGATGCTCGACACATATGCCTTGTTCCATCCAATGTCACGTTCTCGGATCCAGAGGTCGCCAGTTACAACATTAATTTCGGGTGGTTTTGTCGACTTGTGGATAATGACGTTCACGTGTTCACTAATGATGTTGACCTTGGAGTTCTTCTTCAACTCAACGAAAGCCCATCTATGGAGGGGATCCACTGGATGTCTACTTCGAAGATCTTCAGACTCATCGAGTAGGTGTATTCTCAGGAGATATTGCTTCACAATACAGAAAATCCACAAGTGGAGCAATCGTCCCTCTTCACATTGAAGAAGAACACAGCGACATCATAAAGGAGATTGAGAGGGTGGCTTGGTCTCAGGTTCTTTACAGATCACGTTCAATTTGCTTAGCAAATTTGGGAGCTGGAAGAGTGTGCCGAGAACATTAGAACAGCATCAATCGGGGATCACACATGTTGATTCGGATCGTAAAGAAAATCATTAGTCGTTTTGTCAGCTGCACCTGTGGCGTCCCATGCTGCAATAAGCCACAAGGAAATGATGTTGGATGATAGGATTTACGAGTGTAGGGTTAAGTATTGCAGCGTCAACCCAAACTTCAATTACAGGCCACTCAATCAGGAACGTGTAGCTGAGCTCATGGAGAAGATGAAGGACGACAATTCTTACACCGTTCCACATAATGCTGTTTTGTGCGCATACTACGAGAAACAAAGGCGCTGACAAAGTGTGGATCAAACACGGAACAAATGAGGAAGGTTCAGACGGAGAATAGAAAATCAGTTAAGTACTACATCATTAGTGGCCAGCACACAATAACGGCAGCCCAACGACTTCTCGACGAACACAACAAAGGAACGATGGCAACAAAACTTTCCGAGCATACCCGTGAGAAGCTGACGAAAAGATCGGCGTTTTTAGCGAAGCCGAATCTCACAATCGAGCAGTACCATAAGTTATCGGCGGAATGGGACGCTGCAGACACCAACCACTACAACAGCAAAATATGGGAGAAGTTCAAACACACGCGAGCCGTGTGGGAATCTCTTCAGCGACCACAAAGAGCTACCGCAGGGAATACACAATCTGCGGACTACCGGGTAAGCAAATTGTTTGGGCGGGATTTATCTCGCCGGTATATTAATCTGTTTTTTCTCAGAGAGTTGAAGAAATTGTAGCATTTTGCCCAGTGAAACATCCTTTTTGATGATGTTGATTTCTTGTCCCGAGGATAGGATCTTTGCAAATGGTTGGGGATTATGGAATCCTTTGCAAAAGGAACACTGAAGAAGAAGCAGACAAGTGAAGTGGAGCCCTCAGAGAAGTCTGCAAAGAAACCCAGTAAGACGCCGAAGGCTAAGTCTGTTCAATCTATAAAGGATGTAGACAACGATTTCAAGCTCACATGGTTGAAGCCTTTAAATGGAACAACGATGGAGGAGATGGAAGTCTTGGCTGATTTGGTGATTGATGGCAAATTACAGATTAACAACAGCAGCCCCACCTCTCCTTTTCATCTCAAGGCAATGGAGTTGAAGACGGTCAGGCACTTCAAGGAGTGGTTGGGAATACACTGCCACAAACTGGGTTGGATTTCGGCTTCAACATACGAAGAGGTCAGCAAATATTTGCATGTGACAAATGATGATATGCTTGTCGAATGGGTGAATCAATCGGAAGATCTGGGCAAGAATCTATTGCACGCCAACGCCAAAAAGGAGAACATTGATGACGCCTTCTCTTATGGCAGTCCTTCAGCAGCGGAGAACCGAGTTGAACCTTATAAAGGAGGATGCTACGAATCACGACAAGCCCTACAGATGTTTGTTGTTGGATTCGGAGACTTTATGGGGTACCATCACTGCTTGTAGGAAACCGTTTCAATTGTTCGTGATGGATCGGCGGGTGTCAAAAAATCCTTCGACAGACAGGACACTAGAGGATTTGGTGGAGAAACTTAGCCGTGCAAGCATGTACAAAGAAGGTATTTATTATTGAATTCATACTTGCACTCTTGACTGATATCTACGTTTTCAGGTATTTATTTCTTGATTCTTGCTCATGTCACCGATACCTTTGCCTTCTCCTTTGCCAAGAGGAATAAACATCGTTGGACAGGATTTTATATGAATGATGCTGATCCGAAGTGCATTGATTCGGTTGTTCACTTGGTTGTTAGGAATGCGCCAAAAGTTTCAAACTTCCAAATGACTGGCCAGGCATCTGTTTGCACTCCAACGGCCCTGAACCTCCATCCGATACACCGATAGCTGAGTGACGTATTCGGCAATGTACGTTATCCAAACATCACAAGTCAAGCGGCACGGAGCATCGTCAACTTGATCAGGGGTCCTCACAGTGATGCGTGGGTTTTTGACTACTGCACTAGGGGGTCCGTCTTGAAGGAGTGTTACCTTCGGCATACATGTGTATTTGCCGTTGAAAAGGATAAGACCATGGTTGAGGACCTGAAACAAGTGGATAGATAGGTTCTCAACTGAGTACCCCAACGAATCCATAAAGGAGTATTTGAGAAAGTTCCCTCCGATAAGTGCGATAGCTCTGAAGACGAATCTGGTTCAATGTCGGAGTCTGAGACGAACTTCAATCAGATATTAGACCGGAAGTTATCTCGAGGAGTACAGAACATTCGCACACTCCATTACCCATGGAAACATCAATAGAAGATGCAGAAGATCTTGAACCATCTCACAAGCGGCTTAGACCTTCTTCGCCTCACTCAGAAGGTAATAGCGAAGAAGAATTGTTAATGAATTGTTAGAGTGACGAATAGTTGTAAATGAGTGTAACATAAGGCATTTTTGTATATTTCTTTTATATTTGTACAGAAAATAAATTCTCAAGGATTAATGAAGCTTTTAGTTCAAACATGGGTCACACATTAACAAGGTAAATAATATACCTTGATAATTTTAAGGTCAGCTAATTATCATTTTGCAGATGAAAAATTGAGAACATGGATTTTCAGCATTGCATGAGGTAAGAGAGGGGTTTGGCGACAATTTCTTGTGCCACATGTCAGAATGACAGAGTTCATGCAGGAAATGGATAATAATGCAGCTCAAAACATCGTTACCATGGGGGCCACTTCAGTTTTTTCATCATCATTTTTATTGGCTTCAGTTCCGAAATCAATTTCTTCAGCGCATGCAATATCTGAATCTTGTAAGGATGATGTACAATTAAATGATGAAGGGATAGGCAACGAGATAGTGGCAACGGATAAATGTGAAAGGGAGCAAACAAGTGATTTGCAAAGTATTCAAGAGGCAACGCTATCTCATGTTACTCATGGCCATATTGTGTTGTTGGATGTCAATGGTGTTCTGCTTCATCGACAAAGGCCCGAGGATAGAAAAAAGAAATCAAACAAGGAGATTTCATTCCTTGTCATGGTAAATTTCGATATGATATTATTTTTCGTCCAGGGTTGGATCGTCTCTTTCAAAAGCTTAAGGAGATGGGTGCGCTTGTGGGGATTTGGTCATGCATGCAGATTCATAACTTAACACCGCTGTTGAATTTGCTTAAGAAACATTGTAGTGTTGCAGAAGAGGTGATTCGTAAAGATTGGATTTTTGACCAGCGAATGTGTTATAAACCTCTCGAATTTCACAATATAAGAAAGGAAAGCAAGCCATACTTCTTCAAGAATGAAAGAATAATTGGGACTCATGGGGAGATCAGTCGCTTAAGGATAATGAAGAATGCACATATTAGTAGTAGACGACTCTCCTCAGAAGGCTATGCTCAACCAAAACATTGCTTGTATTCATCCAATCACTTTCGATCCATATTCTGATATGATATCATGGATGAGCTAGTGAACTACTTGGATACGTGCCTCAGAAAGAAGAATCTCGAAAATTTTTGTGAGCAGTATCAATACATTTCCTGAAGCTTTTCTTTCTCGTGATTTGAATTTTATAAAATGAAGGATAGCAACCGGGCGCTTTATAATATTATTCTTAAGGAACGTCATTTTTAGATGAGCCTTTATGCAGACCTCTCTTATTACATCTTATGTATTAACAAGGATGGCAACTCCCAATTGCATTCGTGAGAGTGTTAAGTGGTGGCAACAACATCAAGATATTGACCAAAATGATTTGATTAATCCGGAGAGTGATGATTTAGACAAAATGAAAGATTTCTTGTATGATAGGAAGAAAGTATTTATAAAAAATTAACATGTTGATAAGAAAATGATTTCATTTGTAATTATGTTTGATAGTATTTCTTCATTATTGTAAACTATTTTTAGAATAATATGAATATTCTAAGATATTTTAGGAATATTCCTTACTAAGTAAGGTTATTGAAGGATTAATTAATTAATTAATTAATATTTAAGGCTTAATTACATATTAATTAAATGATTAATTAATAATTAAAACTTAAGTATTAATTAGTAATTTATTTTATATTCCCATTTTCACGTATCATGCCCACTTTAGTTACAAACATGCATTATGTGGGTCTCTCATGTTCACACACGCATGCACACGACCGTAAGAACAAACTTGTAAATTTAAGATTACAACAACACTGCTGAAGAAGAGTCCCTTTTGTTGCTTTTCAAGCGATATACTCAAGATTGTAAAATATGACAATTGCTCACATCTGTCTTTCACTATGGAATCAAATTGTTCTTGATTCTAACACAACATGGGGGTGTGTGTGTCCATGCACTATGAAAACAATGCCCTATTTGTGTTTTATTTTTGTTAATTTGATTGACAATGTCTCTTCTTACTGTGTGTGTATATATTATGGGATATGTGTAATTGTGGTGTGTGATAATACAGGTTACTCATCCAAAATCAAAAACAATCTTTGTTTTTGTTAAATATAGTCTTTGGACCATTGTTCTTATATAAAATATAAAAATGATTGTGTACTAGTTTTTAAATGTTCAAGGAATAGAATGTTATGAACTTATTGATTTGCTTTAGCCTTTCTTTACTTTGTGTACATGGGATATATATTTTCCTATATGACTATACGATGGTTCATTCTAATGGCAAAAGAAAATATTCTTGAGGAACAATTGGTGTTAAATGGTTCAGATTTTACTAAACCCTTAAAAGAAAACGAAGATATAAAATCAAGAATTAATATATTTTATTAATATTTTATGTTTTTGATAATATTTTATTAATTGAACGGCTTAAACTTTATTTCAAATATCGAACTTCATTCAAAAGATACTCATAAAAATCAACATGTTGTGTGTTTAATATAAGCTTACCATTTTAAAAATAAAAATATCAGTAATTCAAATTAGTTTTCAACCAGCTTTTTCTAAAAGAAAAGCCCCAAGTTGAATTTTAAGTTGCTTTTATAAGGTTTTTGAAAGGTTTTAAAATAAATATTTGTATATTCTTGAAGAATCTTTATATTATGTGGCTTTATAAATAAAATACAATAGTGAAGGTTAAGGTTCAATATATAATATTAAATATAATAACATTTAATAATAACACGTGTGAAATATTGATAAGATATATACATAAGATATATACGTTATCATATAATATGCATGAATCAAGCGTGCACTAAATTATTTTATGTGTGAGAATGATGATTAAACAAGATTATCTAGTAAAACCTCAATTAAATCTCATACAAAAGAATATTCTTAATATGTTAATGAATCACATAGAAAATTCCCTCATTTTAAATGTTACTTTTTAAAGTCCATCCTATATATATAAATACATATTTTGAATACTCACATTTTTAGAATGGAGAAGAATTCCATTATGTATAAAGCTTTATTTAAAGCCCAACATGGAATTTAAGAATGTATACATACTTACATTTTTGTACGTACTACACGTACGGAACACGTGTGACGCCTTAACCTGACACGTGTGATACACACGTGCGTGGGATCTAAATGTATATAAAGAGCCACCCTAGGTTAGGTTTGAAACAATATGGAAAGCTTTGTGGAGATTGTGCTTAAAGACGGTCTCATTAACTGCAATAGGCAGGCTTTTGAAGAAAAATGCGAGTACTTCCGCGCTCTTGGAGAGTGGAACGATGGAAATGTGAACAAGGTAAGCCTTGTAAATTACTACAACCCTTGTGCTATGAAGTACTGCATAGAGTTGATCAACCAGCAAGCACCTCAATTGCGGTCAGTGGATGAAGCTCTCGAAGTGCTACGTGCAGCACGATATTTGCAATCTAAATACTGTATGGATGCGTGTTTGAGGTACTTAGAAAGTGAGATTATGTGGGTTACAGCCATGCAAATAAGAACATAAGATGTGTTCTGAATGATTTGCATGTAGATGTTAGTGAGTTTCCACTTTTGAAGGAAGGATTACACATGAATGTGAGATCCATGACTATATTTCTTGAACATGTGATAAACGAATGGATTAGGACAAATGCAATGGACCTACACAAGCGGATCCTAGATATTGTTAAACGCATAGAAATGCAAGGTGATAGTTTTGAGGTGGCATCCCGTCTAGACAGCATGTTTCAAAATTGGCTTCAAAATTTCCAGATGGATGATACGGACGATGTCTTTGTGAAGGGCACCACCTTGCTATGTGAGACGAGAATGCTTGGGTTCACGTCTAGTTCCTCATTTATCCGCAATATACCATTGATAGCTGAGAGAGATAGGCATTTGATAGTAAAGTTTGGAGAAACGATTGCACCTACACTCGAAAAAGGACAACTCTACACATTCTTGGAATTGTGCTCGAAGCATTGCGGCCAATGGGCAGATAGGAAGTTTGTGTCTTTGCTTAACGAGTTGGCAAGCAGTCTAGAGATGGTCCTTCTAACACATTTGATTGAGGAGTGTAACGAAACTGGGAATTCCATATTTGCAGAAACTGCTGCACGTACCATGGAACTTCTTCTTAATTGATGGAATTCCTCTCTATTTGTACATGTTTTACTTCTTCTTTTGAAGGGTACAGAAGTAGCTCTTTATGCATTATAAGTCTTAAAAAGTATTTTCAAAATGATAAATATTTTAAAAATAGTTATGACATGCATATACACATGTATTGAATATTTCATATCATAATGATGAACTTTACAATTTATATCAACCGAAAATTCTAAAACCAAAATTTTTCATGTTTCTTATTAGATTGTATGATTTAACAGGGAAGTTTATGTGAACTATTTATTTTCATTCTATCTTTCGTGCCTGTGCCACAAGCAAATGATCTTCCTCCAATAATTCATCGAGTCCAGGAATAGCTATAATGTCTTGAAGTTGGGGGGGCAAAGGCGAAGAAGCCAGGTGGGAGACCCCTGTTGTTGCCCCACAGCGTGCAGTGATGATTGGCAGGGTTCTCCCACCTGGCTTCGGCTTTCATTCACAATAACAAATAGTCATCATCATGTCTAGGCTACCTGGGTGGGGAGCAGAGAGATGTGTGGTGTCTTTCTAACTAATGATCAGTCTACTTACCTAATAACCTACGGGAGGGTTATTACTACCCGCCGGCACCCAAACGAAATTGGATCTTGATCCTCGCCACTCGAGATCCGTCATGGTATTGTCAGTGCTGTGGGGCTGGTCCTTCCTGTCTTCCAATGATTGGGTTGTACACCCCCATCAACATGCGGATGGAATTAAGGTGTTAGATCTGTTAGCCCCCTATCACCATGGAGGAAAGATTGGATCATTTGAGGAGCCAGGGTAGGAAAAACAGTACTAACCATGGAATTGCACACTTATTTTCTTCCCCGACTATAGCTCCTGACCCCGCCTACCCAAAAAGATCGACATACCCGCCCATAGATGTTATGTCATTGCCTCCAACCCCACTTGCTGCATGTGCTGCGGGTTTTGGTCTCCCCCCCTTACTAAACCCACTGATGTTGTATCTCATTCCCCCATTGCCTGTTGTGCGCGTCTTATCATAATTATAATCCTACATAATAATATGTCATATATATTTCATTTCAATAACATAATAATAATGATGATTTTATTGTGTGCTACTAAAATAAGAAAAACAAATAATAAAAACCCGTTTTGTGAGGTACTTGTAATATGTAATATGCACACCTATATATTAAAAACTTTATTGTGAGCATATACCCATCACAATTTAGAATATCCACATGCATGTATATGTGCTTAAATTCCATGTTGGGTTTTAAATAATGCTTTATACATAATGGAATTCTTCTCCATTCTTGAATGTGTGTATTCAAAATATGTATTTTAATATATATAGGATAGACATTAAAAATTAACATATAAATAAGGGAATTTTCTATGTTATTTATTAATAAATTAAGAATATTCCCTTGTATGAGGTTTAATTGAGGCTTTATTAGATAATCTTGTTTAATCATCATTCTCACATTTCAAGTCGGAAAGTGGGAGCCAACGAAGGGTAGGTGTTCGATTCACCTTGCGAACAATGGTTCACAGTTGCGGAGCTTCTGTAAGTTTGCATTACATTACATAACACCATAGCCATTGACCCTGAAACTTACATTACATGTAAACATGCTCGAGACAATTCACATATTATTATGTGTACAAATGCGTGAGACAATTGCATTAAGTGCATTTTGATCCCATATCTTACTTTACCATGTACAGTGCTGCATAGAATTGCTTATTGAATGCATAATTCACTATGGTAATTCAAACAAAATAGTGCTGATTTTATTTTACATACACACACATTAACAACATTAAATTGTTAACAAGCTATGCTGCAATCTTAATTTAAATGATACCTTAAAGTTAAATTATTATTTAATATTTTTTGAATTCTACTACCTCTACTACATATATGTATATAGCGTATTTAAACATACAAAACTAAGTTATGTTATGTTTCACCATTTTCATGTGTTTTAATCATGTAGATAAACTCATTAAAAAATTTGATGGTTTTGAGAGAATTAGAATAAACACACATGCACACTCTCTTTTGGTGCATGTAACTAGGAGAGGGTTAGGGTACCAGCGATTAAGTGCAATATAATATTCGAAATGCTTTATTTCTTTAACTTAAATTTATTGATATGATAAACAAGAGAATGAACATGAAATTGCTAAAAGGAACATGTACAATATTGTATTAAAATAGGTAAAACATGCATGTATATGTGCTTAAATTCCATGTAGCAACAGATTGAGAAATACAAGACAAACTCGAACCTGTATTCACCAACACTGAAAGGAAAATAGGACGTGTCGTGTGATCAAATCAAGCTTGAAAAAGTGAAAACTGGATGATTTGTTGCCAAGTGAACCTCTTGATGATACTCCCAAAAGAAAGACGGAGGGGTCACTAATTTATTTGCACGAGGACCCTTCTCTACTCGTGCGATTCGTCGTTTCTCGGAAGATCCACCGCATCATAACATTTCACTGCAACAGCACCAACCGGACGTTGTTGACGCCATGGCCTCCATCTTGGAAATGGGGACGCCAATCAGGAAATCATTGACAGCGTCGAGTGTGTCCAACCTCATCACACTCCCAACAACGAATTGCACGTCCACGTCCTCGTCCACATGTCCCACCTTGTGTTGGTACACGAGCAACAACAGCCTCAACCTCCATCGGAGCAAGTCCATCCCCAAAATGAAGTGGAACAAGAGCACGTGAAGGCGCAAGTGGGAGAGGTGACGACTCATATAGTTGTGCCAGCCTCAAAGCATCGTCAAGAGTCACTGGAGCTAGTGCATGCACAAGCCCCACAAGGTCTTGATGAAGTGCTGGCCATAACATACCTAACTTATGCGTTTCGACATGTTAGGTTCTGCACGCAGCAAAAGGCTTCGAAAGCGAACACCAAACTGCATCACCGACTCAGATGGCTCCTGACGAATACAATGCAACTGCTGAAAAGCATCATCACAGTTACCCGCATGCCCAAATGCACGTTTGAAGATTTCTAGAAGAATACTTCAATCTCCACGAGTTGCAGCGTCTAGACCATTGTACCACTACAACGCCGTCCCTTGAAGACAAATAGGAAACTCGCGCAAACATTGAGCACCGTCCCACAAATGATATGTGGTAACCACAGTGAAGTGGTTAAACCAATGGTACACATCATCTCCAAGATTTGCACAAAAGAAATTCGGTCGGACACAGAAGTTTGCAACATGAGTAGGAGGAGTACCCTGGACTGTGAATGCTGCCATTAGTTGAGAATGATTGTTCAGTTACATATGCATGGCATTTAACAGCTGCATGAATAACTGCTCCACAGATAAGGGATTTGCCTGTTGTGGATCTATGAACGAAGAAAAGACAAAATCTACAAGAAAGAATAGATCTAAACAATGAAAAAGTTAGACATAAGAAGATAAAGAAAATTGATAAAAAGACATAAATCCAAGCACTCCGTAGGGACAATTAAAGGTGCCCCTCACCTCCACCAATGTGAGAGCTCGAAATATAGAAATGTGTATATCCATTAGTTCAAAAAAACTACTATATAAAGAGCGAGTGGTTTATATTGAATCCAATCCGACGGCTATCAAAATCCACTACGCTAATAATAGTATGTGCACATGCAGCCGTACACGTGGATCTTACATATGTAATTTTGTTTTTCTTACAATTGTATACATATCTGTTTTTTTTAATAAAATTTTAATTACAAGTTTGTTTTATTATGGATTGTATATTGGAACTTCTATTTATTATGAATCAGTTGGAAAATGTGTTAGCATATTAATTTGTAAGCAATTTTTGATGAAACTACCTGTCTACTGATTAAACCATAACCTCTCAAGAAATTGATTTAGTAAAAGAATTATAATATAAATATAACTACCCTTTTGCTACATGGCCTCTATTTTAATTCCTTTAAACAAATTTTATATAATACAATGTTATGCTATGCAAAGCATTTGATCTTGAGTAGCTGTTGCATCTGCAGAAGCCATTTCAATCTGCTTTAATCTTTTTTCTTTTCTTTTAATTTATTGAAATTTACTTAAATAAAATCAAAAAACTTAAATGTTTAAAGGTTCACTAACTTGCACAATATACATGCATAAGTTGAAACGAAAGAATAACGAAGTAACGAATGTAGACTTAGAAATTAAAATTTCTTAACCAAATGATTTTAGATTATATTCTCCATTACAAGGGGATTTAAATATAAATCACGGGTGAATCTAAATAAATATAGGTGGGAGTTTAAATAAATTTAAATGTTTTATAAAAAGCAAATGTTTTTCGAATACATATTATTGCATATGTGGATTTAAATATGTTTCCATATATTTACAGTCATTAGCTTAGTATATATACACTCCATTATACCTAAAAACAAAACTTCATCTTTGTCATTCCGGAGAATAATCTTCAAAGTTAGATTAGTTTGTATACATTACATATAAACCTATATCAATATACATAGTAAACACTTACTAAACCAGGAGTTGTACGATGAACTTACTAATCCGTAGTGAATAGCATTTGATTACGGTTTAGGTTTAAAGTTTATGAGTTTTAATATAATTCAGTTATTAATTTATCATGTGTAAAAGGTCTTAAAACTATATAACAACCAATCCACTCACATGTGGTTGTTTTTGGAATGCAAATAAGAATTCCATCTGTATAAGTGAGGTGGCACCCATTTTTAACATTTAACAACATACTTTCAAAATTGATGTAAATTTGTTTTTATGTTCGTATTAACCTTTTTCTTAACATAAATTTTGATGATATGAGCGCACTAGTACTTATGTATTTAAGATAAATACAATATATTCACACATGTACTTAAAAAATTATATTTAAATTCAAATTAAACACATGTATTTATATGCATATACTAGTGTGTGTATGACAATGTAAGATATCCATGCGTACAATTGCATGTGCACATACTATTATTAGTAGTATAGTGGATTTTGATAGCCGTTGGATTGAATTTAATTTGGACCATTCGCTCTTTATATAAGTTAGGGTTTTTGAGCTAATAATATACACATTTCTATATTCCGAGCTATCACATTGGTGGAGGTGAGGGGCACCTCTAATTGTTTATATGGAGCGCTCGGATTTATAGATCTTTTTTTATCTTCTTAGATCTAGCTTTTTCATTGTTTAAATCTATTTCTTCCTTGTAGACTTTTGTCCTTTTTTCTTTTTCGTCATGGATGCACAACATGAAAGTCCTTTGTTTGTGAAGTAGTTACTCATGCAGTTGTTGGATGTCATGCAGATGCAACTAAACAATCACTCTTAGTTGATGGCGGCATTCATAGGCCATGGTACTCCTCATGTTCATGCTGCAAATCCTCACATCCGGCCGGTTTCTTTGGCGGAAGTCTTGGGGATAATGTGTACCATTCGTTTGACCACTTTACGTGGTTGCCACATATCATTCATAAGATGATGCTCAGTGTTTGTGTGAATTTCCTACTTGTCTTCAAGGGACGGTTGCAATGGTACAATGGTTTGGACGTTGCAACTCGTGAGGATTAGAGTATTCTTCTAGAGATCTTCAAATGTGCATTTGGGCATGTGAATGACTGTGATGATGCTTTTTAGTAATTGCATTGTATTCGTCAGGAGCCATTTGAGTCGGTGATGCAGTTCGGTGTTCGCTTCCGGAACCTTTTATTACATGTAGGGCCTAACATGTCGGAACGCATCAAGTTAAGTATGTTGTGGCCAACACTTCGTCAAGACTTGTGGGGCTTGTGCATGCATTGGCTCCAGTGACTCTTGATGATATTTTGAGGCTAGCACAATGATATGAGTCATCGCCTCTCCCACTTGCATCTTTACGTTCACTCATTCCACTTCACGTTGGGATGGTCCTGGTCTGATGGAGTTTGATGTTGTCGCTGCTCGTGTACCAGCACAAGGTTGGGCTTGTGGACGGGGACGTGGATGTGTAGTTTGTTGTTGGGCATGTGATGAGGTTGAACACACGTATTGGCGCTGTCGACGGTTTCCCGATTGGCATCCCCATTTCCAGGGTGGAGGCCCTGGCGTCAACAATGTCCAGTTGATGCTGCTGTAATGAAAGGTCTTGATGTGGTGGATCTTTGGGAAATGACGAATCGCACGAGTAGAGGAGGGTCCTCGTGTGAATAAATTAGTGACCCCCTCCATCTTTTTTCAAGGGGTTCACTTGGCACCAATTCATCCAGTCTTCACTTTTCAAGCTCAATCTAATCACATGACACGTCCTGTTATTCTTTCTGTGTTGGTGGATACAGTTCGAGTTTGTCCTTTATTTCTCAATCTTTTGCTACATGTTTCAGTCTATGCGGTAGAATCAATCTTTATTATGTACGGCAACGGACACACTCATGCTTGTAAAGTTGACATTACTGTTTAAGTGGACGATCGTGAGCTTGAGCTTCAATCTTTCAGGTGGTGCTGAGTCAAGCTTTTCACCTTATTCTTGGTATGGATTAGTTAACTCGCAATCATGCCAAGTGTGACTTTAAAAAGTCTCCCCCTTGTTTGACTCTTATCATCTTTCTTCCATTCCTCTTACTTTTATTCCACTTCGTTCATTTGCTTCCATCATTTTTGTTTCACCCTTACTTCCGACCATCTTTCCTTCATGCTCTTTCTTTCCTCTCTGGATCCTTCATATGATCGTCGTGCTGCAATCATTAATCAACTCAAGGAGTATGTTGATCTTTTCAACTTAACTTGTCATTTGGGGCCAAGATTGCGACACGCCACCCTATTCCAACTAGGGATGCTAGGTGAATCAAGGTACCTATTCAGCGTCGATTACTAAAGAAGCTCAAGATCTTACGAGTAAATGTTAAGGAGATGTTGGAGAAGGGTGTTATTAAGAAATCTCAAAGTCCTTGGGCATGCGAACCTTATCTTATGATGAAGCCGGATGGGAGCGTTCGATTTTGCATCGACTATCACTCATTAAATGATGTAACAATTTCAGATGTGTATCCACTTTCTTATACTGTAGATCTTTTGGATCAACTAGGGCAGAGCCGTTGGTTCACCAAGTTAAATCTCCTCTCTGGATATTGGCAAGTTCCAATGGCTAACATGGACATTCCCAAGATTGCTTTTCGAACACCATTTGGCCTGTATGAGTTCTTGGTGATGAATAATGCTCAAGCGACTTTTCAGCGTATGATGGACGAGGTTCTTTGCGATATGTCGAAGGTAATTGCTGAACTACATCGACGATGTTTTAATTCACTCGAATGGAACGTGGGAGGAGCATGTCGGTGATGTAAGCAAGGTTTTGGATCAGTTGTGGGAAGCTGATTTGAAGCTAAAGCCATGTAAGTGTGTGTTTGATCCAAGGACACCACTTATCTTGTTTATCGCATTTCTCGTGAAGGTTTGCAAGTCGATCCTGACAAACTTGTTACAATTTTGAAGATCCCTACGCCAAAGTGTGTGAACGATGTGCAATGCTTTTTTGGCAAGGTACAATATCTAGGCCATTTTGTGGATCATCTTTCAAATCGTACTACATCGTTATGGGTGTTGCTAAAGTCATTAATATCATCTTTTGTCTAGTCTAAGGATTACAAGCAGGCATTTACAGATCTTAAAGAGTTGTTGACGACTCCAGTTTTGGCGTACCCTAATTACACTTGTCCTTTCATCTTGCACGTGGATGCTTCTGACATCGGTCTTGGGGGCATATTAATGCAGGAGAGTACAAGTGTACCTAGTTAACAACATCCCATTGCGTACATGAGCCGTACATTGCAACCAGCTGAGGTGAAACTACTCCACGATAGAAAAGGATGTCTAGCGGTAGTTTGGGGTTTTGAGAAGCTCCATGCCTACTTGCATGGTTCTCGGACGCTGTTAGAAGGCAATCATGCAGCAATCACTTTGTTGTTGAAGCGGAAGAATTTGATTGGTTGTACTGCTCTGTGGGCCTTGAAGCTTCAAATTTACAATTTCGAGGTTATTCATCGCCCAGGGAGTTCCATGGCTGATGCTAACACTCTTTCTCAGGCTCCTTTTCCACCTTCTCTCTCTTCTTTTGTCCCTAAGGAGCCAGTTGTTCCAGCATTAGTGGACTTTTTAAAAAAGATTTGGTACCATTAGCAGTTGTTGTGCTTGACATTTAGTTTCTGCAAGGTGCATAATTAGATTTGCCATCTTTGGATGAGGTTCAGGAAGTTCAAAAGGTTGAGCCGTCGGATTCGAAGGCTTCATGATGGGTTTGAGAATCCTGCATCACTTGTTGATGGCTTGCCTTTCATGCTGTTAAAGTTTTAACCCAAAGGGCCAACACGTGGCAACACGTGGCTGCCAAGTGGCCATTCGGCGTCATCACCCTGTGTGAGCAACGCTAAGTTTCCCAGAACAACCCCAACAACCCCTAGGGTTAGACTTTAATGCCCAAGTGGATAGGAGACTTAGGGTTTAGCCTAAGTCTCCCTAGAGTCTGCCCCCAGAACCCTTGAGGGATAACCCTAGTTGACTTAGGGTTTCCTAGAGTGTCTACCCACAAAACCCTTGAGGGATAACCCTAGTTGACTTAGGGTCTTGCCCTATAAGACCTAGACAGGCTCATGCCCTAACCCTCGTCAAGGAGACGTGTGTTCCACACATACCCCCATGACAGAGCTAAGGCATCGTCACTTACCCCTTGAGGAATCACCCTCATCCGGGAGTATAACCCCTTTAGGGCGACAAGGGTACTCTGAACCATGACTAACCCCTAAGGGTTTGAGTGGCCAAGTCATACCCTAGACCTAGGGCTAGTACTTAGTGAGGACACGACGCCAGTGTTTTGCTAAGCAAACTCCCTAAGGCTAGGTTTGGGATAACCCTAAGCACATGACCTTGCGAGTGCCTCACAAAAGGGCTCATGTTAACATGCTTAGGTTGTTCAACCCTTGAATTCTAAGGAGAACACTCCCTAGCCAAGTGTGCCAAAGCACACCTAGTTATGAGACCTAACCTCCCTTGAGCGGATGCCTAAGGCTTAGCACCCTAGTGCAAGCACAAGCATGTCTTTTCTAAATATCCAACCCCTTGGCGACAAGCCTATGACATAACCCAAAGGGCGTGCCTTGGGCGTACCATGTGACGTTTAGCCCAGTGTCACATCTCCATGTGACACTGCCTTTCCCGATGTGGGTTATCATGCCATAGCCCTTAGATTCAAGAGTTGCACCAAGTGCCACAAACATGGCTCCTAAATGCCAACTCTAGAACCCCTTAGTGAACCCTCAGGAACTGTAATGTGAACCTGTTAAACAAGATCCCACGCTCACAGTTGGACAAGGAACGGATGTGCCTTGCTTGGCCGTGAGTGCTACACCTAACTTGACATGGAGGAGGAGGCTAGAGACAAGCCTCTACCTCTGCCTCTTGGAATGTGCATTCTCACAAGACCTCCCAGGCATGGATTCGCCAACGTTAAGGGTAAGCTACCCCGAAGGTGGACGTACCCCTAGCAACTGGAAGTTAGGGCGGCACAACAGAGGGTTGTGCCTTAACGACACAAGCTAGAGCTTGCACCGAGAGAAGAGTAACGAGCTCAGTCATGAACCCAGGAATCCTCACTCCTATATACTACCTTATTTATGTGACAGAGCCCCCCCCCTTTTCCTGTTTACATAAGTGGGCTAGCACTGAAATCTCATTCCCAGAGGGAACATACTTGGTGAGTTATCCATCGACCCCTAAACCCTAACCTGTCAAACCTGGGGTATTTCTAAGCATATCCGACATGCCGAACTCACCGGAACTAGCCATTAATCCAACCAAGACACGGAAAACCAAGGTAAGAGTTTTCTAGATGGAAGTGCTAGCTTCGCCCAGAGTTTCTTGCAAATACCTAATGACACCCGACCGGACCATCACTAGATATCCAAGTGCACTAAGCGGGCCTGTTTCTTCTACACCTAGGGCTTATCAATAGTATAGTAGGTAACAACAGTCAACGTCCAAAGTGAAAGAGGAGTTTAGTAAAACTAGACACATGCACTTACATTTGCAATATCGCCTTCAAGACAACCTTCTTTATTTTATGGGGACTGATTTAGATGATCATTTGCAGTTGGTGGTACTTTTGGTCTTTGTTCCATGCTTTCCTCCACGCTTATTATGACTCTCTTGTTCTCGGTGGGCACATGGATAGCATCATGTGATGGAGAAGCTGCACATATCTTTTTATTAACCAGAGTTGCGAAAGATGTGATTAGTTGGTGGGATAAATCAGATGATTCCTCCCATTCCCTTTATTTACTTCTATAGCCTCATCATAATCTTTTGAGTGAAGGTTAGTAAACCCTGTAAAACTGTTCAAAGTTTACATTTATGATGGTGCTAGAACCGAATGATATGCATTTTTTGCACTATCACAAATGTGAGCTTTGAACACTTTCATACATTGTGTATAAAGTATTTATGTGTATTTTAAAATAAAAGGGCATCAGTGGGATTTATCCCACGAACTAATTAGTTCATGCACTTAAGAGAAAATATTTATAGACCTTGTTTGTGTATTTGTATATTTACTTTGTATGAGTGTGTGTGCATTTTTATATAATTGTATTCATAGTGTAATATTGTGCAAAAAGACAAGTTGATAAAACAAGTGATTTAGCCATTAGTATGGAGTCGTCTTTAGATTCTATTCAGATATATGCTTGACGAATTTATGTTTTATATTTAGATGTGGCATTGATGTGACACTAAAGACAAGAGGAAGAGATGAGATGAGCAAGGGAATTTTGGAATAACTTTGCCATATTTTAAAATAAATGAGAAGCGCATTGGATCCACCATGGTTGCTGTCAAATTAATTTATGTCACTCCAACATACAAGAAGGTCAACAAATATTTGCAGGTGATAAATGATGATATACTTGTCCAATGGGTAAACTAATCAGAGATCTGTGCAAGAATCAACCTAGTTAAACCTGATAAAGAAGGATGCTATGAATCATGATAAGCCCTATAGATATTTACTATTGGAGTTGAAGACTTTATGGGGTAACAACAACACTACTTACAAAAAACCTTTTCAGATGTTTATGATGGATCAATGGGTATCAAAAAATCCTTCTTCAGATAGGGCACTAGAAGATTTGGTAGAGAAGCTTAGTTGTGCAAGCATGTACAGAGAAAGTATTTATAAGTTAATTTTTGCACACTTACCTAATACCTACGTCTTCAAATATTTATTTCTTGATTTTTGCTCATGTCACCGATACCTTTGTCTTTGCCAAGAAGAACAGACATTGTTGGACTAGATTTTACATGAACCATGTTGATTCTAGGTGTATTAATACGTTGTTCACTTGGTTGTCAAGAATGCGCCAGACAAGTTTAAACATCCAAGAAACTGACCAAGCATATGCCTTCGTTCCAATGGGCCTGCACCTCCATCCGATACACTGATAGCTGAGAGGTACATATTTAGCAATATACGTTATCTAAACATTATAAGCATCGTCACCTTAATTAGGGGTCCTCATAGTGATGCATGGGTTTTTAACTACTGCACTAATGGTTCTGTCTTGAAGGAGTGTTACCTTTGGGATACATGTGTGTTTGCTGTTCAAAAAGATAAGACCATGATCAAGGACTTGAACAAGTGAATAGAGAGTTTTTTAACTAACTACCCCAACAAACCCATACAAGAATATTTGGGAAATGCAACAGCTTTGAGGAGGAATTCGATTCAATATCAAAGTCTGAGGATAATCTTGAACTAGATCTGACACCGGAAGTGATTTTAAGAAGTATAGAACATTCAATTACTCAACTGACCATGGAAACATTAGCAAAAGAAATGGAAGATACCATTCAACGTTGCCCCTTATTACCCATGGTCATATTGTGTTGCTGGATGTCAATGGCTTTTTGCTTCATCAACAAAGGCATGAAGACAGAAAAAGAAAAATCAAACATGGAGTTTTCATGATATCATTTTTTGTCCAGGGTTGGATCGTCTCTTTCAAAAGCTTAAAAATCTAATCTTTACGAATTACCTCTTTTGCAACACTACAATGCTTATTAAGCAAATTTAGCAACGATGTCAAGTGTAAAACTTCATGCATAACTAAATCCCCCAAGTGCACCCATCTCTTTGAGCTTTTGAAAAGACGGTCCAACCCTGGACAAAAAATGATATCATGCCAAAATTTACCATGATAACAAATGAAAATTCCATGTTTGATTTCTCTTTTCTGTTCTCAGGCCTTTATCGATGAAGCAAAACGCCTTGACAGTTTGGTCCTTTTCATATTTATCTTTTGACATTATATTGTTACCAACCTCTTTATCATTTACTTGTAAATCATCGTTACAAGATTCATATATTGGAGGTGTTGGAGAAAGTGATTCAGGAACTGAAGGTAATAAAAATATTGATGCAAAAACTAAAGGAGCTAAAGATGGTGGTTCAAAAACCTCAGCAATAAACTCCTTTTGAAATTTACCAAGACAAGTGGTTCCACGCTAACGATGTTTTGAACTACATTGTTTGTACATTTCCTGCATGAACTCTGTCATTCTGACATGTGGCACAAGAAATGTTTGCCATACCCCTCTCTTACCTCATGCCACTACTGAAAATCCTTGTTCTCGATTGTTTTATTACATTTATAAAATGATTGTTAGCTGGCCTTATAATAATATTTTACCTTGTTAATATGTGACCCATGTTTGAACTAAAAACTTCTTTAGTTTTGAGAATTTATTTTTTGTACAAATATACACAAAATATACAAAAAATGATTTATGTTACACTCATTTATAATTATCTGTCACTCTATCAATTCATTAACAATTCATCTTCGCTGTTACCTTCTGAGCCAAGTGAAAAAGGTTTTAGCCGCTTGGGAAATCGTTTGATATCTTCCATTTCTTCTGTTGATGTTTCCATACTTAGTGGAGTAATTGAATGTTTTGTGCTCCTTGAGATAACTTTCGGTGTGATGTCTGGTTCAGGATCGTCCTCAGACTCTGATATTGAACTAGATTCCTCCTCAAAGCTATCACATTTCTGGGAGGAAACTTTCCCAGATACTCTTGTATGGGTTTGTTGGGGTAGTCATTTAAGAACCTCTATATCCACTTATTCAAGTCCTCGACCATGGTCTTATCCTTTTCAATGACAAAGACACATGTATCCCAGAGATAACACTTCTTCAAGATGGATCCCTTAGTGCAATAGTAAAAACCCATGCATCACTATGAGGACCCTTGATTAAGTTAACGATGTTGTGTGTAGCCTAACTTATAATGTTTGGATAACGTACATTATCGAATACATCCATCTCAGCTATTGGTGTATCGGATGGAGCTTCAGGCCGTTGGAGCAAAAACAGATGCCTAGCCAATCATTTGGAAGTTTAAAATTGTTTGTTGCATTCCTAATAACTAAGTGAATAACCGTATCAATACACATGGATTAACATCGTTCATGTAAAATCCAGTCTAGAAATGTTTATTCTTCTTGGAAGATGAAAGCAAAAGTATTAGTGACATAAGTAAAAATCGAGAAATAAATACCTAAAGATAAAGGTACCAAGTAAGTGTGCAAAAATTAAATACTAAATACCTTCTCTGTACATACTTACAGGGCTAAGCTTCTCCACCAAAACTTCTAACACCCTTTCTAAAGAAGGATTTTTTGACACCTGCCGATCCATTATGAACATTTGAAACGGTTTTTGTAGGTAATAATGTTCCATAAAGTCTTCGAATCTGATAGTAAATATCTGTAGGGCTTGTTATGATTCATAGCGTCCTCCTTTATTAGGTTCAACTCGGTTCTCCACTGCTGAAGGACTACCATAAGAAAAAGTGTCATTGCGATGTTCTCCTTTTTGGCATTGGCATGCAATAAATTCTTGCCCAGATCTTTCGATTGATTTACTCATTGGACAAGCATATCATCATTTATCACTTGCAAATACTTGCTAACCTCCTCGTATGTTGGAGCCAAGGTCCAACCCAATTTATGATAGTGTATTCCCAATCACTCTTTGAAGTGTTTAATTGTTTTTAACTCCATTGCTTTGAAATGGAAAGAAGAGGTGGGGCTGTTGTTGTTTATATGTAATTTGTCATCAACCACCAAATTAATTAATATATCCATCTCCTTCACTATTGTTTCGTTCAAAGGCTTCAACCATGTGAGCTTAAAGTCATTGTTTATATTCTTTGTAAGTTGAACAGACTTACCCTTGGGTGTCTTATTGACTTTCTTTGCAAACTTCTCCGAGGGCTCCTTTCCACCCATTTGCTTCTTCTTTAGTGTTTCTTTTGCAAAAGATTCCATGATTTCCACCCATTTGGCGAAGACCTTGCCCTCATGGCAAGAAATCAACATCATCATGAAGGATGTTTTCTTTCTGCCCACCTCAGCAAAATCAACTGTTGCAATTTCTTCGGCTCTCTACACATGGATTAATTAGAAGATTATTATTTTGGTTGGATAAATCCCACTAAGAATTTTTCTTACTTGGTATTTCGCACTTTGTTCTCACTTTGCAACCGCCCAAGAGTTACTCACATGGATCACGTGTGTTTGAACTTTTTCCATATTTTGCTGTGTGGTTGGTGTCAGCAGCATCCCACTTTGCAAATACTTATGGTACTGCTCGGTTGTGAGATTTGGCTTAGTTAAAAGAGACAATCTTTTTGTCAGCTTCTCACGGGTATGTTTAAAAATTTTATTGCCATCGTTTCCTTATTATGTTCATCGAAAAGTTGTTGAGATGCCGTTATCGTGTGTTGACCGTTAATAATGTAGTACTTTATTGGTTTTTTACCCTCAGTCTGAATCTTCATGATTTGTTTTGGTGTTGTCACCCACACTATCTCAGTGCTTTTCTTTCTTTCATAGTATGGGCATAAAACGGCATTATGTGGGACGGTGTCTGAATTGTCGTCCTTCACCTTCTCCATGAGTTCAACAACACATTGGTTGAGTGAAATTGGGGTTAACACTGCAATACTTAACCCTACAATCAAAAATCATGTCATCCAACATCATTTCCTTATGGCTTATCGCAACATGGAATGCCATTAGTGCTGCTGATAGAAAGATATAAGACTTTCTTTTGTGGTTACAATCAACATATGTAAGCCCCGATTGCAATTGTTCTAGTGTTTTTGGCACACTCTTCCAGCCTCTGAAGATTCTTAAGTAAATTGAACATGATTTGTAAAGAACTTGGGACCAAGCTACCCTCTAAATCTCCCTAGTAATGTCAATGTGTTTCTTCTTTAATAATAGTTAGGATGATTGTTTCATTTGTAAATCTTCTGTATTGTGAAGCAATATCTATTGTAAATACACCTACTTGATGGGTATTCAGATCCTCAAAGAAGACATCTTAATCCACAAGCCGACAAAACCACTTGAGGTTCAAGTCGTATCTAACCTCCTCCGGATCTGAGAACATTACATTGGATGAAATGAAATATATATTTTGAGCATCGTTCAATCTCGGTTTGCAACCTACCCTTGGGTGTTTGATTATTGAATCTGCTTTTCATTATTTTACTTGTCCATGTAATGTGACAAAGATTAATTTAACAACAATCATGGTTAATCCAATGCGCTTCCCATTTATTTTGAAATATGGCCGAGTCAATTCCAGAATTCCCTGCACATCTCATTTCCTCCTCTTATCTTTAATGTCACCTTAATGTCACATCTGAATGCAAAGTTCTTCAAACACACGTTCGAGTATAATAAATTTTGTTTTAATTCTTACCAAAAATTTAAAGACAACTCCATATTAATGGTTGAATCACTTTGTTTGATCAAGCCGCATTTCTGCACAATATTACACTATGAATACAGTTTATAAAAATGCGCACACACTTATATTAACCCAAATATTAAATACACAATTAAAATTTTACAGGGTCTATAAATATTTTTCTCTAAAGTGCTCAGACTAATTAGATGGTGGGATTAATCCTGCCAGGCCCGATTAGAAGAGTAATCGTCTCAGTAGGAGTAATATGAAAAAAAAAAACTTATAAACAAGTACATTTGCAACACTCTTTGTGTCTCAGAGAGAAGTGGGCAGGATTAATCTCGCCCACCATTCTAGGAGGTTGGGAAGGGTTTGGTGGGATTAATCCCGCCACCATTTCCTTACCTCCTAGAATGTGTCTGTGAGAGAGAAATATATAGAAATTATAATATATAGATACACACATATATATGTATATATATATACTAAGAGAAAGAGATAAAGGAATTATAATATATAGATAGACATGTACATAAAAATATAGGTGTGTATGTGAGAAAGAGAGATAAAGAACTTATATATATATACACAAGTACATTCACATATAGGGTGATGGGATTAATCCTGCCACCCTTCTGCATCTCAGAAAGAAGTGAATGAGATTAATTCGTCCACCATTCTAGGAGGCTGGGAAGGGTTGGCAGGATTAATCTCATCATCACTTCCCTACTTCCTAAAATGTGTGTGTGAGAGAGATATATATAGAATTTAATATACAGATACACACACATATATAATACATATGTGTGTGAGAGAGAGAAATAAAGGAATTATAATATATAAATACACATGTACATAAAAATACAAGTGCGTATGTGAGAAAGAAAGATAAAGAACTTATATATACTTATACACAAGTACATTCACATATAGGGTATAGGGTGATGGGATTACTCATGTCACCCTTCTGCATCTCAAAGAGAAGTGGGCGGGAATAATCTCGCCCACCATTCTAAAGGCTTGGAAGGGTTGGCGGGATTAATCCCATTATCACTTCCCTACTTCCTAGAATGTGTATGTGAGAGAGATATATAGAAATTATAATATACAGACACACACACACAATATATATATATACATATGTGTGTGAGATAGAGAAATAAATGAATTATAATATACAGATACACATATACATATAAATACAAGTGTATGTGTGTGAAAGAGAGAGATAAAGGAATTATAATATACAGATACACATGCACATATAAATACATGTGTGTTAGAGAGATAAAGAACTTATACATACTAATATAGGTACATTCACATATAGTGTGGTGGGATTAATCCCGTCACCCTTCTCCATCTTAGAGAGTTGCAAATAAGATTAATCCCCCACCATTCTAGGAGGTGGGGAGGGTGGTGGGATTAATTCTGCCACCCTTCTATGTCTCAGAGAGTGATGGGCGAGATTAATCCTGCCCAAGCAGGGAAGGGGTGGCAGGATTAATCCCACCACCACTTCCTTAACCATGTGTGTGTGCCATATTGAGAGATAAAGAACTTATAAAATACAAATACACGCATACATATAGATATAGTTGTGTGTGAGAGATGAAGAACTTATATATATACAAATGCACAAGTACGTATACATATAAGTGTGTGTGAGAGATAAAGAAATTACATATATATAAATATTCACATACATATACATTCAAGAGTGTGTGTCTAAGAGAGAGATAAAGTAATTATATATATACAAATACAAGGTACATACACATACAGGTGTGTGTGTAAGAAATAAATAAATAAATTATAATATACAAATACACACACATATGTATATGTATATACAAGTGTGTGTGTGAGAGAAATATAGTATATTATAGTGTGTGCATGTGTGTGCGAGAAATAGAAAATAAATTAATATACATATATACACATATATATATGTATATACAGGAGTGTGCATGTGTGTGTGAGAGATAGATAAATAAATTAAATTCTATAGATACACATACATACATAATATGTGTGTGTGTGTGTGCATGTTTGTGCAAGAGATAGATAAATAAAATATAATATACAGATACACATATATATGTCTATGTATATACATGTGTGTGCATGTGTGTGTGAGAGATAGATAGATAAAATATAATATATAGGTACACATATATATGTTATAATATGTTGAGTGATACAAAAGTGTTGACCTTATTTTTATACAATATTACCACTATTGTAACCTAAAGAAGAACATTGGTGTCCTTGTTACATATAACAACATATGTTATTTTAAAATCTTTATAATCTTAAATTATCTTTACATGTAGTGCTTGTAATGGTAATACTACCAACATACTTACATCTTAATACATTAGTTAACACATGTTAATAATTATGTTTTTTCAAAAACCCTACTTCAATTTTTACTTAATGGCCACGTGTCAATAACTAGGGGTTTTTTCATTAAAAAAAAAAAAAAACCCTAAAGAAATTAAAATGAACTCAATTAAATTCTAACATTAACACATTAGGGTTCATGATATTACTACCTCAACACTATTTTTAATATCTCAATTCGCTTTTAAATTTTAATTTTCTTTAATTTATTTATATTTTTTTTAAAATTGATATATATGTGAGCCCACTACATTAACCTTTATTTTTCTTAAAGTTAATATTGCTATTGGATACAAAAGGCCTCCTGCATCTTTAATTTCATATTTTTATATTTTTCTTTTTTATTATGCTATATTTTGATTTAAATTAGATTGACCTCAAATTCTACTAGATTCAAAAGGTTGTATGTATAGTTGTGTTTAGTATGATCTTCAATAATATGTTATTAATTAATCTTGCATCTATTATTCTCAATTTAATCTATTATTCTCTATATTAGTGTCTATGTAGTATGCACTTTGTTTATGTGTCTTGTTAAGATTTTACAATTGTAAGTTACAACTTACAAGAGACTTTTATACTTTTTATTTAATAAAACCTTGTAATCCTCATATTAAGAAATATTCTTAACATACTATGTTCTCTAATATATAATATAAACTAACATGATATGTCCTAATTAAATTTGTAATTTTATGTTTTCATCAAATGTGCATTATAGTCTAATAATCTACCCTAATTAAATGTGTAATGATGTGTTTAAATGGCTTAGATTTTACTAAGCCCATATAAGAAACTTTATTTCAATATCAAACTTCATTCAAAAGATACTCATAAAAATCAATATGTTTTATGTTTAATATAACCTTACCTAATAAAAATATTAGTAAATCAAACCTTAAGTTGAGTTTAAAGTACTTTTATAAGGTTTTCAAAAGGTTTAAATTAAACATTTGTATATTCTTGAAGAATCTTTATATTCTGCAACTTTATAAATAAAATACCATAGTCAATCAAATATTAAAACAAAATCAAATTAGGTTAAACATAAGTTAAATTTTATTTACAATTATGAAAAATAGTGATTTTAAATGTAAGTTTATAAATTTTAAAGCCTTAAGATTAGTATTTTTGCTTTGAACACACTTATAGCATTTTAAATGCAAGTTTCTAAATTTTAATTTTAATATTTAAATTCAGTGGAATTAACTGTAGTTAAAAAATGTTACGGATTAGTAATTAAACTATATTAATAATAAAATAAATTAATAATTAAACATTTCCATAGCATTTTTTTTTACTACGACCAGTTTCGCAGTTTAAATTAATAGAAAGATTTATATTTGAATATGAAAATCTCACTGTTAATTCAAACATTAAACTTAGAATATTATGTGATTTAATTATTATCCTTAACCTAGTGCCCTTAACCTAGTTGTTAAAATTAATGATGCCATGATCGCGGGTTCTTCTATGGGGCTTGACTCTACATAATAAAATGAATATTTAACCCAATTTTTATCTTTAGCATAGTGATTGTACAACAACATGCATGATGTAATAGCCTTGATAGTGTCGTATGGATTTAAGATTTAGAATGGTCATTTTACAAGGTATTCGATGACATATAAATTGACACACAATAAACTTTAAACTAATTATAATATTATAAGATCATATGATTTAACAAGAAACATGAATTAAAATTTTGGTTTAGTATAAGTCATAAACTTCATCATTATGATATATGTTACATGGTTAATTAAAATATTATATTAAACAAATTATATTGTATACATACTTCCACTTTTATAAATAAATGTATGCAAACAATTTCATGTTCTTACACCCTTTTCTGAATTTTTTTACTAAATGCCTTGAATGATATCTTATGGAAGCTGGTATACTATATGGACCCCTCAACCTAATTCCTCTTAAAATGTACAAGCTGCCAAAGTCTCAAGGAAATTAAAGACCTTTAAATATATTTTAGACTTAAATGTTAAATAATTTATATGTATGCATAATTCATTGGTGATTAATAAATTACAATTTTATATCATTATTTAAATATATTACATAAGATTAAACTACATACGGAAACAATTTTAAGAATGATAAAAGACTATATTAAGAATGCTATGTCACATGTCACTATTGAGAGCAATGCGCACTCACCATTAACATAAAGTTAAAGGTGGATTTTGTGTTTTTATATTTGCACTAGTACTTACACTTAAGCATTATTACATAACTTTTTTATGTTATGTATGTTACCCTCCACCTAAATTATACGGAAAAAAATCCTTACCTTTAAATTTATGTATAGCCTTATGCATATCTAAAACAGCTGTTCGAGGTACTTAGTTACACGTTGACCCTTAACATTTAATGTTTAGTCTGTTGTGCATGAAAACCCTTATGACTTTTAATAAGTAGTAATCTTTATAAATATATTTCATAAAATCTATATATAAAATCTAAGTACTAAACATTAATTAATAATATCATAAATATTATATATCTAATATAAACACATAATATAATACAAATTTATGTATTTATTAATAGAATACTTATATTAAATAGATATTATATTCTTATTATGACCCTTAAATATTCCATATTGTATAAAATTTTATAAAGATAAAATTAAACTTGTTGTGAGAGCTCGTAATATAGAAATGTAACCCAAAAACCCTAACTTATATACAAGAGCAAGTTGTCCAGACTAAATCCAATCCGACGACTATCAAAATTCATTATGTTAATAATAGTATGTGCATATGCAGCCATACATGTGGATCTTACATCCCTTCCTCTCGGAAGGACGGAAGGTGGTTAGGATTCTTTGGTAGATGGGCCTGGATCAAGAGGAACATCAGAAGGAGGCATCGATGGATATGTAGGTGGCATAACCTATTCCTGACCCTGTTGCACAAAACACTTCAAACATTGAACATGCACAATCTCTAGAGGATCGGGTTGAATGTGGTGCGAACCTCATAAACTTGCGGTCCTACCTGCTGTAGCACTTGATATGGTCCTTTCCACTGAGCAAGGAGACTTTTGGCTAAACCACGTACAGTAAGCTTGGGAAAACGAACCAACACCAACTCATCCACCTTATACTCTGCAGGTGGACGATGATGAGAGTTGTAGTGCCATTGTTGTCCCACTTGTACACATCACAAGTGTTCTGCAAACTCTGCTAGGACCAATAGAAGAATGCTAGTAAGATACCAATCCCAAGACCTAGCATTAGCAGCTCGTGGCAAGTGAGAAGGTAGACCCAACTCCGTTGGCAACACCGAGTCATGAGCATATAAGAGCTTATATGGCGAAGTACCAACAGAACTTTATATTCCAGTGACATAAGCATATAGAAGAGACGGCATATAATCATCCCAATTTGAAGCAATAATAACATACTCATTGCCAACAGTCGACCACGAAAAAGGTTTCATCAAATCAAATGCCACCAACTCAAACAAACAAGAAACTGCAATTGACTCCGAAGTACACAGGGAGTATTACGAGCTTAGTACCACACACATACCGAATCACATCTTCTCGCAACTCTGGTTAATAAAAAGATATGTGCAGCTTCTCCATCACACGATGCTATCCCATGTGCCCACCGAGAACAAGAGAGTCATGGTAAGTGTGGAGAAGCATGGAACAAAGACCAAAAGTACCACCAACTACAAATGATCATCTAAATGGTCCCCATAAAATAAAGAAGGTTGTCTTGAAGGCGATATTGCAAATGTAAGTGCATGTGTCATAGTTTTTACTATGACTCCTCTTTACTTTGGACGTTGACTATTGTTACTTACTGTACTATGTTGATAAGCCCTAGGTGTAGAAGAAACAGGCCCGCTTAGTGCACTTGGATATCTAGTGATGGTCCGGCCGGGTGTCATTAGGCATTTGCAAGAAACTATGGGCGAAGCTAACACTTCTATTTAGAGAAACTCTTACCTTGGTTTTCCGTGTCTTGGTTGGATTAATGGCTAGTTCCGGTGAGTTCGGCATGTCAGATATGTTTAGAAATACCCCCAGGTTTGACAGGTTAGGGTTTAGGTGTCGATGGATAACTCACCAAGTATGTTCCCTCTGGGAATGAGATTTCAGTGCTAGTCCACTTATGTAAATAGAAAAACAAGGGGGGGCTCTGTCACATAAATAAGGTAGTATATAGGAGTGAGGGTTCCTGGGTTCATGACTGAGCTTGTTACTCTTCTCTCGGTGCAAGCTCTAGCTTGTGTCGTTAAGGCACAACCCTCTGTTGTGCCGCCCTAACTTCTAATTGCTAGGGGTACGTCCCACCTTCGGGGTAGCTTACCCTTAACGTTGGCGAATCTATGCCTGGGAGGTCTTGTGAGAATGCACTTCCAAGAGGCAGAGGTAGAGGCTTGTCTCAGCCTCCTCCTCCATGTCAAGCTAGGTGTAGCACTCATGGCCAAGCAAAGCACATCCGTGTCTTTGTCCAACTGTGGACGTGGGATCTTATTTGACAGGTTCAGATTACCAGTTCCTGAGGGTTCACTAAGGGGTTCTAGAGTTGGCATTTAGGAGCCATGTTTGTGGCACTTGGTGCAACTCTTGAATCTAAGGGCTATGGCATGATAACCCACATCGAGAAGGCAGTGTCACATGGAGATGTGACACTGGGCTAAACGTCACATGGTATAACACCTGAGGCACGCCCTTTGGGGTTATGTTATAGGCTTGTCGCCAAGGGGTTGGATACTTTAGCAAAAGACATGCTTGTTTGCACTAGGGTGCTAAGCCTTAGGCATCCGCTCAAGGGAGGTTAGGTCTCATAACTAGGTGTGCTTTGGCACACTTGGCTAGGGGAGTGTTCTCCTTAGAATTCAATTGAACAACCTAAGCGTGTTAACATGAGCCCTTTCGTGAGGCACTCGCAAGGTCATGTGCTTAGGGTTATCCCAAACCTAGCCTTAGGGAGTTTGCTTAGCAAAACACTCGTGTCCGCCTATGGCGCACACTCGTGTCCTCACTAAGTACTAGCCCTAGGTCTAGGGTATGACTTGGCCACTCAAACCCTTAGGGGTTAGTCATGGTTCAGGGTATCCCTTGTCGCCCTAAAGGGGTTATACTCCCGGATGAGGGTGATTTCTCAAGGGGTAAGTGACGATGCCTTAGCTCCGTCATGGGGTATGTGTGGAACATACGTCTCCTTGATGAGGGTTAGGGCATGAGCTTGTCTAGGTCTTATAGGGCAAGACCCTAAGTCAACATAGGGTTATCCCTCAAGGGTTTTGTGGGTAGACACTCTAGGGAGACTTAGTCTAAACCCTAAGTCAACTAGGGTTATCCCTCAAGGGTTCTGGGGGCAAACATTCTAGGGAGACTTAAGCTAAACCCTAAGTTTCCTGTCCACTTGGGCATTAGAGTCTAACCCTAGGGTCGTTGGGGTTGTTCTGGGAAACTTAACGTTGCTCACACAGGGTGATGACGCCGAATGGCCACTTGGCAGCCACGTGTTGCCACGTGTTGGCCCTTTGGGTTAAAACTTTAACAGCATGAAAGGCAAGCCATCAACAAGTGATGCAGGATTCTCAACCCATATGAAGCCTTCGAATCCACGGCTCAACCTTTTGAACTTCCTAAACCTCATCCAAAGATGGCAAATCTAATTATGCACCTTGCAGAAACTAAATGTGAAGCACAACAATTGCTAATGGTACCAAATCTTCGTTTAAAAAGTCCACTAATGCTAGAACAACTGGCTCCTTAGGGACAAAAGAAAGAGAGAAGGTGGAAAAGGAGCCTAGAAAGAGTGTTAGCATCAGCCATGGAACTCCCTGGGCGATGAATAACCTCGAAGTTGTAAATTTGAAGCTTCAAGGCCCACAGAGCATTACAACCAATCAAATTCTTTCGCTTCAACAACAAAGTGATTGCTGCATGATCGCCTTCTAACAGCGTCCGAGAACCATGCAAGTAGGCATGGAGCTTCTCAAAACCCCAAACTACCGCTAGACACTTCTTGAGTATATCGCTTGAAAAGCAACAAAAGGGACTCTTCTTCAGCAGTGTTGTTGTAATCTTAAATTTACAAGTTTGTTCTTACGGTCTGTGTGCATGCGTGTGTGAACATGAGAGACCACATATGCATGTTGTAACTAAAGTGGGCATGATACGTGAAAATGGGAATATAAAATAAATTACTAATTAATACTTAAGTTTTAATTATTAATTAATCATTTAATTAATATGTAATTAAGCCTTAAATATTAATTAATTAATTAATTAATCCTTCAATAACCTTACTTAGTAAGGAATATTCCTAAAATATCTTAGAATATTCATATTATTCTAAAAATAGTTTACAATAATGAAGAAATACTATCAAACATAATTACAAATGAAATCATTTTCTTATCAACATGTTAATTTTTTATAAATACTTTCTTCCTAACATACAGAGAAATCTTTCATTTTGTCTAAATCATCACTCTCCGGATTAATCAAATCATTTTGGTCAATATCTTGATGTTGTTGCCACCACTAACACTCTCACGAATGCAATTGGGAGTTGCCATCCTTGTTAATACATAAGATGTAATAAGACCAGGTCTGCATAAAGGCTCATCTAAAATGACGTTCCTTAAGAATAATATTATAAAGCGCCCGGTTGCTATCCTTCATTTTATAAAATTCAAAATCACGAGAAAGAAAAGCTTCAGGAAATGTTGATACGGTGGATACTGCTCACAAAAATTTTCGAGATTCTTCTTTCTGAGGCACGTATCCAAGTAGTTCACTAGCTCATCCATGATATCGTATCAGAATATGGATCGAAAGTGATTGGATGAATACAAGCAATGTTTTGGTTGAGCATAGCCTTCTGAGGAGAGTCGTCTACTACTAAGATATGTGCATTCTTCATTATCCTTAAGCGACTGATCTCCCCATGAGTCCCAATTATTCTTTCATTCTTGAAGAAGTATGGCTTGCTTTCCTTTCTTATATTGTGAAATTCGAGAGGTTTATAACACATTCGCTGGTCAAAAATCCAATCTTTACGAATCACCTCTTCTGCAACACTACAATGTTTCTTAAGCAAATTCAACAGCGGTGTTAAGTTATGAATCTGCATGCATGACCAAATCCCCACAAGCGCACCCATCTCCTTAAGCTTTTGAAAGAGACGATCCAACCCTGGACGAAAAATAATATCATATCGAAATTTACCATGACAAGGAATGAAATCTCCTTGTTTGATTTCTTTTTTCCTATCCTCGGGCCTTTGTCGATGAAGCAGAACACCATTGACATCCAACAACACAATATGGCCATGAGTAACATGGATAGCGTTGCCTCTTGAATACTTTGCAAATCACTTGTTTGCTCCCTTTCACATTTATCCGTTGCCACTATCTCGTTGCCTATCCCTTCATCATTTAATTGTACATCATCCTTACAAGATTCAGATATTGCATGCGCTGAAGAAATTGATTTCGGAACTGAAGCCAATAAAAATGATGATGAAAAAACTGAAGTGGCCCCCATGGTAACGATGTTTTGAGCTGCATTATTATCCATTTCCTGCATGAACTCTGTCATTCTGACATGTGGCACAAGAAATTGTCGCCAAACCCCTCTCTTACCTCATGCCAATGCTGAAAATCCATGTTCTCAATTTTTCATTACATCTGCAAAATGATAATTAGCTGACCTTAAAATTATCAAGGTATATTATTTACCTTGTTAATGTGTGACCCATGTTTGAACTAAAAGCTTCATTAATCCTTGAGAATTTATTTTCTGTACAAATATAAAAGAAATATACAAAAATGCCTTATGTTACACTCATTTACAACTATTCGTCACTCTAAGAACTCATTAACAATTCTTCTTCGCTATTACCTTCTGAGTGAGGCGAAGAAGGTCTAAGCCGCTTGTGAGATGGTTCAAGATCTTCTGTATCTTCTATTGATGTTTCCATGGGTAATGGAGTGTGCGAATGTTCTGTACTCCTCGAGATAACTTCCGGTCTAATATCTGATTGAAGTTCGTCCTCAGACTCCGACATTGAACCAGATTCGTCTTCAGAGCTATCGCACTTATCGGAGGGAACTTTCTCAAATACTCCTTTATGGATTCGTTGGGGTAGTCAGTTGAGAACCTATCTATCCACTTGTTCAGGTCCTCAACCATGGTCTTATCCTTTTCAACGGCAAATACACATGTATGCCGAAGGTAACACTCCTTCAAGACGGACCCCCTAGTGCAGTAGTCAAAAACCCACGCATCACTGTGAGGACCCCTGATCAAGTTGACGATGCTCCGTGCCGCTTGACTTGTGATGTTTGGATAACGTACATTGCCGAATACGTCACTCTACCTATCGGTGTATCGGATGGAGGTTCAGGGCCGTTGGAGTGCAAACAGATGCCTGGCCAGTCATTTGGAAGTTTGAAATGTTTGGCGCATTCCTAACAACCAAGTGAACAACCGAATCAATGCACTTGGATCAGCATCATTCATATAAAATCCTGTCCAACGATGTTTATTCCTCTTGGCAAAGGAGAAGGCAAAGGTATCGGTGACATGAGCAAGAATCAAGAAATAAATACCTGAAAACGTAGATATCAGTCAAGAGTGCAAGTATGAATTCAATAATAAATACCTTCTTTGTACATGCTTGCACGGCTAAGTTTCTCCACCAAATCCTCTAGTGTCCTGTCTGTCGAAGGATTTTTTGACACCCGCCGATCCATCACGAACAATTGAAACGGTTTCCTACAAGCAGTGATGGTACCCCATAAAGTCTCCGAATCCAAACAAACATCTGTAGGGCTTGTCGTGATTCGTAGCATCCTCCTTTATAAGGTTCAACTCGGTTCTCCGCTGCTGAAGGACTGCCATAAGAGAAGGCGTCATCGCAATGTTCTCCTTTTTGGCGTTGGCGTGCAATAGATTCTTGCCCAGATCTTCCGATTGATTCACCCATTCGACAAGCATATCATCATTTGTCACATGCAAATATTTGCTGACCTCTTCGTATGTTGAAGCCGAAATCCAACCCAGTTTGTGGCAGTGTATTCCCAACCACTCCTTGAAGTGCCTGACCGTCTTCAACTCCATTGCCTTGAGATGAAAAGGAGAGGTGGGCTGCTGTTGTTAATCTGTAATTTGCCATCAATCACCAAATCAGCCAAGACTTCCATCTCCTCCATCGTTGTTCCATTTAAAGGCTTCAACCATGTGAGCTTGAAATCGTTGTCTACATCCTTTATAGATTGAACAGACTTAGCCTTCGGCGTCTTACTGGGTTTCTTTGCAGACTTCTCTGAGGGCTCCACTTCACTTGTCTGCTTCTTCTTCAGTGTTCCTTTTGCAAAGGATTCCATAATCCCCAACCATTTGCAAAGATCCTATCCTCGGGACAAGAAATCAACATCATCAAAAAGGATGTTTCCTTCCCGCCCACCTGGGCAAAATCAACTGCTACAATTTCTTCAACTCTCTGAGAAAAAAGACAGATTAATATACCGGCGAGATAAATCCCGCCCAAACAATTTGCTTACCCGGTAGTCCGCAGATTGTGTATTCCCTGCGGTAGCTCTTTGTGGTCGCTGAAGAGATTCCCACACGGCTCGCGTGTGTTTGAACTTCTCCCATATTTTGCTGTTGTAGTGGTTGGTGTCTGCAGCGTCCCATTCCGCCGATAACTTATGGTACTGCTCGATTGTGAGATTCGGCTTCGCTAAAAACGCCGATCTTTTTGTCAGCTTCTCACGGGTATGCTCGGAAAGTTTTGTTGCCATCGTTCCTTTGTTGTGTTCGTCGAGAAGTCGTTGGGCTGCCGTTATTGTGTGCTGGCCACTAATGATGTAGTACTTAACTGATTTTCTATTCTCCGTCTGAACCTTCCTTATTTGTTCCGGTGTTGTGATCCACACTTTGTCAGCGCCTTTGTTTCTCTCGTAGTATGCGCACAAAACAGCATTATGTGGAACGGTGTAAGAATTGTCGTCCTTCATCTTCTCCATGAGCTCAGCTACACGTTCCTGATTGAGTGGCCTGTAATTGAAGTTTGGGTTGACGCTGCAATACTTAACCCTACACTCGTAAATCCTATCATCCAACATCATTTCCTTGTGGCTTATTGCAGCATGGGACGCCACAGGTGCAGCTGACAAAACGATAATGATTTTCTTCTACGATCCGAATCAACATGTGTGATCCCCGATTGATGCTGTTCTAATGTTCTCGGCACACTCTTCCAGCTCCCGAAATTTGCTAAGCAAATTGAACGTGATCTGTAAAGAACCTGAGACCAAGCCACCCTCTCAATCTCCTTATGATGTCGCTGTGTTCTTCTTCAATGTGAAGAGGGAATTGCTCCACTTGTGATTTTCTGTATTGTGAAGCAATATCTCCTGACAATACACCTACTCGATGAGTCTGAAGATCTTCGAAGTAGACATCCAGTGGATCCCCTCCATAGATGGGCTTTCGTTGAGTTGAAGAAGAACTCCAAGGTCAACATCATTAGTGAACACGTGAACGTCATTATCCACAAGTCGACAAAACCACCCGAAATTAATGTTGTAACTGGCGACCTCTGGATCCGAGAACGTGACATTGGATGGAACAAGGCATATGTGTCGAGCATCGTTCAATCTGGGTTCACAGCATGCTTTCGGATGCTTGACTAGCACACCCACTTTCCATTGTTTTGCTTGTCCATGCGATGTGACAGAGGTTAGTTTGACAGCAACCATGGTTGTTCCAATGCGCTTCCCGTTTAGTTTGAAATATGGCCAAGTTGATTCCAGAATCCCCCTGCCCATCTCTTCTCCTGCTCTCTTTAATGTCACCTCAATTCCACATCTGAATACAAAAATGATTAGTTCAAGCACATATCCGAGTATAACAGATTTTATTTTAATTCTTACCCAGAATTTGACGACGACTCCATACTAATGACTCGATCTCCTTGTTTAATTAAATCGTCCTTCTGCAAAATAATACACTATGAATACAAATCATATAAAAACGCACACACACTTGTATAAACCCGAATATACAAAAATAATACACAGAGAGAAGTGACGGAATTAACTGTCCAAAGCTCACATTTGTGCTAGTGCAAAAGAAAGATAACATTTCGTTTTAGAACCACCACAAATGTGAGCTCTGGACAGTTTTACATAGTTCCTAGCTTTTACTCGAAATATTATGATAAGATGATAAAAGTAAATAAAATGAGATATGCAACTTATATATACTAATACACATATATATTCACATGGAAGGTGCGGCGGGATTAATCTCGCCACCCCTTCAATGCCTCCTGAAAGAGTGGGCGGGATTAATCTCGCCACCTTTCTGGAGGCCTTGAACGGGAGTGCGGAATTAATCTTGCCACCCTTCTCGGTCTCAGAGAGAACTGGCAGGATTTATTTGCACACCCCTTCAGTGACTCCAGAAAGGAGGCGGGATTAATCTCGCCCACCATGTAAGGGATGGTTAAATGAATTTCGCCACCCTTCCCAGTTCTCTCCATTGGTATGTTGTAAACCTTCTACGTCTCAGACAGAAACGTTTGGGATTGGTCCGACTCACCAATGGAGAAAAAGGAAGGGTGGCGGGATTCATTCCTCCAACAGGCATTGAAGGCTCGGCGGGATTAATCCCGCCCCAGGGCCTTCACTCGGTCCCTATGCGGCGGGATTAATCCCGCCGGACGCCAATTCCCTCGCGAAATCGGGCGGGATTAATCCCGCCGCCTAGGCCCTTCAGGCAGGCCTTTGGCGGCGGGATTAATCCCGCCCGATTCGCGCAGGGCACGGGATTAATCCCCGCCAGGCCCTTCACTGGGCCTAGGCGGCGGGATTAATCCCGCCGGACGCCAATGCCCTGTGCGAATCGGGCGGGATTAATCCCGCCGCCTAGGCCCTTTGGGCGGCGGATTAATCCGCCCGATTCCGCGCAGGGCAGCGGGATTAATCCCGTGCCCAGGCCCTTTACTCGGCCTAGGCGGCGGGATTAATCCCGCGGACGCCAATGCCCTGCTGAATCGAGCGGGATTAATCCGCCGCCTAGGCCCTTCAGGCAGGCCTTTGGCGGCGGGATAAATCCCGCCCGATTCCGCGCAGGGTGCGTACGCAGCGGGATTAATCCCGCCCTCATGAGGCTAACGGAATAGCCTGCCTAAAGGGTGGCGGGATTAATCCCGCCGCCGAGGGTCTAACCATATAGCGGCGGGATTAATTCCACCGCCGAGGCTAACCATATAGCGGCGGGATTAATCCGCCGCTACGCACATAATATTTATATATATGTATATGTGTGTAGGAGAGTGCGTGTGTGTGCCAGAGATAGACAAATCAGATAAAATTATACTGATACACAAATTATACCGATACACAAATTATATGTATATCATGTGTATGCGTGTGTGAAACAAATAAAATCATACAAATAACAAACAATCAATAAAATTATATATATATATATGTGTGTGTATATATATATATATATATATAGGAGTGTGCGTGTGTGTGCGAGAAATATATAAATAAATAAAATTATATATATACTGGTACACATAATATATGTATGTATATATGTACATAGGTATATATATATATATGTGTGTATATGTATATTGTGTGTATGCGTGTGTAAAACAAATAAATTCTTGATTAATTCTTGAATAAATTCTTATTAATTCTTGATTTTATATCTTCGTTTTTTTTTTAAGGGTTTAGTAAAATCTGAACCATTTAACACCAATTGTTCCTCAAGAATATTTTCTTTTGCCATTAGAATGAACCATCGTATAGTCATATAGGAAAATATATATCCCATGTACACAAAGTAAAGAAAGGCTAAAAGCAAATCAATAAGTTCATAACATTCTATTCCTTGAACATTTTAAAACTAGTACACAATCATTTTTATATTTATATAAAGAACAATGGTCCAAAGACTATATTTAACAAAAACAAAAGATTGTTTTTGATTTTGGATGAGTAACCTGTATTATCACACACACAATCACACATATCCCATAATATATACACACAGTAAGAAGAGACATTGTCAATCAAATTAACAAAATAAACACAAATAGGGCATTGTTTTCATAGTGCATGGCACACACACACCATGTTGTGTTAGAATCAAGAACAATTTGATTCCATAGTGAAAGATAGATGTGAGCAATTGCCATATTTTACAATCTTGAGTATATCGCTTGAAAAGCAACAAGGGGACTCTTCTTCAGCAGTGTTGTTGTAATCTTAAATTTACAAGTTTGTTCTTACGGTCTGTGTGCATGCGTGTGTGAACATGAAGAGACCACATGCTTGCAAGTGGTGGGTATATGCTCAAAATAAATGCCCGACTGAGATAATTCCTCCCTCCTTGGGGTTGGTGAGATTAATCCGGCCAATTACTTGTTCATACACTTTTGAGAAAATATTTATCTCTTTCTTTCTCACACACACCCATTTATATACGTGCATAATAATAATTCTTTTATCTCTTTCATTTCACAAGCCGGCCAGATTAATCCGACCGAGACAATTCCTCCCCTCCTTGGGGCTGGTGGGATTGATCCCGCCAACTACTTCGTTCATGCACTTTCGAGAAAATATTTATCTCTTTCCTTCTCACACACACCCGATTAGAGTATTCTTTTAGAGATCTTCAAATGTGCATTTGGGCATGTGAATGATTGTGATGATGCTTTTTAGTAATTGCATTGTATTCGTCAGGAGCCATTTGAGTCGGTGATGCAGTTCGATGTTCGCTTCCGGAACCTTTTATTACATGTAGGGCCTAACATGTTGGAAAGCATCAAGTTAAGTATGTTGTGGCCAACACTTCGTCAAGACTTTGTGGGGCTTGTGCATGCATTGGCTCCAGTGACTCTTGATGATGTTTTGAGGCTAGCACAATGATATGAGTCATCGCCTCTCCCACTTGCATCTTTACGTTCACTCATTCCACTTCACGTTGGGGATGGTCCTGGTCTGATGGAGTTTGATGTTGTCGCTGCTCGTGTACCAACAAGGTTGGGCTTGTGGACGGGGACGTGGATGTGTAGTTTGTTGTTGGGCATGTGATGAGGTTGAACACATGTATTGGCGCTGTCAACGGTTTCCCGATTGGCATTCCCATTTCCAGGGTGGAGGCCCTGGCGTCAAAATGTCCAGTTGATGCTGCTGTAATGAAAGGTCTTGATGTGGTGGATCTTCCGGGAAATGACGAATCGCACGAGTAGAGGAGGGTCCTCGTGTGAATAAATTAGTGACCTCCTCCATCTTTTTTCAAGGGGTTCACTTGGCACCAATTCATCCAGTCTTCACTTTTCAAGCTCAATCTAATCACATGACACGTCATGTTATTCTTTCTGTGTTGGTAGATACAGGTTCGAGTTTGTCCTTTATTTCTCAATCTGTTGCTACATGTTTCAGTCTATGCGGTAGAATCAATCTTTATTATGTACGGCAACAGACACACTCATGCTTGTAAAGTTGACATTACTGTTTAAGTGGACGATCGTGAGCTTGAGCTTCAATCTTTCCAGGTGGTGCTGAGTCAAGCTTTTCACTTTATTCTTGGTATGGATTAGTTGAGTCGCAATCATGCCAAGTGTGACTTTAAAAAGTCTCCCCCTTGTTTGACTCTCCATCATCTTTCTTCCATTCCTCTTACTTTTATTCCACTTCGTTCATTTGCTTCCATCATTTTTGTTTCACCCTTACTTCCAACCATCTTTCCTTCATGCTCTTTTTTTCCCTCTCTGGATCCTTCATATGATCGTCATGCTGCAATCATTAATCAACTCAAGGAGTATGTTTGATCTTTTCAACTTCAACTTGTCATTTGGGCCAAGATTGCGACACGCCACCCTATTCCAACTAGGGATCCTAGGTGACCTATTCAGCGTCGATTACTAAAGAAGCTCAAGATCTTACGAGTAAATGTTAAGGAGATGTTGGAGAAGGGTGTTATTAAGAAATCTCAAAGTCCTTGGGCATGCGAACCTTATCTTATGATGAAGCCGGATGGGAGTGTTCGATTTTGCATTGACTATCACTCATTAAATAATGTAACCATTTCAGATGTGTATCCACTTTCTTATACTGTAGATCTTTGGATCAACTAGGGCAGAGCCGTTGGTTCACCAAGTTAAATCTCCTCTCTGGATATTGGCAAGTTCCAATGGCTAACATGGACATTCCCAAGATTGCTTTTCGAACACCATTTGGCCTGTATGAGTTCTTGGTGATTACAAATTTAATTAGGACATATCATGTTAGTTTATATTATATATTAGAGAACATAGTATGTTAAGAATATTTCTTAATATGAGGATTACAAGGTTTTATTAAATAAAAAGTATAAAAGTCTCTTGTAAGTTGTAACTTACAATTGTAAAATCTTAACAAGACACATAAACAAAGTGCATACTACAAATATGACACTATTATATAAAGAGAAATAATAGATTAAATTGAGAATAATAGATGCAAGATTAATTAATAACATATTATTGAAGATCATACTAAACACAACTATACATACAACCTTTTGAATCTAGTAGAATTTGAGGTCAATCTAATTTAAATCAAAATATAGCATAATAAAAAAGAAAAATATAAAAATATGAAATTAAAGATGCAGGAGGCCTTTTGTATCCAATAGCAATATTAACTTTAAGAAAATAAAGGTTAATGTAGTGGGCTCACATATATATCAATTTTTAAAAAAAATATAAAAAATTAAAGAAAATTAAAATTTAAAAGCGAATTGAGATATTAAAAATATAGTGTTGAGGTAGTAATATCATGAACCCTAATGTGTTAATGTTAGAATTTAATTGAGTTCATTTTAATTTCTTTAGGGTTTTTTTTTTTTTTTTTAATGAAAAAACCCCTAGTTATTGACACGTGGCCATTAAGTAAAAATTGAAGTAGGGTTTTTGAAAAAACATAATTATTAACATGTGTTAACTAATGTATTAAGATGTAAGTACGTTGGTAGTATTACCATTACAAGCACTACATGTAAAGATAATTTAAGATTATAAAGATTTTAAAATAACATATGTTGTTATATGTAACAAGGACACCAATGTTCTTTTTTAGGTTACAATAATGGTAATATTGTATAAAAATAAGGTCAACACTTTCGTATCACTCAACATATTATAACATATATATGTGTACTTATATATTATATTTATCTATCTATCTCTCACACACACATGCACACACATGTATATACATAGACATATATATGTGTATCTGTATATTATATTTTATTTATCTATCTCTTGCAAAAACATGCACACACACACACATATATATGTATGTATGTGTATCTATAGAATTTAATTTATTTATCTATCTCTCACACACACATGCACACTCCTGTATATACATATATATATATATATGTGTGTGTATATATGTATAGTTTAATTTCTATTTCTCGCACACACATGCACACACCTATAATATACTATATTTCTCTCACACACACACTTGTATATACATATACATATGTGTATGTATTTGTATATTATAATTTATTTATTTATTTCTTACACACACACTGTATGTGTATGTACCTGTGTATTTGTATATATATAATTACTTTATCTCTCTCTTAGACACACACTCTTGAATGTATATGTATGTGAATATTTGTATATATGTAATTTCTTTATCTCTCTCACACACACTTATATGTATACGTACTTGTGCATTTGTATATATATAAGTTCTTCATCTCTTCACACACAACTATATCTATATGTATGCGTGTATTTGTATTTTATAAGTTCTTTATCTCTCAATATGGCACACACACATGGTTAAGGGAAGTGGTGGTGGGATTAATCCTGCCACCCCTTCCCTGCTTGGGCAGGATTAATCTCGCCCATCACTCTCTGAGACATAGAAGGGTGGCAGAATTAATCCCACCACCCTCCCCACCGTGGGGGGATTAATCTTATTTGCAACTCTCTAAGATGGAGAAGGGTGACGGGATTAATCCCACCACACTATATGTGAATGTACCTATGTATTAGTATGTATAAGTTCTTTATCTCTCTCTAACACACATGTATTTATATGTGCATGTGTATCTGTATATTATAATTCCTTTATCTCTCTCTTTCACACACATACACTTGTATTTATATGTATATGTGTATCTGTATATTATAATTCATTTATTTCTCTATCTCACACACATATGTATATATATATATGTGTGTGTGTGTGTCTGTATATTATAATTTCTATATATCTCTCTCACATACACATTCTAGGAAGTAGGGAAGTGATAATGGGATTAATCCCGCCAACCCTTCCAAGCTTTTAGAATGGTGGGCGAGATTATTCCCGCCCACTTCTCTTTGAGATGCAGAAGGGTGACATGAGTAATCCCATCACCCTATACCTATATGTGAATGTACTTGTGTATAAGTATATATAAGTTCTTTATCTTTCTTTCTCACATACGCACTTGTATTTTTATGTACATGTGTATTTATATATTATAATTCCTTTATTTCTCTCTCTCACACATATATGTATATATATATGTGTGTGTATCTGTATATTATAAATTCTATATATATCTCTCTCACACACACATTTTAGGAAGTAGGGAAGTGATGATGAGATTAATCCTGCCAACCCTTCCCAGCCTCCTAGAATGGTGGACGAGATTAATCTCATTCACTTCTTTCTGAGATGCAGAAGGGTGGCAGGATTAATCCCATCACCCTATATGTGAATGTACTTGTGTATAAGTATATATAAGTTCTTTATCTCTCTTTCTCACATACACACCTATATTTTTATGTACATGTGTATCTGTATATTATAATTCCTTTATCTCTTTCTCTTAGTATATATATATACACATATATGTGTGTATCTGTATATTATAATTTCTATATATTTCTCTCACAAACACATTCTAGGAGGTAAGGAAATGGTGGCGGGATTAATCCCACCAAACCCTTCCCAAAGAATGGTGGGCGAGATTAATCCTGCCACTTCTCTCTGAGACACAAAAGGTGTATGCAAATGTACTTGTTTATTAATATATATAAGTTTTTTTATCTCATATTACTCCTACTGAGACGATTACTCTTCTAATCGGGCCTGGCAGGATTAATCCCACCATCTAATTAGTCTGAGCACTTTAGAGAAAAATATTTATAGACCCTGTAAAATTTTAATTGTGTATTTATATATTTGGGTTAATATAAGTGTGTGCGCATTTTTATAAACTGTATTCATAGTGTAATATTGTGCAGAAATGCGGCTTGATCAAACAAAGTGATTCAACCATTAATATGGAGTTGTCTTTAATTTTTGGTAAGAATTAAAACAAAATTTATTATACTCGAACGTGTGTTTGAAGAACTTTGCATTCAGATGTGACATTAAGGTGACATTAAAATAAGAGGAGGAAATGAGATGTGCAAGGGAATTCTGGAATTAACTCGGCCATATTTCAAAATAAATGGGAAGCGCATTGGATTAACCATGATTGTTGTTAAATTAATCTTTGTCACATTACATGGACAAGTAAAATAATGGAAAGCAGATTCAATAATCAAACACCCAAGGGTAGGTTGCAAACCGAGATTGAACGATGCTCAAAATATATATTTCATTTCATCCAATGTAATGTTCTCAGATCCGGAGGAGGTTAGATACGACTTGAACCTCAAGTGGTTTTGTCGGCTTGTGGATTAAGATGTTTCTTTGAGGATCTGAATACCCATCAAGTAGGTGTATTTACAATAGATATTGCTTCACAATACAGAAGATTTACAAATGAAACAATCATCCTAACTATTATTAAAGAAGAAACACATTGACATTACTAGGGAGATTTAGAGGGTAGCTTGGTCCCAAGTTCTTTACAAATCATGTTCAATTTACTTAAGAATCTTCAGAGGCTGGAAGAGTGTGCCAAAAACACTAGAACAATTGCAATCGGGGCTTACATATGTTGATTGTAACCACAAAAGAAAGTCTTATATCTTTCTATCAGCAGCACTAATGGCATTCCATGTTGCGATAAGCCATAAGGAAATGATGTTGGATGACATGATTTTTGATTGTAGGGTTAAGTATTGCAGTGTTAACCCCAATTTCACTCAACCAATGTGTTGTTGAACTCATGGAGAAGGTGAAGGACGACAATTCAGACACCGTCCCACATAATGCCGTTTTATGCCCATACTATGAAAGAAAGAAAAGCACTGAGATAGTGTGGGTGACAACACCAAAACAAATCATGAAGATTCAGACTGAGGGTAAAAAACCAATAAAGTACTACATTATTAACGGTCAACACACGATAACGGCATCTCAACAACTTTTCGATGAACATAATAAGGAAACGATGGCAATAAAAATTTTTAAACATACCCGTGAGAAGCTGACAAAAAGATTGTCTCTTTTAACTAAGCCAAATCTCACAACCGAGCAGTACCATAAGTATTTGCAAAGTGGGATGCTGCTGACACCAACCACTACAACAGCAAAATATGGAAAAAGTTCAAACACACGTGATCCATGTGAGTAACTCTTGGGCGGTTGCAAAGTGAGAACAAAGTGCGAAATACCAAGTAAGAAAAATTCTTAGTGGGATTTATCCAACCAAAATAATAATCTTCTAATTAATCCATGTGTAGAGAGCCGAAGAAATTGCAACAGTTGATTTTGCTGAGGTGGGCAGAAAGAAAACATCCTTCATGATGATGTTGATTTCTTGCCATGAGGGCAAGGTCTTCGCCAAATGGGTGGAAATCATGGAATCTTTTGCAAAGAAACACTAAAGAAGAAGCAAATGGGTGGAAAGGAGCCCTCGGAGAAGTTTGCAAAGAAAGTCAATAAGACACCCAAGGGTAAGTCTGTTCAACTTACAAAGAATATAAACAATGACTTTAAGCTCACATGGTTGAAGCCTTTGAACGAAACAATAGTGAAGGAGATGGATATATTAATTAATTTGGTGGTTGATGACAAATTACATATAAACAACAACAGCCCCACCTCTTCTTTCCATTTCAAAGCAATGGAGTTAAAAACAATTAAACACTTCAAAGAGTGATTGGGAATACACTATCATAAATTGGGTTGGACCTTGGCTCCAACATACGAGGAGGTTAGCAAGTATTTGCAAGTGATAAATGATGATATGCTTGTCTAATGAGTAAATCAATCGAAAGATCTGGGCAAGAATTTATTGCATGCCAATGCCAAAAAGGAGAACATCGCAATGACACTTTTTCTTATGGTAGTCCTTCAATAGTGGAGAACCGAGTTGAACCTAATAAAGGAGGACGCTATGAATCATAACAAGCCTACAGATATTTACTATCAGATTCGAAGACTTTATGGGGTAACATTATTACCTACAAAAAACCGTTTCAAATGTTCATAATGGATCGGCAGGTGTCAAAAAATCCTTCTTTAGAAAGGGTGTTAGAAGTTTTGGTGGAGAAACTTAGCCCTGTAAGTATGTACAGAGAAGGTATTTAGTATTTAATTTTTGCACACTTACTTGGTACTTTATCTTTAGGTATTTATTTCTCGATTTTTTTATGTCACTAATACTTTTGCTTTCATCTTCGCCAAGAAGAATAAACATTTCTAGACTGGATTTTACATGAACGATGTTAATTCCATGTGTATTGATACGGTTATTCACTTAGTTATTAGGAATGCAACAAACAATTTTAAACTTCCAAATGATTGGCTAGGCATCTGTTTTTGCTCCAACGGCCTGAAGCTCCATCCGATACACCAATAGCTGAGATGGATGTATTCGATAATGTACGTTATCCAAACATTATAAGTTAGGCTACACACAACATCGTTAACTTAATCAAGGGTCCTCATAGTGATGCATGGGTTTTTACTATTGCACTAAGGGATCCATCTTGAAGAAGTGTTATCTCTGGGATACATGTGTCTTTGTCATTGAAAAGGATAAGACCATGGTCGAGGACTTGAATAAGTGGATATAGAGGTTCTTAAATGACTGCCCCAACAAACCCATACAAGAGTATCTGGGAAAGTTTCCTCCCCAGAAATGTGATAGCTTTGAGGAGGAATCTAGTTCAATATCAGAGTCTGAGGACGATCCTGAACCAGACATCACACCGAAAGTTATCTCAAGGAGCACAAAACATTCAATTACTCCACTAAGTATGGAAACATCAACAGAAGAAATGGAAGATATCAAACGATTTCCCAAGCGGCTAAAACCTTTTTCACTTGGTCAGAAGGTAACAGCGAAGATGAATTGTTAATGAATTGATAGAGTGACAGATAATTATAAATGAGTGTAACATAAATCATTTTTTGTATATTTTGTGTATATTTGTACAAAAAATAAATTCTCAAGAACTAAAGAAGTTTTTAGTTCAAACATGGGTCACATATTAACAAGGTAAAATATTATTATAAGGCCAGCTAACAATCATTTTATAAAATGTAATAAAACAATCGAGAACAAGGATTTTCAGTAGTGGCATGAGGTAAGAGAGGGGTATGGCAAACATTTCTTGTGCCACATGTCAGAATGACAGAGTTCATGCAGGAAATGTACAAACAATGTAGTTCAAAACATCGTTAGCGTGGAACCACTTGTCTTGGTAAATTTCAAAAGGAGTTTATTGCTGAGGTTTTTGAACCACCATCTTTAGCTCCTTTAGTTTTTGCATCAATATTTTTATTACCTTCAGTTCCTGAATCACTTTCTCCAACACCTCCAATATATGAATCTTGTAACGATGATTTACAAGTAAATGATAAAGAGGTTGGTAACAATATAATGTCAAAAGATAAATATGAAAAGGACCAAACTGTCAAGGCGTTTTGCTTCATCGATAAAGGCCTGAGAACAGGAAAAGAGAAATCAAACATGGAATTTTCATTTGTTATCATGGTAAATTTTGGCATGATATCATTTTTTGTCCAGGGTTGGACCGTCTCTTTCAAAAGCTCAAAGAGATGGGTGCACTTGGGGGATTTAGTTATGCATGAAGTTTTACAACTTGACATCGTTGCTAAATTTGCTTAATAAGCATTGTAGTGTTGCAAAAGAGGTAATTCGTAAAGATTAGATTTTTAAGCTTTTGAAAGAGACGATCCAACCCTGGACAAAAAATGATATCATGAAAACTCCATGTTTGATTTTTCTTTTTCTGTCTTCATGCCTTTGTTGATGAAGCAAAAAGCCATTGACATCCAGCAACACAATATGACCATGGGTAATAAGGGGCAACGTTGAATGGTATCTTCCATTTCTTTTGCTAATGTTTCCATGGTCAGTTGAGTAATTGAATGTTCTATACTTCTTAAAATCACTTCCGGTGTCAGATCTAGTTCAAGATTATCCTCAGACTTTGATATTGAATCGAATTCCTCCTCAAAGCTGTTGCATTTCCCAAATATTCTTGTATGGGTTTGTTGGGGTAGTTAGTTAAAAAACTCTCTATTCACTTGTTCAAGTCCTTGACCATGGTCTTATCTTTTTGAACAGCAAACACACATGTATCCCAAAGGTAACACTCCTTCAAGACAGAACCATTAGTGCAGTAGTTAAAAACCCATGCATCACTATGAGGACCCCTAATTAAGGTGACGATGCTTATAATGTTTAGATAACGTATATTGCTAAATATGTACCTCTCAGCTATCAGTGTATCGGATGGAGGTGCAGGCCCATTGGAACGAAGGCAGATGCTTGGTCAGTTTCTTGGATGTTTAAACTTGTCTGGCGCATTCTTGACAACCAAGTGAACAACGTATTAATACACCTAGAATCAACATGGTTCATGTAAAATCTACTCCAACAATGTCTGTTCTTCTTGGCAAAGACAAAGGTATCGGTGACATGAGCAAAAATCAAGAAATAAATATTTGAAGACGTAGGTATTAGGTAAGTGTGCAAAAATTAACTTATAAATACTTTCTCTGTACATGCTTGCACAACTAAGCTTCTCTACCAAATCTTCTAGTGCCCTATCTGAAGAAGGATTTTTTGATACCCATGATCCATCATAAACATCTGAAAAGGTTTTTTGTAAGTAGTGTTGTTGTTACCCCATAAAGTCTTCAACTCCAATAGTAAATATCTATAGGGCTTATCATGATTCATAACATCCTTCTTTATCAGGTTTAACTAGGTTGATTCTTGCACAGATCTCTGATTAGTTTACCCATTGGACAAGTATATCATCATTTATCACCTGCAAATATTTGTTGACCTTCTTGTATGTTGGAGTGACATAAATTAATTTGACAGCAACCATGGTGGATCCAATGCGCTTCTCATTTATTTTAAAATATGGCAAAGTTGATTCCAAAATTCCCTTGCTCATCTCATCTCTTCCTCTTGTCTTTAGTGTCACATCAATGCCACATCTAAATATAAAACACATAAATTCGTCAAGCATATATCTGAATAAAGTAGAATCTAAAGACGACTCCATACTAATGGCTAAATCACTTGTTTTATCAACTTGTTTTTTGCACAATATTACACTATGAATACAATTATATAAAAATGCACACACACTCATACAAACGTAAATATACAAATACACAAACAAGGTCTATAAATATTTTCTCTTAAGTGCATGAACTAATTAGTTAGTGGGATAAATCCCACTGATGCCCTTTTATTTTAAAATACACATAAATACTTTATACACATGTATGAAAGTTGTCAAGTTTTTACCTACTGCCACAAAGGCGGCTTTGCTAGGTGCCAACCCTGGAATCCCCTCTCTTGGAAACCCCACGAAACCTGGTAAAGTAACCCGTATTAGGAACCCAAGCCTTAGGAAGTCAAAGCCCTAGCTGACTAAGTCCACAAACGAGACTCACCTTGTGAATCAGGATACACGGACTAGCCGAGCTTTAGGTGTTGTTCCTAGCTTGGCGTGGTTGAGGCGGCCAGAGCAAGGCCTCAACCACTAGTTTTGCGGAACGTGAACTCAAGCATGTCTTTAAGCTTGCGGGCAGGTTTTCGGACCAAGAAATCTGACTAACTCCTTGGAAGTGACGTGCCCCTATCTCAAAGGCAAGATCCTGCCAAACGATAAGATAGTCTAACCCTAGGGTGGGTTGTACCCCTATCATGTGGAAGTTTGGGCGGCACAACGGAGGGTTGCACCTTGACGACACAAGCTTAGCTTGCACCGGTAGGAGGTTAACAAGCTCTTTCTTGAACCCAGGAAGCCTCACTACATATACTCTACCTTATTTATGTGACGGACCCCCCCCCTGTTTACCTAAATGAGTAAGTGGGCTGGCACGGAAATGCTAGCCCTTAGAGAAAATGGTTGTCCTAACCTAATCCTAAACCTAACCCCTAGGGGGGGGGTTAGGACGTGGGGTTAGGGAAAACCCTAGGGTTAGGTCAACCCTAGGCGTGTCCCTAACCCTTATTTTGACAAGCTATACTTCGCAAAGAACCCTAACCTGGAATGTCAAACCGGGGGAGAGTTTCTAGAAGGTAAGTTCTAGCTTTTCGCCTAGAGTTTCTTGCAAATACCTAATGACACTAGGCCGGACCATCACTAGATACCCAAGTGCACTAAACGGGCCTGTTCCTACTACATCTAGGGTTTGTCACACAACTCGGTAAGTAACAACAGTCAAACCCCAAAGTAAAGGGTCGAGTCATAGTAAAAACTATGACACACTCCCCGCCTTTTGAAATGTCAACGTCCTCGTTGACGTCTAACTCCAAGGACAGATTAGGTTAGGAAAAATTAACTAAAAAACTAACATTAATCACTCTATGCGGAGTCAGCCAAAAAATTCACAAGTTTTATTACCCCCTTTGCATTACGCGAAGAATACTTCAGAACCGTCGTTCACTGAGCAAAACTCAGCTGCCGGAGGCACCACCTGCGACAAGAAGTCACACGTCTGCAAAGTCTGTCACCCGACACAGACAACAAGTTAGTTAATTTCTTTAAGTTAACTAGAATTTATATTGGAGGCCTCTAGTTAAGGTTGTCTGTCGGCCCCTAGGTTAAGAAGAAATAACTTTATTTCTTAATCAGTTTGAGACCTGTCTCAAACTCATTCACCAACTCCATCGCGTTCTGCAGATTCTCCAATGGTTCCCATGTCGACTCGCATGCCGGGTACCCTTTCCACTTAACAAGATATTCACGTTTACGTTTTCGCCGTCCATGAATGTTTCGCCCCTTTAATATCGCCTCAACTTCAAATTCTTTCTCCTCACCAACTAACTCTGGAGGCGGACGTAAATTATGATATCTATGTGGATGTTTCTCATCCTTGTGGAATGGCTCAAGCAAGTTGACATGAAACACATTGTGTATTGTTCCCAACTCTGGAGGAAGATCTAACCCATAAGCCACTTTCCCTACTCGCTTCACCACCTTGTATGGGCCTATGTAGTGCGATAGAAACTTCTTCGAAAGAGTTGTTGGAACCTTCAGGTTTCTGGTACTCAACAATACCATGTCCCCAACCTGATACTACATCCATGTAACCTGATACTCTACATCCCGCCGATGTTTATCGTACTGCTGACGATACCTTTCCTGTGCTGCAGCCATCGCTTGACGAGCAGCTTCCCATGTTCGATACAATTGTCCCGTGAACTCTGCTACAGATGGAACTCGATTGCTATCGTCTTTCGGTAACACCATACTCTGAGGAATACCACCCTTATTCCCAGTTAACACTTCCATCGGGCTACATCCGATTGCAGTGTGTCGAGTTATTGTAACATATCTCAGCCATATCAAGTGTTCAGCCCAATCAAGTTGATCACCTTGAACATAGCATCTGAGATAGTCCTCGACTTGTCGGTTCACCCTCTCCGTTTGACCATCAGTTTGTGGATGGTAGGCTGTACTGAACTTGAGCATCGTACCAAACTGCTTAAACAATGTCCCCAAAACTTCCCGTAAACCGAGGATCCCGATCTGAGATCATGGTTTCCGGTAGTCCGCGCACTCTTATGACTTCGTGGAAGAACAACTTCGCTGCTTGAATTGCATTCACTGTCTCTACAGTTGGAATGAAATGAGCAACCTTTGAAAACCGATCGACTACCACCATGAGCGCGTTAAAACCACAAGATTTTGGCAATCCCATGATAAAGTCCAAAGTAACACTTTGAAATGGCCGCTCTGGAATCGGTATACACTGCAACTTCCCAGCTCGTTTTTGCCGGCTCTTTACTTGTTGACATGTGGGGCATGTCTTGACATACTTGGCAACATCATCTATCATACCCGGCCAATAGAATCCCTTTCAACAAAGCCAACGTCTTATGCCTTCCACCATGTCCTGCCAAAGGAATCGTGATGCTCTCTTAACAGCCTCTCCCTCCATGTCCCTTCTGGAACATAGAGTCTCTTTTCTTTATAATAAAGAACTCCATCTCGTACCGCAAAATGCGCCTGTTTGAGTGCATCCATTCGACTTTCTATTCCTGCTGGAATATTACCATCTCTTCGTAACTGATGAACTTGTTTCCTCTTTGCCACCAGGCTCAAAGCCTCCTTAGCAAACTTGTCCTGAGGATACGCCGTCACAAATTCATCCACCAAAGTTGACATGGGTGCTGACATAATTCGAAGATGACCCTTTCTACTGAGTGCATCAGCTACCACATTGTCCTTTCCCGCTTTATGTTTGATTTCAGGCTGAAATCGTGCCAACTTCTGCTGCCATCTAGCATACTTGGCGATAGCTTCGGCTGCGTTTCAAAATACCTTAGAGTTACACTATCTGTCCAAACCACAGTACCATGACTTGGAAGATAATGACGCCAATACTCCAAGGAAGCAACAATAGCATACATCTCCTTTTCGTGAGTAGGCCATCGAGTTTGCGCGGCATCTAACTTCTTCGAGAAAAAGGACACTGGATGTCCTTTCTGTTGCAATACACCACCAATTGCAAAGTCGGAAGCGTCACATTCTACTTCAAAGGGATCTTCAAAGATGGGCAACTGCAAAACTGGCTCAGAAGAGATAGCCTCTTTGAGTTTGACGAACGCACGTTGGCACTCTGGAGTCCAATGCCATGGAATGTTTTTCGTAAGATCTGTCAATGGGGCCGCTATTTCCGAGTAACCCTTTATGAATCTTCGGTAATACCCTGTCAGACCAAGAAATGATCTAACTTCATGCACATCTTTTAAAGTCATCCACTCGGTAATAGCTTGAATTTTCTTTGGGTCCATGGCAACCTCCCCACCTGAGATCAAGTGTCCCAAGAAATCTATCTTGGTTTGACCAAATGCGCACTTGCTTTCTTTAGCATACAACTGGTTCTCTCTCAACCTCTGAAACACTTTTTCTAAGTGTTCCACATGTTCCTCAATTGTCGAACTGAAAATCAGAATGTCATCAATATACACCACTACGAACTCGTCTAGATAGTCTCTAAACACATCATCCATCATTGTGCAAAAAGTTGCTGGAGCATTGCACAACCCGAATGGCAAGACTAGAAACTCAAATGATCCATAACGCGTTCGAAAAGCGGTCTTCTCAATGTCATTCTCTGCTACCCGAATCTGATGGTACCCCGATCTCAAGTCTATTCTTGAAAAATACTTTGCTTTTGATAGCCTATCAAATAAGTCGTCCACTCGTGGAAGAGGATACTTTTTTTGATAGTTATCGCGTTCAGCGCTCGATAGTCCACACACATTCGCATCGTACCATCCTTTTTCATTACAAACAAGATAGGTGCACCATACGGCGATCGACTAGGTCGAATGTGTCCTCGACCAATCAATTCTGTCAGCTGTCTCTTCAATTCTACTAACTCTTGAGGATTCAACCGATATGGGGCTCTTGCCGGTGGAGACGAACCTGGCAAAATCTCTATCTGTGGTCCACAACTCGACGTGGAGGTAACTCGGGCGGCAAGTCTTCTGGCAACACATCCTTAAACATGTTCAAGACTTCCAAAATAGGTTAGGAACAGATTCTTGACCATCTCCTATTTTGACTTCACCAGTATCCAAAACCATTGCAAGAAACACACGTTCGATGTCTAACTGCCTTACGCAACTGAGTTAAGGTAAGGAACATAGGATTCCAATCCTTATCAGTTAGCGTTTCCATTTTGAGCGTGGTCTTTTCTAATGTCCTCTTTATCTGCTGCAAGCGTGATCGATTGTCTCCAGAACCCCTCATTTCGATTACATGTTTATGGAACCATTCCATACCCAAAACAAAGTCAAACCCCGTCATATTCAAGACAACTAAGTCTAGCTTAGCCTTCCAATCTTTGATTTGGACAGGAACTGCCCTTGCTATATTATTAGTATTTTGAGAACCTTTGCCAAAATTGATCTTTATTTCACACATCTTTATTACATCCAAATTCAATCGACGAGCTAGACTAGTCGATATGAAGTTGTATGTTGCTCCAGTATCGATCATCATTCGGACTCGGTCCCCTCGTATCCTTCCTGTCAAATATAGCAAAGGGTCAGTTTTGTCTTGAATAGCGAATAAGGCAGGTTGTGTCTGGCACAACATTACCTCTTCTGACTCATCTTCCGGATCTTCAAGCGTTTCTGGTTCAGCAACTTCCTCTTCTACCATCGCCTTGAAATGTCCTGATTGTTGTGAGGGTGCCTGACACTCTTTAGCAAAATGACCAGGCTTGTTACAATTATAACATTTCACAACCCCGCCTGCGGAACGCGGGGAGCAGACTTTGGAGCCGATCCTTTGGCCTGCTGAGGAGGTGGTAACGCCAATGGTTTCCGAAATCCGGTGGGTCTTGATGTGTCCGAAAACTTGGAACTGCCGACAAAGGGACTTGCACTTCGAATTGATGGCGATTGATCTGGTCGCCTATCAAACCTTCTGAACCCAGACTTTGGAGGAAACTTCCTTGGTTTAGGTTTTGCTTCCTCCCCTTTGTACAAGTCTTCTAACGACATGCCATAAGCAACCTTTTGAGCTGCCTCTTGACATTCCCGATAGCTTGTTGGCTTGTACCTTAAGATTTCTCTTCGCGTCTTCTCATTCAAGCTAGCCATGAAGCAACTTCGAGCTTCATCATCACTCATATTTGGCACCAATCGCCGTACACTTTCGAATCGATAAACGTGGTCCATAGGACTTCCCCGAACTCCCTGTTGACAAAGTGCCAGGTCAGCACGCAATCGCAAAACCGAGATCATCCGGCATATACTCCTTTTTTTTGACTCCTTTTTCATGTGCTTCCAGCTGTTTCGGTATCCACGTTCACCTTCAACAATTCGCCACCAAGTCTTAGCTTCTTCTTTAAGAAACTGCTTGGCACATGCAACCTTTTCTGTCTTTCTCACGGAAGCAGCCTCGAAATAGCTTTCCATATCATACAACCAGTCATCCAAAACCTTGTAATCCTTTGAACCCATGAAATTCGAAGGCTTTACCGGTTTGAATTTACTGGGACCTCCACCACCTACTTCCGTCGAAGAATCTGATTCAGAGGAACCTGACTCTGAGTCATGCTTCTTCTTCTTTTTCCGTGTGTCTGGTTGCGGAACATCTGGCACTGCGTATTCGTTGGAATCCGAACGGCAACATTATCGATTCGGTCGTTCAACCCCAAAATCCCCTCGAAGTTCGTTTAGGGCATCCATCATTATTTCTCGCCAACCAGGTCGTTGTCTAACCTAGGGGGTCGACCTGGATCAGCCTCATCCATCTCCTCATTTTGAGCCTCTGCGACAGCCCTCTCTGCCTCAGGCTCTGGTTGCTTTCTCTTGCTCATCGTATTGAACCCTAGTGTCAACACTCGGAGAATATGCTTGGAATATTCCCAATGTGAAACTGGAAACACCCTGCACAGGTTGTACACCCACACACATCAGCTTAAACTAGCATAAGACTTTCGGACATACCTAGAATCTCACGCCGACTCACTGAGCAAGTGTTCTCCGAAGTTTGACAACTCACAGGATCAAACTCTCTGCGCAGAATACAGACATGTCAACCGAAAGCAATAGAGTATAAAAATTTAGAGTTATCTAAACATTGAAACACCCTACACTTAAGGCAGTCCTACTGACCGCAGAGAACTTGCTCCGATACCAATTGTCAGAGTTTTTACCTGGTGCCACAAAGGCGGCTTGCCAGGTGCCAACCCTGGAATCCCCTCTCTGGAAACCCCACGGAATCTGGTAAAGTAACCCGTATTAGGAACCCAAGCCTTAGGAACTCAAACCCTAACTGACTAAGTCCACAACGAGACTCACCTTGTGAATCAGGATACACGGACTAGCCGAGCTTTAGGTGTCGTTCCTAGCTTGGCGTGGTTGAGGCGGCCGGAGCAAGGCCTCAACCACTAGTTTGCGGAACGTGAACTCGGGCAATGTCTTTGAGCTTGCGGCAGGTTTTCGGACCAAGGAATCTGACTAACTCCTTGGAAGTGACGTGCCCTATCTCAAAGGCAAGATCCTGCCAACGATAAGGATAGTCTAACCCTAGGGTGGGTTGTACCCCTGTCGTGTGGAAGTTTGGGCGGCACAACGAGGGTTGCACCTTGACGACACAAGCTTAGCTTGCACCGGTAGGAGGTTAACGAGCTCTCTTTTGAACCCAGGAAGCCTCACTACATATACTCTACCTTATTTATGTGACGGACCCCCCCCCCCGTTTACCTAAATGAGTAAGTGGGCTGGCACGGAAATGCCAGCCCTTAGAGAAAATGGTTGTCCTAACCTAACCCTAAACCTAACCCCTAGGGGGGGGTATTAGGAGCGTGGGGTTAGGGCAACCCTAGGGTTAGGTCAACCCTAGGGTGTCCCTAACCCTTATTTTGACAAGCTATACTTTAAGAACCTAACCTGAACGTCAAACCGGGGGAGAGTTTCTAGAAGGTAAGTTCTAGCTTCACCTAGAGTTTCCTGCAAATACCTAATGACACCGGCCGGACCATCACTAGATACCCAAGTGCACTAAACGGGCCTGTTTCCTACTACATCTAGGGTTCGTCACACAACTCGGTAAGTAACAACAGTCAAACCCCAAAGTAAAGGGTCGAGTCATAGTAAAAACTATGACATTCTGTCATAATATTGTTTTTAATGTTTTTGTGGTAATTTGTGTTGATATTGTTATTGATTGTTGATGCTTTGTGGTATGTTGTTGATTGTCGATGCTTTGTGATATGTTATTGATTGTCATACCATTGTAGTATATTAATGTTGTTAATTTTCACAAGCCTTGTGGTGTATTGTGTTGTTAAGTTTTATTATTTACGATATATGTTATGTTATTGATTCTTGAGTTGTTTTTATTATGTTAATTTTATTTAATAAAAATAAAGAAGAAGGAAAAAAAATTCTCATAAAAGGAAATAAAATATGAAGAATGATGAAAGTTTTTATCATCGGGCAATTTATTGTAAAAAAAGAGATTACAAATGCACTGATTAAGCTTTTATACAAAAGTTTTTATGTTATGAAAAAACATTGGTTTTTGCACAGAAGGAAGTATAGTATGTGGATGTAGTTGAAGAAATATGTAGATGTGATTGAAAAAAAAAATTTTTATATAGAAAGAAGTAAAATATTGTGTAGTGCCAAGGTTCATTCTCAACATCAACAGTTACAACAAGAATATGTTTAAAAGACATAAGAACTGGTATTATAAAGTCTTTAATATTGTGGTTATTTATGTTATGTAATTGAAGATTTTTTTCACACTGAAAGGAGTAATATAAGGTAACTACGATAATATGTATTACCCTAATAATTAAAATATATACGAAAATTAATCCTATAATTAGGATTATCTATTATTGATTTATAAGATAATTTCAAATATGATTAAGATTATACCTTTTATTTTTATATAT
>PUQB01000030.1:0-48877 GCA_003024785.1 Selaginella tamariscina | reverse complement strand
CTCCTTTTCGCGAGACCCGTTCAAAAGCATGTCCCGTTTGTCCTTGTTGTGCGGGTACATTTTACCGACCTGTGTTGTTCTCACAGCCTTGTTAGCCTCAGCTGCAGAGAGTCTTTGCTTCAGCTTAAACTGGCAAAAGACGGGGACAAATCTGTGTTTGTTTTTGCAGCTCCTGCCCATGCTGGTAAGTTTTATTTATGTTTTGGTTACTTCCGTTACTTGTGGTCTCCTATCCCGTCTGTTGGATCGTGTTACTGGTTGACTTTCGTTGCCTATTGGATCTGGATGCTTGCATTCTATAGCTTGTGCGTTTTTCTTTTGCCTGGTTCTGTTGCTTTTCGCAATTACGTGTTTCCTTGCAAATGCCCCCTGTCTGCCCTTGTGTCTGTCTTTGTCTTCAGAGGTTTGAAACCCATGTCTCATATTGCTATGGCTTTGTCTGTGTCGACTTCATGGTATCTGCATGTGACATTCTTAGCATATTAGAGACTGGTCGGTTTTTGACTGGCGACGGCTTTGTGTAGGCACGTCTTATTCTCCAGCATCTCCGGAGCAGATATTCGAAGCCTGGGTGGATCAGAGAAAGGACTTTTTCAAACACGATTTTGAACTACCTCTATCCAAGAATTTTGGGGGTCGTTTAGCTTCGAAGGTCAACCTGCCTTGCATTGGGAAGAGTCCATGTTTACTGCTTCATGGTTTGGAACCTGGCATCACCAAACATGAGGAATTGCAAAGCAGGATACGGGCAGCAGGATTTGGCAAGAACCTTTTTCCGGTGCTGGTGTCAGCGGGTGTGGAAAAACACGTCTGGCATACGAACTACTGGCGCATACTTTTGGCTTTTACTTGGTTGCTGACGTTGACAAGAATGGTGGCTCCAGCGATATAAGTAGCCTGCAAAATGGACTTGAGTACGGATTTTCGGCCGTAGACAACACTGCAATGGCTGAGCTGGCTACGTTACAGATTATTCTGGCTAGGCTAATGATCTTTGAGCACAGTCGGAAAAGGGCTTATGATGCAGGCATGTTTCATAGAATTCGTTGGTTATGACCCATTCTTAGAGCTGTCTGTGGCACTCGAGGCATGCTCAAGGGACTCTATACAGCACTCAATTGACAAGTTGTGGCTAGATGAAGCTGTTTGGGTGCTCGACGAGGCCCAAGTTCTTGGTACAGGACGAAAGATATTTCAGTCGGCTAAGACAAAACACCGGAGGCATGCCTTCTCTCCCATCCTGACAAGCCTTTTGTATCCTAGCAACCGGGTACAGATTCAGAAGCATACAGTGGTGATCCTGGGCACATGGCTGAGCTTCTTGAGATTGGAGGAATCCATTGCATCAAAGCTTGCCTGGTTTAGAACGGACATGACAAGAGACGAATTGTTTATTTGGGACTTGCACACTAGCTGATCTGAAGAAACTATCCAGGAGTACGTATCGTCTTATTGGAGGTGGATGCTCCGGTGGTTGCAGAAATGTGCAGGTGGCTTGTTGGTCGCAGGAGGCCCGTAGCGACACTCGTGCAGCTGGTATTACTCTCTGGAGACTTGCCATGGGATGTTCTGGCAGAGTTTGTGCGAGTGTGTACACGAGAGAACGTAGATGGGTCCTTCTATGGTAGCATAGCAAAGCTCTATGATGAGGACAGACAGGGGAGCTTCTGTCTGCGAGGAGGTCAGCCCCTAGATTTTGCTCAAGTTCTTACATTTGTTCTAACCGTGGGGGATGGCGAGATTATTTGTAGTGAACGCAATGATCTCCTATTAGTTGAATATGGGCTCGGGAATGTGACCAGGTTGGAACAGAACAGGCTAGTCTTCACCATTGATGAGCCGTTGGTGAAGGAAGCCATGACGTGCTTCACGTGGCAGAAAGGTCTTGTAGCCCATCGGCACATGACGTTGACGGTGGATGTTCCAAGCATTGGTGGTCGCATTTGGGAGAAATTGGCTTCTTTGGACATGGAGGAATGGTTCAAAACACTTCCGAGGCTTGAAGATTGTCCATGTTTCCAACAAGGGGAGATACCGCTGGCATGGAGGACTAAACGTGTGGAACTTTTTGGAGTGCGGCCTGATCTCTTGGCAATAGAGTCAACTGTGGATATACAGGACTTCATATGGGACAGGGATGTGGAAGTTCTACTCGTTTGACGATCGGTCTGGTCCTGACATAATGTTCTTCTTGAAGATTAATGGAAAGCTGGTCCCCGTCTTCTGCCAGTTTAAGCTGAGGAAAAGACTCTCTGCAGCCGAGGCTAACAAGGCTGTGAGGTCGGTAAATGTACCCGCACAACAAGACAGTGCAGCGATGGTTACCCTTACATCTCTATGGTGATCGTGTTCCCTGCAACAGTGGATCGTGAGAAGCAGAAAAACAAGAGCAATGTGGCAGCAGAGAAACGGAGGTTGATTGGGTACGTGCAGGAGGCGCACATGGAAGCTATGTTTGCAGGAAGTCACGAGCTTCTTTGTGCATTAAAGGGCGTTGAGATTTGCCCTGGTAAGCGACCCAGACTCGCATGAATTCGTACCTCGTTCTTGGAAGTCCGAGCAAGGTAAACAGGTCAGTTAAATATTTTCAATGGTTTATAAGAGGACAACCCAAAAGTTTCAAGCATGCAACGCTAAAAATAGTACATCTTTAAAGTTTACATTAGTTTGAATGAAATATAAAATGTTTTGATTTAATTAAAACTCAATTGATAAGTTAGCACCACGCGCTGCTTCATGAACATTAGCATTGGAGGCGAGCTGGGATGCGTTGTGGTATATGACACATTGTGGTATACCTGTTACATGTAAACAGTTGCACATGATTCTTATACACATAATATACAATATGCATGGTTTCTGATATGTATATATTTGATGTATCATCAATTATATGCATTGTCTTAAACATATATGTATATACATAAATTTTAATTGAATTGTCCTACACTTCTACGTAGGTACAATATGTTCACATAGACATGTGTTTATAATATATTATATATATATATGAACATAACATGGTGCACACATATGAATATAGATATATTCTCTCCTAAAGCAAACATGTTTAGGTAATATACATATAAACAATATGTATTATTTTTTATAACATGTGTATGTTAAATGTATTTATATCTTCAATTTCTAAAACCCTAATTAATATAAGAAAGGGAAATGTTATAATGACGCAATGATTTGTTAAGATGACCTAACACGTCACTTAACCTGCGACACTCGTCATTAATGAAGGTGTAAGATTAGCTGGGGATACCCTCAATACTTGGCACTGCTACTAAATAAATAATTTACATGTGAGCATGTTGAAAACCTTCCCACGCCCCACCCTTCGGAATACTTCTCCATCTCCTAGTGAACACCCTCTCATTCCCGATTCTTGTCCCAGGTGCCATCCCAGGTGCTGTCCCAACCATTGCAGCAAGCGCCACTGCCCAGCAAGTTCTGGCACCACAGGAGTGTAGACAACGGTTGTGCAGAGGGTGAAATCACCTAGCCACAACTGGCAGACTTGCCCCTAGCTGGCCAAAAATGAATAGATTTTTTTTGAGCTAGCTGTGATGTTGCGAGAGAGCTCGTTCTAATTGTGTATAGTGCACTTTTCTCCCTCCCTACCTTGCCTGTCCCCATAGATGTAGTGAAGTAGTCAATGGTGACAATGATTCTTTAATTATATATATTAAGAGAGGTGTACTCATTACGTGGCAAAAATCCATCACATGACTTACGGTTGCTAACGTGTTAGGTCATTTTAACAAATCATCATGTCAGTATAACATTTCCCTATAAAAAAACCATTAACTATAGTTAAATAGAAATTGTTAATTAAGGTCATTTCGCACCACAATTAACTTAACTTAAGTGGGAAAATGGATTCGTACTCACCCTTAAGTTGAGTAACCATTTACTTAACTTTTTAAGGGTTTGACTGTTAAGGGCATTGAATTCACACCAGCCCTTAACTTAAGAAACCACTTACTTAAGATTTTTTAAAGGTTTGACCACTAAGGGTAATGATTTCGCAACTTTCCCTTAACTTAAGGGAATAGTGCAAAATTACAAAGAAAATTTAAGGGAGGTGGGGGGTCCATTAGCCACCCTTAACAACCCATGAGCTTGCCACCTTTTTTACAACCTTTTTAAAAGAAAATTAAGAAAAAAAATTTCATGTGTAATGTGTATTTTTATATGTAAAAAATATATATTTATATTTATATTTTATATTTTTATTTTAACATATATAATTAAAATTAAAAAAAATAATACACGTCGGAAGGCCACGTGTTAACCCTCCGGGTTAAACTTTGACACGAAACTTAGTTACCGTCGTGCATTCATGATCAAGATCATCAAAGGTAGCTTTAAAGGCTTGAAAAAACATATCACATGATTTCAAAAGTGGTGAGTCTTTTTCAAGTAAAGGTGCAAATCACTTCAAAGCTACACTAACTAAACCCACTTGTGCTATAGCCATAGGGTACTGGTGCATGTGTAAGCAAAAGACTAGTTGAACTTGATTCATAAAACCCCAAAATTGTGACCTTGAATCATCAAACTTGGTTGGTAGGCTAACTTTCGGCTCTAAAACCAATAATAAGGATGATTGTCATTGTAGATCATGTCATAATTGTTTCTCAAGTTGAAGCTGATGAAATTGTTGCACAAGGAGCTTTGCATTACAGAGATTGAAACAAGACAAGAGGCCTAGCTCCTAAACTACTAGCATTGAACTAAAATGATCACATCCACCCTTATATACTAAAAAGGAAGCCAAATCTAAACTTAACTAAATTTGTATCTTTATCTTGGACTTGACTAACTTTAATAATCTTTATCCATATCCGCATCCTTATCCATATCTTATATCTTATTCGTATCCATGTGATGTAGTCAAATCGTCATAATTGGTGATTTGTACATGAAAGAAATGGTTAAAGCTAAGAAGTTGGTGCATGAGGTCACTCAACATTTTCAAAAAGAAAGCCCTAGGTTGAACTTCCTAAAGAAAGGGGAGAGGTAGTTGTAATAGGTTCACCTTAATGGGAGCCTTCTTCTAGGGATGACATTCATTGTACCACGTCTCTCGACAGAACAATTAGATAGGTAACACACCATATAATCGAGTAGGGTGTTACCATTACAATCAAGCAATTATTACAAATTGGAATTGCACCATATGTAAAGAACAAATTTTGAAGGTGGTTCACACATCTCTAAAACTAGCCATGCTACATGAACAACCGAAAGATATGTAGAGTAGAAAAAGATCATTAGGAACCAGAGGATATGAGTGTTTCTATGTGTACACATAGGATGAATAAGTTGAAAAGATTCCTAATTGATGGGGCATTCAATGTGAATTTTATAGAGAGGAAAACCTGTAGGAATACCCATTGAACCCACTCTATTTAACTTGAAGATGGCAGATCAAGAGGAGCATCATACTTGTTAAGATAGTAAGAAAGGTTGTTATTACAGTGAATAAAAATTTTCTTGATTATCCTTCAACTGAAAGGAAAAAAGATCACCTATTCAATGTTGTTAAAAGGCCATGGTTTAGAACTTCAATGACTTAGGCTCTACACAATTGACAATTTTTAATATAAATCATGGTCTATATTGAAACCATGGTGGTTTAAATTAATAAATTTTAAAACATTTTTAATAGTGATTTTTAATGATTTTGAATTACATTAAATATTTAAATTTAATCTTATATTTTTTAATTTTATGAATATCTTTTCATTATTTATATATATTATATTTATAATATATTATATATATTATATTAAGAATTAGGGTTTGATAGTAAAAAAAATGGTCTAAGCCAAAATTGTTAAGATGGCACAAGATTGAGGAAATGAATAGATGGTGTTGGGTGAAGGAGAGGAACAACCCATCCATATTAAAACAAGGTAATATATTTTATTGAAAATAAGGCACTTGAGCTAGAAGGATACAATTGGTTGAATGAATTCATTAAGTAGGAAGAAGTGGAAATTTAATTTATATGTAAATTTACATACATCTTAAAAGGGAAACAATTCCTACAAGAGGATAAATTGGGATTGTAAGATAAGTTCTATAAAACGGTTGAATATTAAATTGATTTGCACAAACAACCTACAAATTACACTCATGTTAATTAATATTGGTACATAAGTGGAGCCTCAAATATTGACCATTGCATACGGTCAGGATTGTGAGTTTATGAGGAAATGACTTTATCTTCTTACACAATATAAAGATGTTTTTGCATGGTCTTATAAAGATTTGAAGGGTATACCACTTGAACTTAGTACACACACTACATAGTTGATACTACATTTTGAACATGTTAAGTAGAGCACATATAAAATGAATCTTAATTATGTGTCAAAGATGGAATTGATAAATTATTAAAAATTGGATTTATATACCCGATTCAAGGTGCACAATGGTTACCCCTTGGTAATTGTGCCCAAAAAGAATGGAAAACGTAGAGTATGTGTTAACTATAAAAAGTTGAATGATGACACAAAGAAGGATGTCTTTTTTTTCACAAAAGAAATGTTGGGCCATGAAATGTACTCATTTATGGATGGCTTTTTGGGCTACAACTAGATTATGGTAGATCTAGAGGACTAGCATAAGACTATGTTCATAAGTCCATGAGATGCTTATGCTTATAAAATAATGCTATTTAGTTTGTGTAATGCATCATTTATGTTTTAGAGAATAGTATGTTAAAATTTATGAAAGCATTTATTAATGATTTCAGTGTTTATATTACTAAGGAGAATCATATTGTCCATATGGAAAAATGTTTCAAAAATGTTAAAAAGTTCGATTGCCTTAAATCTAAAGTGTATCTTCTTTATTAAATTTGGTGTTCTTTTGGGACATGTATTTTGTAAGGATGGTATATTAGTGGATAAAAATAAAGTTAAAGTTATACTTTCTTTACAACTACCTCAAAATTTAAAGAAACTTCAACATTTTCTAAATAAAATAGGTTACCACGTGGTTTATTTATAACTACGCAATGATTGTTATACCTCTCATTGATTTATTAAAGTCTGGTTTTTTAATTACTAGACCACTAAATGTTGAAATGCCTTCGATACATTAAGGAAGGCATTGACTTGTACACCTATCCTAATTTGACCCTAATGGGATCATGAGTCTCATGTTCAAGTTGATGCATCTTATATAAATGTTGATGCAATTTTTACATAATTACACAACGACCGGAAAGGAGGGATTAAGAAGTGTTTATGCTATTTAAAAGTTCTGACATTATCTACTAATTAATAAGATTAAGATATTCGTGGATGACAAAGCTTTGTTTAAATAAATCAGTTTTGACATGAAAATTAGTTATGTGGTTCCCCTTCTTCTTCTTACATAAGTATAATTTTTAAATAATACATAAACCTAGTAAACAACATGAACATGCTGAACATTTAAGTCTGATAACTACATGTGAACTACCTATTTCAAATTTTCCATTCCATATTTTTCTGGCATATTCTAATGAAAAAACTTAGTCTAGGACTTAGGAAGAAAGAATATCAAAACTGTACTTTTAAATATTTTAAGAATCTTAAGATGTCACTCATGGTTTAAAACTTAATACAATAATTCATAAAGTATTTTTTTAATGCTCTAGTTGAATATATTATACCATCCATATATAATATTCGTGTTTAATGTTTAAATTCATTTAATTTGTTAGAGATAGCCCTGTAGTTGAGCCTGCCCTCCACATCTGGTATATACTGGGAATATGTAGGAGATAGATGGTGTATAAAACATTAAATATACATATGTATATGTATATATGCATATGAAATATGTATACATATATGTATATGCATACACATACACGCATTCTATGTGTATCGTCTTATATTTATAACTCTATTAGAGAGGATGGGGATGCTGCATATATTTTACTGGTTTGCTTTTGGGAACTTATTACTTTTGTGGTCTTAACAGGCAGTTAGTGCGTAGGTTAGATTTCTGCTTTAAAAAATAATAACTCCTTAAAATAATCAGAAGACTATGCTAGTGAGCTTAATAATGTACGCATATATGCACATATCATGTTTTAATTAAATTGTTCTTTAAAGAGGAAAATAATTTTAGAATCACTTACTTTTTGTAATATTTTATATAATAATAAATAAAAATAAAACAAAAAACTTGTAATATCTTTTCTAAATCATTATTACATGATAAGTATTTTCTTAAACATACTAAAAATAGTAAACACAAAATTTATCTGAAAACATTATTTTAGAATACTTTTAATATACTTATTTTATAATTAATTATATTATTTCTCAATTGCAATTAAGATTATATATATAAGGCTGGCTCGCGCAATTATAGATTCTTAAGAATTTATAAGAATGATTAAGAATATACTAATGATTAATATTAACTTATATATTAATATAAATAATAAAACCAAGTACAAAACTCAAATAGTTATAATAAACTAACAGTATATTACACATGAAAATAATTTTATGTTTAAAAGTTTCACATTATATATATTTAATTCAAATGATTCTTTGTAATTAAATTTATTAATTTCTAATAAGTAATGTATTTATTCTATACACGCGCGTAAAATTCATATGTTATATATGGAATACAAAACGTTCACGTGGTTTTTAAATAAAAAGTGACAATGCATTGTTTAAAAGTGACAAAGTGTCGTTTAAATTTGAGAAATCACAAATTGGACATCATTAGTTGCTGCATGCATAGCCATAACATGATCATTAAATGATATGTGTTTTTTACCATTGGATTGAATAGCTAGTAAAAAAATATAATAGGTGTGAAATTAGCCATAACATGATCATTAAATGATATGTGTTTTTAATAGTTAATAAAAAATATAATAGTTATCGTATGTGGTTCACAAAGTAATACATATTACTAATGAACTAAGGCATATGTGGATTATACACGTTCGTTTAAAAGTTTTTATTTTTAATAACTCAACGAGTTTCTTTGAGAAAACTTTTGAGAATGTGCTTTTTATTAATTAAACTCTCACTATGACAAAGTAAGATTTAACTATTGTAAATAATTTTTAGTTGTCCAACTTTTCATTTGTGTTTCTTCATTAATTTAGATTATGAATTTGATGTGTTTCTATAATTAAATTTGAAGTAAATATTTGATGCATTCGAATTATTTTAATCCTTGAATTTAAATAAATGAACAATTTATAAATTGTTCAATTGTTGTCTGTTATTGAACAATGATGATTGGCAGATTTAAAGTTTACTTTGTGATTGCATTATTCAATTAGTGTGATTAAATATATAAGAACATGTCTTTCTTCAAAATAATAACTTTTCATATATTTTTAAAAATTTGTTTGAAAAAATATTATAAATGAATAGTTTACCTAATGAACATGCATGTTACTACTGAAAATTAAATAAGTTAGAACCATCTCATGTATTCATTTGCTTTACTTTGTGACCCACTATGGCATTTGTGTAGATAATATATGGAAACTTATTTCTTATTCTATTTGAAAAAGCTTTAAATTATTAAATAAGAAAAGAAATTTCATGTTTCATTATTAATTGAAATTGACAGTCATTATTCAACAAAGTGAAGACACTAACCCCACAAAATGGACTTTTCCAAGTCCTACAAAGTGGGGGTTAAAGAACAAGCCTTACAAAGTGAGAGTCATGCCTTATGGAATGAACCTTCAATGGTGCTTGATATGAAGTCTCGGTGGTCGCTAGGACGCTATGGATAGCGTCCAATCTTGGGGGTCCGTGCCGATAAGTCGGCTTTACATCGGGAATATTAGAAGGTGCTGAATGGCCTCTACCCGGACGCCACAAGGGTCCATGTACATGGGTGGGGGAGTTTCCTAAAGCAATGCTGCCATTTCGTCACATCAGAGAGTCTCGATGATGCAAAATGAGCCTAAGAATTCATAGTCCAGCTTGTCACAGGGATGTGTGGTTGGCCAATGACGCCAGAGGAGCCAACTTGGTCACCAATTGTGAATGTTGAAGGAGAGGAATGGGAACGATCAGAACTTGTTGTTGCAAATCCTGAGCGCGTTAAAGATGATGTTGCATTTCTTCATGGACCTGTTGAAGATGCTTAACACAATCATCGCAGCAGTGGTAAGGCCAAGAACCATGGGCAAGCTGTAGGACTAGAGAGGATGAACACCAGAGAACGTGAAAAATGGTGACACACCTATGGACAAGTTTGCTCGTGATGTCCTTGCACATGTTTGATGAGTTCAGCCATTATCTTCAGGGTCACAACTACGAGATTATGCTGTTTTCCATCTTCATAATGGGTTACTGTACCACCACATTCAAATCTATGTTCTAGACAAAGAACTGAGGTTGCGAACTGTCCAACATTGCCATGAAAACATAATTGCGGGACATTTTGGCATTCGAAAAACGATCGAGCTGGTACAGCGTGTGTTCTGGTGGCCTCGACTTCACATGTATGTTAAGAAATTTATGCGATCTTGTGACAGGTGCCAGCGTACAAGCTTCCTCGTCATCGATCAGTTGGACTACTACAGCCTCTTTCTATTGCTCAGCAGCCATAGTCCTCCATCACAATGAATTTCCTCACTGATTTACCGCCTTCTAGAGGGTTTGATGTTGTCCTAATTCATTGTTGATCGATTCTCTAAGATGGCGCACTTTGTTCCTTGATGTTCGGGTCCTAATGTTGCAAATCTGGTGTACTGGGAGGTGTTCCGTTTTCATGATCTTCCTGATGAACTTATCATGATTGAGGTCCCCAGTTCACTTCGGCATTCTGGCGGAGATTCCTAGATCGGCTACATATCTAAGAGAGTTGTCTACTATCATCCTGAAACAGATGGCCAAATGGAGCGCACGATTCATAATATCTCCAGTGTTTCATTTCTATCTGCAAAATAATTGGTCGATCTCCTTCATGCTGTCGAGGTCGCGTACAACAACATGGCACACTCATCCATAGATGTGTTGCCATTTTTTGCATTCTCTGGTGTTCATCCTTGCTAGTCCTATAGCTTGCCCATGGTTTCTAGCTTTACCACTATTGCCGATGATCGTGTTGAGAATCTCCAACAGTCCATGAAGAAGTGCAGCATCATCTTCAATGCGCTCGGGATTTGCAACAACAAGCTGTTGGTCGTTCCCGTTCCTTTCCTCTAGCATTCACAGTTAGTGACCAAGTGTGGCTCCTCTGGCGTCATTGGCCAACCACACGTCCCTATAACAAGCTGGACTATCAACGTTTGGGCCCATTTTGCATCATCGAGAGACTCTCTGATGTGACGTTTCCTCTGGCGTCATTAGCCACTTGGGCCCATTTTGCATCATTGAGAGACTCTCTGATGTGACGTTTCCTCTGGCATCATTAGCCACTTGGGCCCATTTTGCATCATCGAGAGACTCTCTAATGTGACGTCTTGGATCATCCTATGTTCTATGTTTCTTCCACCAAACCATTCGAATCCATTCCATGTTCCATGTTTCTTCTACCAACCTCCGGATCTATTTACTGGTAAACCTGAGTTCGAGGTTGTTATAATTCTTTACTCCAAGCTTGTTCGTGGTCGGTCAGCTCCACTATTTTGTGGACTGGATCAGTTATCTGCCCAGCTTCACTATTTCGTGGACTGGATTGGTTATCTGCCCAGATTTCACTATTTCATGAACTGGATTGGTTATCCGCCCAGCAAACACACTTGGATAATTGGGTCGATCTCCTTCCAGTTAAAGTTTATATTATGATTTTAATCATAATATATATGCCCTGCATTAGTGAGTTTAAAGACTTTAGTTAAAGAGTAGGTGGTTTTGCTCTTCTTTCAAAGTAACATATTAATTACTATTATTCATTATATATTTTAAATTATGATTAATCTATATTATATTTATTTTAATTATGTAGATAACCTTTTACTTGCAATCTGAACTTAAAGAGATTGGATCTTTTTATTTATAAATTACATGCTATATGATTTTTATTTTTATGTTTTAAATTTTATATTATCTTAATTAATATATAAATTTATAAATTTGTAATGGGAATTTTTATCTTCAAACATAATCCACAAGCTAAAATTATTAGAATTTATAAACTTACACTTTAAATTTAAAATTAAATTGTCATTAATACTATGATGAATTTGTTGTTTTAGATTTTATTTAATTTCTTTCATAATGAATTTTTTGTTTTGTTTTGTCCTAATTCATTATTGTTTACTAATGTTATTTTTTATTTGTTAAGTTAAATTTTATATTAATAATATCAAAAAGACCATAATTAAGTTGCAGAATATACAAATTCTTTAAGGATATATAATATTTGTTTCTAAATATTGTAAGGACATTAATTTTATATTAATAATATCATTAAAAAAGCCATAATTAATGTAAGTTATAAATATATAAATGTTTGCTTTTAAATATTATAAGAATATTAATTTAAAATTTATAAAAACATGGAAATGAATTTGAGTCTATGGACGTTGAAGAGGAGTCTGGGACGTAGATGGGACACATACGTCACTTCTGGCCATGTGAAGAAGCGATGGGGCATATAGATTCAAGGCGTGGATGATTGAACAGATACCGCACACACACACACACACACACACACACACACACATATATATATATATCTGTGTTTTATAATAAAATAGTGATAAAATTTTATCTAAAATGTATATTCCAAATATTAATAATGCAAATACAGAGGAAGGTATATTTAAAGCATATGCTTAAATAGGCATAATACTCATTAAACAAGTTTAGTAACTCTTATCGCATGCAACAAGTGAAAAGTAGGCCATTTTTCTAAAGAGCCCTAGCATGCCATAGTCTGGAGGAGAGTAGATATTTCTATATATATTTATTGTTTCAAAATAGGAATATTAAATTTATTTAAATTTTGTAAGCAGATGGCTATAGTGAATAACAGGGGATTGTGTATTGATTTTAACACAGGATGACCGTGGTTCTTTTGATAATCGATCTTAGTCAAGAAGACGAGCCGTGCCTTACCAAACATGACATTAATTCATTGGTCATCATCTCACCTTAATCAATGATCGCAATACAGTAAGTATTCCTAAATAAATAAGTTTTATATATTTTATTTTTCTTAATTAATTACACCAACCATATGTCTACATTTTAACTAACAAGTCAGGTAGTGTGAATCAAGGTAAAGTCTGTGACACATATGAGATACTGGTTGTAAGGAAGAACTTGCATTTTTTCTTTCTGCAATAATGCAGCTGAACATATGTAAGTCTCTCTGATGTTGGTACTTGATATATATAGATGTGTACATATATATGCCTATGTGTATATGTATGTGTACATATACATGCATTTTGTCATAACCTTTATATATCAGTTATTGCATGCGGGGAGGACTTGAAGAAATACCAAGAAACTGGGTTTGCCAGACGTGTAAGAAGGTAAGCTCGTGCGAGTAATTAATCTACATTTCTTTATATTAATGGGATATTCTTTATTATTTTCTTATTAGTCCAAGAATATTCGTGTACACACACTCTCTCTCTAGGATATAGCTGCTAAGCAGTTAGTATTCTTTGCAGATTCAAGAAAGTGCTGCAAGAAGAGCAAGATATGATGAGCTAGGTCTCTCTCTCTCTCTCTCTCACACACACACACACACAAGTACATGTGTGTGAGTGTGTGTGTAATGTGAGTTTGTTTTGTGTGTGTGCGCTGTTAATACTTCAGAATCTAACTGATGCATGTATAATTAACACATGTCATGCATGGGTTTGTGCGGTGTGTCTGATGCACGCACTAAATTCACCAGGAGTTATGCATGGCACATCTTACAACTTCCATGAGCGAGAAACACCAAGCCCTCAAAGGACTAATGCACCACAAATGCTCCACAAGCCAGGTATACGTAATAACACCTATAATATGCACAGACAAAGATGCAACTCTCTCTTCTCTCTAATATGTATACAATTAGAGACACACACACTGTATCTCTTAGATGGGGAAGTTGGCAAGGATTCATTGACAAAGGCTGCTGAAAGAATGATGGCTGCTCATATAACAGCAAATGCTACATGCAACCAGAACTCTGCACAGCCTCCTCCAAAGTTCCCAGGTGTTCCATCCAGTTTCCTAAGATTCCCATTTATTCCACCCCATTCCACACAAATCCCATCATCTTCCACACACGTCCCACAAATCCCAACTAAGGTCCAGAATTCCCAACAGCAACGAGTTCCGTACGAGCTCCAGAAACAACTTCCGTACAGATCCCAAGAGCTCCTCCGTCTTCCAGCCAACCAACATTGAGGTTTTTATATGCATTTTATTGTTTTAACTTTGACACAATCTATAGGAAACCCTCGGTACAAGCACGAACTTCTGTACCAGTTTCAACTCAGGGGAAGCATTCCATACAAGCTCCCACACGGACAGTGCCACACGCCGTACAAGAACCTTATATGAATGATCTGGGAGTCAAGGTGTTACCAGATGCTCTGTGGAGGTAAATACCCTTAAACACCATATTAACCATATTAATGATATTTTAATTCTTTTTAATAGGGGTGCTTTTAAGGTTACTTGTTTGCATAAGAAAGTATATTTCATAGGCGGCTTAAAGCTTATGCATCTAGAAACATAGACCCAAAGGCACTGGAGGTCTCTAAGTTGTTACCAAACATTATTAGTTGAGGAGCTTCCCCGGGTCAAGTCATGGCCCAAGAAGTTTGTAGCTTCTCCACCAGATGACAATGATATCGCATTATACTTTACTCCTATATGGTACTTACTAAATATTAAATATGTATAATTATTTAATATTTATAACCAAATATTATATTTAGAATATCTTTATATTATTCAGCTGCCGAAAGTGGTACAAGGAGCTTCTGGATCGGGTGAGTAATGTGGACCTAGTCCTTAGAACCAAGGTGGATGAGACACAGCTCTTAATATTCTCTTCGACAATATTTAATCGAGATTATTTACAATGTAATCCATTATCATTAAGTATACATTTGTAGCTTAATTAAACTTATTCATCTTCTTCAGATTTGGGGGTTAACGATAGAAAGGCGTATTTATGGGGTGTCTTTAGGAAAGTTGTAGCAGTAAAACCAACGGATAAGACTGTCATAGTGGAAGCCCAGAGGACGTGGAACCACACAACGGCGGGGATGTTACTTCTACTCCATGTGTATTACGTACTCCCGAGGTTGTGTGTGTGTCTGTGCGTGCATGTGCGTGTGTGTGTTATATGCTAAAGTACAGCTTCAACAGAAAGAAAATGTGGCAAAGGAAATGGAAGGGAGTTTAAAGGCCCCAACAAATAACGAAGAACAGCTTGGCAATGAGAATGTGCCCAGTGAAATGCAAGTGAGTATGTGTGTGCGTGTCTGTACATGTATGTGTGACAGTCGTGCGTGTGCGTGCATGCGTTACACAGGAGAGTCTTGACATGTCAGAAGCTCCAACAAATGACATAGAACCAGTTATCAATGGTGGGAATCTGTATGAACATATTGAAGTGAGTATTGACGATGATAAGGTATGTATCTTCCTTTTGTACGTGTTATCTGGTGTGTGTGTGTGTGTGCACGGGTGCGTGCATGTAGTGTTTGTTGTGCTGACATACAATATGCAGGTTCAAGAAGATAAAGGAAATGCAACAAAGGAAACACAGGAGAGACTTGAAGTTTCAGAAGCCCCAAGAAATGACATAGAACCACTCGAAGACGAGGTTTGTATCTTACGTGTCTTGTGTGTGTTTGTGCGCTTGAGTCGTGCATTATGCAGCTAGTAGAAAATGAAAATAATGCAACAAAGGAGACACAAGGGAGTTTTGAAAACTCGGAGGTCCCGATAACTGACATGGTTAACTCTAGGAATGAGGCAAACGTGGCTAAGGAAATACAAGTAAGTCTTCTGTGTGTGTTCAAGTGTACAAAACACACACACACACACACACACACGGTGTGTGTGTGTGTGTTAAGCCTTTCTCATTTGAATTTGGCAGATTCATTCTCCATTTGCAGTTCAAAGTCTCGGACAGAAGGTATTACTTCACACACGATGATGTACTTAACGTAGAACTCTGTTTGATGTGTATGTTTGTATGGCCAGCATCTGTATACACACAATCAGACACACACGCACGCACGCACGCATACGTAGTTACTCAAGGTTTTTATTTATTATGTTTTACTGTACAATGTCTTAGGAATCCTACGCTGGTGGAACAGAAAATGCAGAAGTAAAAGTTGACAAACCTGGTAAGGAAGAAAGACACAGGGCTTACCGGGATGGGGATCGAAGAGAATTAGAGAGATTTCGTAGGAGACAGTGCGAGAGAGGCAGGGGACCCGAGAGATATCGTAGGGAACGGTGCGAGAGAAGCAGGGGACGCGAGAGACATAGAATGCATAGGTTTGTATACGCACGTGCATATGTATTTGTGTGATATGCGGGGTTTTATATATATATATATATATATATATATATAGAGAGAGAGAGAGAGAGAGAGAGAGAGAGAGAGAGATACAAGCTAACCATTGCAGTAGCAGCAGGTCGTGTTCTCCAAGGAGGGAAAGGTAGGTTTATATATTTATTACGAATAAACATACAATTTATATATTTTAGCAGGTCAAATAGAGAAAGATCCAGAGAATATTCACCGGATGGGAGGTATATGATATTATTTACTTTTAAAAGCTATATTTATTATCATTAACAGGCCAAGGAGAAGACTTTATAAAGAAAGTGTTAGGCAATATTCACCGGACAAATCACGTAGGAGGTATAAATGTTTTTTAATTTAATTATTTTAAGTATTTAAATGCAATATTTAACGATCAAGGGAGTATTCACCATGGTGGTATTAATACATTTAAAAACTACATAAAATCTTACTGTTTGATTTGAACAGCGAGGGAAGGTTTAGAGAATATTCACCGGATAAACCACGTAGAAGGTAATTATTTCAGTCTAGGGTTTAGGTTTAAGAGGTATATGCTATTAATTACATTTATATTTACAAATTAATCTAAATAGAGTGTCAAGGTCTCCATTCTATGAAGGACGTTACAGAGAAAGATCTAGGGAATATTTATGGAAGGAAAGGTACATAATATTAATTATATCAAAAATTATTATTTAATCTAATTATTTGTCTAAATAGTTTATAATATCACATATTTACAAACATTTTCCTGTTTGATTTAAACAGTGTCCCAGTCTATTGTAATGTATCAAGATCTCCATTAAGATATAGGGAATATTCATCATATGAAAGAAGGTAAGTACAAAGTTTATATGTAAGTTACATCTCTCTCACACACATGCACATTTGAATAGTATATAGCTTCTGTGTTGTGGACAGGCTCCCAGATTATTATAACATGTCACGCCATAGAGATCTAAGTCACACTCACCAGAGAAAGCATATACGAGGTGGATGATATTAATCAATCTAATTATTTGAGTTAACTTATAGCTTTATATACCGTATATACTTACAAAATCTTACTGCAGTGTCCCAGTTTATCATAACTTTCTCAGTGTGGAGGGATGTACTGCTCACCAAGAACTACAATTGTTTCAGTAATGCAAAGTTCTAGAGACTTAGGGTTATCAGTGTGGAGCAAGATGTCAATCTTTATATATATCAGCCATCATTATATAACCAGCTGACGCCTTGCCATCACAAGCCACTAAGGCATCGAAAGCCACTTTGCCCACTTGCAAGTTGTTCCACTTCCTGCATGCCGCTAGCAAACTCTTCCATGTAACACTGTTGGGTTTGCAAGGCATGCTGTACACAACACACAATGCTTCTTCAAGTCTATTTGCACGTCCCAACATGTCAACTATACAGTTATAATGTTCCACTCCCGGACTGAGACCGTACCCGAGCATAGATTTCATATACATTCTTCCGTGTTCCAACAGACCTTCATGGCTGCAGGCTGTTAGAATGTAGATGAATGTAATCTCATCCATCTGTAAGCCGGCTTCCCGTATCTTCTGTCCGATATCAAACACTTCAACTGAGCTCCGACACGACATCAATACTTTCCATGTAACAATGTCTGGTGACTGCATGCTATGAAACAACACCTCAGCTGTATGTTTACTACCACACTTCCCATACAAATTTACTAATCCGTTCGCTACTACTTGTTCTTGTTCGAGTCCAAGCTTACAAACTCTAGTATGAATACATTTTCCAGAAGGTAGAGCAGCTAACTCCCCACACGCCTTAAGTACAGCAGCATATGTAAAAGAGTCTGGTTCACAGTCCATGTTGGTAAAGAAATCCATAGCCACTGAGCTTTCCCCGTTTTCCACGTATCCCAAAATGAGACAGTTCCACATAACAACGTCCTTTGTGGATCACCCCTTGAAAGACCTCCCTAGCATACTGCCATTTTACCGCATTTCCCATACATATCCAACAGCGAGTTTAGCACAGTTTTATTTGAATCAAGCCCGCGATCCTTTAGCTGTTTGTGGATTTCAATCCCCTTCTCAAGACAGCTCTCTTTCTCCGCTGCAAAAGCCTTGAGTGCAGCAATAAACGTAAGACAGTTCGGTTCACAGTCCATGTTAAAGAACATATCCACAGCTGTGGAACTCTCCCCATTCTCCACGTATCCAAGTATCAAACAGTTCCAAGTAACGACATTCTTATGAGCCATCCTGTTGAAGACCTCCAAGGCATGCTGCATGCTACCGCATTTGAAATACATGTCTAGCAACGTAGTTGCTACAACTATATTGGAATCGAATCGTCCGTCCTCGAGCTGCCTGTGAATGGCTATCCCTTTCTCCAAAAACCTCTGCTTCTCTAACACTCTCTCACTAGCCAAGCTTGCACATGCCTTGAGTGCAGCAACATATGTAAGATGATCCGGTTCACAGTGCAATTTGTGAAACAAGTCCAGAGCCACTAAACTCTCCCCATTCTCCACGTATCCTATAATGAGACAGTTCCATGAAACAATATCCCGTTGGCTCATCCCATCAAACACATCTCTAGCACGCTGCATGATACCACATTTCGCGTACATATCTATCAGCGTGGTTGCCACAACCTTATTAGAGTCATACCCACAATCCTTCAGCTGTGTGTGTATTTCTATCCCTTTCTCCAATCCGTCACTCAATCCTGCACATTACATATAAAAGCTATACTTATATATTTACAAAATCTTACCTGCACATGCTTTGAGTGCAGCAACATATGTTAACGCATCCGGCTCACAGTCGATCTTGCTGAACAAATCCAAGGCTTGTGAGATTTCACCATTTCCACGTATCCCAGAATGAAGCAGTTCCAAGCAACGACATTTCTATGCACCATTCTGTGGAACACATCCCATGCATAATGCGTGCTACCACACTTGCAATACATGTCCACCAGTGTGGTTGCGACAATTATATCAGTATGAAAACCACGATGCTTGATCTGTCTGTCTAAGTCTCTCCCTTTCTCGAGAAGACTCTCTTTGTCTGACTCTCTCTGCACAGCCATTCCTGCACACGCCTTGAGTACACCAATATATGTAATATTATTCGGTTCACAGTCCATGTTGGTGAACAAGTCCATAGCCACTGGGCTTTCCCCATTCTCCACGTATCCCATAATGAGACTGTTCCACGTAACAACATCCCGTTCTGTCATCTTTTCAAAGACATCTCTAGCCAGATGCGTGCTCCCGCATTTCCCGTACATGTCCAACAAGCTGTTTGCTACAAATAAGTTGGAAACGAGTCCTCGATTTTTGGCATGTCTGTGAAAGGCAATCCCTTTCTCCAGAAAGACGTGCTTTTCTGATACCCTCTTGACAGCCAAGTCTGAGCATGCCTTCAGTGCAGCAACGTATGTAATATGGCTCGGTGCACACTCCATTCGTGTCAATAACTCTAGAGCTACTGAGCTTTCCCCATTCTCCACGTATCCCAGAATGAGGCAGTTCCATGTAACAACGTCCCGGTGGAGTGTGTTATCGAACACTTCTCTAGCCTGCCGAATGCAATTGCACTTGATATACATGTTGATGAGTGCAGATGCTATGTACTTGTCTGTGTGCCAGCCTGCTGCAACTGCATCCAAATGTAGCTTTGTCGCGGCTTCTAAGTCCTTTGTCTTGGTACATTGTTTTAGTGCAGTTACTAGTCCTTTGTGCTGTGCTCTTAATATTGAGTCGGGTATTCCCCAAGCTGTCCGCTCCATAGTCTTGGGCAAGAAGGAAGCCATGTTCTTTGCTTGTGTACATGCTTAGTTCTTAATTACAGTGGAATTACATTTTAAAACAGCACTCTATATAAATATAAGCTAAATATAATTAATGTATATATTATGCAGTTTGGATTTTTATAGTTTGCATATTACATCTACTTTTAAAAATGTTATTTATAATTTCAGAATATATAGCTTTAACATAAATTATTATAATAATAAAATGTTATGCTACTACTGTATTGTGTATATCGGCCTAGTGTATAGAATATTTAAAGAATATTCTTTTTAATGTCACGGACTTAATGCAAGAGTGGACAAATGTATATATTTTAGCAGTTCCTTTTACTTCATGACTAATTAGATCTAAATTGTCACATTCAACGTTCTTGTTTGCCTCTATTTAGACTTTTCGTTTACTATTAATTTGTGTGCCCCTCTCGTTGTTAAAACGTCTTTTAAAAAGGACATAATTGATATATTCAACCTAATGCTTATGGAGGTGGTTCTTTCTAGTGAGCGTTTGAGTAGAAGAACTACCATAAATGGGAAGGAAGATGGCTTTGCGGGGTGCCCGCCCCGGGGGCGTTGGGTGATACCGACGGCGACACCATACAAATGAAGAACCCTATATTAAAAATTCAATCTCTTATAATATTAAATTTGTACCTTCCGTAATAGGCCAAGGTTTAAATAAATCTTTAAGAATTTTTTCTACATGTTTATCAAATCAGTATGCATGAATGATTTTATCTACAAAATGTTAAAGTTTTTACCTAGTGTCACAAAGGTGGCTTGCCAGGTGCCAACTCTAGAATCCCCTCTTTAGAAACCCTACAGAATCTCCGTATTAGAAACTCAATTTTTAGGAACTTAAGCCCCTATCTAACCAAGTCCATGAACGAGGCTCACCTTATGATTAGGACATGGGGACTAGCCGAACTATAGGTACGGTTCTTAGCTTGGCGTGGTTGAAGCAGTTGGAGCAAGGCCTCAACCATTAGTTCTGCAAAACGTGAACTCGGGCAACGCCTTTTGAGTGTGCGAGTAGGTTTTTGTACCAAGGAATTTAGCTAACTCCTTAGAAGTAACATACCCCCGTCACAAAGGCATGATCCTGCCAATGATAAGGATAGTTCAACCCAAAGGTAGGACGTACCCTTGTCGTGTGGAAGTTAGGGCAGCATAATAGAGGGTTGCGCCTTGACGACACTTGCATCGGTAGGAGGTTAACGAGCTCTCTTTTAAACCCAAGAAGCCTCACTACATATATTTTACCTTATTTATGTGACAGACCCCCCCCTGTTTTCCTAAGTGAGTAAGTGGGCTGGCACGGAAATGTTAGCCCTTAGAGAAAATGAGTTGTCCTAACCTAACCCTAAGGGGGGGTTTTAGGGCGTGGGGTTAGGTCAACCCTAGGGTGTCCCTAACCCTTATTTTGACAAGCTATACTTTGCGAAGAACCCTAACTTGGAACGTCAAAACGGGGGAGAGTTTCTAAAAGGTAAGTTCTAGCTTTGCCTAGAGTTTCCTGTAAATACCTAATAACACCCGGCTGGACCATCACTAAATACCCAAGTGCAGTAAACGGGCATGTTTCATATTACATCTAGGGTTTGTCACACAATTAAGTAAGTAACAACAGTCAAATCCCAAAGTAAAGGGTCGAGTCATAGTAAAAACTATGACACACTCCCCGCCTTTGAAAATTTCAATGTCCTCATTGACGGCTAATTCCAAGACTAAACTAGGTTAGGAAAAATTAACCAAAAACTAACGCTAATCACTCTATGCGAAGTCAGCAAAAAGTTCACAAGTTTTATTACTCCCTTTGCATTACGCGAAGCCAAATACTTTAGAATCGTCGTTCACTGAGCGAGAACTCAGCTGCCAGAGGTACCACATGTGACAAGAAGTCATTTGGAGACGTATGCAAAGTTTGTTACCTGACACAGACAATAGGTTAGTTAATTTTTTTTAATTAACTAGAATTTATATGTCGGCCCCTAGGTTAAGAAGAAATAACTTTATTTCTTAATCAGTTTGAGACCTCGCCTCAAACTCATTCACCAACTCCATTGCATTCTGTAGATTCTCCAATGGCTATGTCGACTCGCATGCCGGGTACCCTTTCTACTTAACAAGATATTCACATTTACGTTTTCGGCATACATGAATGTTTCGTCCCTTTAATATCGCCTTAACTTCGAATTCTTTCTCCTCATCAATTAACTCTGGAGGCGGACATAAACTATGATATCTATGTGGATGTTTCACATCCTTATGGAATGGTTTAAGCAAGTTGACATGAAACACATTGTGTATTGTTCCCAACTATAGAGGAAGATCTAACCCATAAGCCACTTTCCCTACTCACTTCACAACCTTGTATGGACTTATGTAGTGTGATAGAAACTTCCTCGAAAGAGTCGTTGGAACCTTCAGGTTTTTGATATTCAGCAATACCATATCCCTAACTTGATACTCTACATCCCGCCAATGTTTATCGTACTGCTAACGATACCTTTCATGTGCTGCAGTCATCGCTTGACCAATAGCTTCCCATGTCCGATACAATTGTCTAGTGAATTCTGCTACAAAGGGAACTCGATTGACATAGGATGGGACCATAAAATTTAAGATACCATTAAGATGGAATTTAGGATAACTGTCAAATGATACTATTGAATAGAATTTAAGATAACCATTGGATGGGATTTAGAATGATCGTTAATGAAGGCATTGATGACAAACACATATAATAAACTTAAGTTAATTATTAGTACACATGTCCACCATTGGTGGGCCAGCCTCTCTATTTTCGTCAATTAATTTTATAAAGTTAAAAATAACTTTCATATAGGTACATCTATAGTCCTCAGTCTAGAGTGTAAAATTGTTTTGAACACAAACACATAAATAATAACAACATAAAACAAATGTTATTTTGATTTCTTTTAAGTATCATTTTATATAAGCATTCTCTTTTGTCTTTTAACAAAATAAATATACTTGTGTTAATTTTAAATCACCATACAAAATATATCCAGTGTAATATAGGTGTAGTGGATATTTATATACACTTATATTACATTATTTCTATGCCATAGACATGCCCTTGGTGCCAAGGACAATAATTTGTATGGTATTCGTAAATTTCACTTTTTATTTTATAAAAATTACTACCTAATGTACAAAATTATATAGTTGGTTATACAAAGGTGTATGCTAATGAGCACATTAGATGCGCACTCATATATAAACATATAAGTTGAAAATATTTGTTAGCATTCATGTTTACACACATTGTCTATTTATAACTATATACATTTATATATTTTTACATGTCAAATGTAAATATATAATTTGTAGTTTTATGTTTTAGAAGTTGCACCATATGCCTACATTCATCTTCGTAAGAATTTACGTACATACATCATTTCATAATTTACGTACATACATCACGTAATCAAGTGTGTATGTGAGAGAGTTTTACCATTCATTGAGTACCTAGCTAAATCTATATTATATTAAAGAATATACATTATGCAAATCTATAACATTAAGAATAGAATTTTTAAAAGACAATAGAAAATGTGTGTGTAAGAAAGATATTACTTTGACTTTTTATGAAAATATAGATTTATTGAAAAACATTATTCAAATCTTCAACTTTGTTAAATATTAAATAAACAAGTATTATCTTATTTACTGTAATGTTAGTCCATCATACTACTTGAGAGTTGTATTTAAGAAATTCTTATGTAAGTTCATTACATTAACTATGATAATAAACAATCACATAAATTGAACTAACAAAATTTATTTAAATTATTTTGAAAAAATTCATGAATGAACTATTAAATTTGTGAAAAACAAAGATGGAAAGAAAATAATTAATTATGAATTAGTGGTTCTACAAACTTAATTTGTGTATCAATAGTAATTATCAAGACAAGAAAAGCTCCTTTGTATTCCTTGTTATAAGAAAAATAAATAAAAAAAGAAAATTGTGAAGTAAAGTACTTCTAACACCTCCAATTTAAACATATTTTATAAACAGTTTAAAACCAATTTATATACTTATGTATAAAGGCCAAATATGTCATTGTGCATATATGTATTATATGCAATTTATCATACAAAATAATATATTTTTATTTTTAAACATTAACTCACATGTGTTTAAAATATTTTATTCTTTCTCATGCTACATACTACATTATACTACATGTAAATCACACATTATGCATTTTGTAAGCACACATTATAACATATGAATTTTACATGCTTATATAGAATTATAAACACAAATTAATAAATACATTTCTAATTAAAAAAATAATAAATATGATTACAAATAATCATTTGAAACATCTTAGGAATCCCTATCAAATAACTTTGTTTCATTTCCTTATTTATTAAAAAAAAAGCTAAATGCAATTAAAGTCTTATAACAACTTGTAATTATTGTGTTACTTGAAAAAAAAAAAAAAAGGGCGAAAAAACATTAAAAAATCTGCTCGTTTATTTTAATTTAAACTGAAATAATATTCGCTTAAAAACATATCACAGAGAACCGAAACAAACGGATCATTTGAGGATAGTAGACCAAGAACTGGGAGACGTATAAATTGTACAGTTATATATACTGGTATAAAACGATATATATATATATAGAGAGAGAGAGAGAGAGAGAGAGATGTAAATTATTATTCCAATAGAAACACGGAGTAGCATGTGTGTGTTTGACGTACTCAAAAGCATTTTGAACTAATGCTCCATTTAATATAAACTATGGATCATGTACAATATATATCACATTAAGCTTTTGTCAAAGCCACATTGCTGGTGGCTTCAAAGTACTCCGTAGGCATACGCTGGTGCCGTTTATTCAAACCATGAAATCTCACAATAGCTCCTGCCCCCTTTGCTGATGCATAATCCAATGCCTTCTCTATGCCCTTGTATAAAATACATCATAAATAAATAAATAAATTATATATAATAGCTAGACCATTAGATAGCATAAATCACTATTAGCTTTTCTCATTCCTTCTTTAACGTCCCCAACCGAAATAGATACCCCGTTGAAGAGCACTAACATGTCACCGTCTTCTACACCCTCCTGCAATAAGCTCAAACCTTTAAAAAACGTATGTAGACATATACATATGTATCGTTGTGTACATACATACACACAGATTATACATGTTTATATACGTACCTCGTTGTAAAAGAAAACATCCGGATGGCAATGATAGTCATTTGCATTGAACCGTTCATTATTCCAATCCTCCCTGCAGTAGGTCCAGGCAAGCTTGCTTGCTGCTCCAAACCCAATATGTTTTCCACTCGTGAGGAAAAACTCTGCTTTTCCCCTGCAAAGCACCACATCTGCTCTAGCCGCTCCAGCCAAATATACCGTCTTTTTGTGTATAATAATCACTGTCGAATTGTAACATGCCCTCCACAATGTTTCCTGAAAAAGAGTCACGTGTAAGATACATATCGTGTGTGTGTGCGTGTGCTAAGCATACCACGTGGAGCGGCAAATCCTCCGAGTTTATTTCCAGAACTGCTTCCCGTAAGCAATCATCCATTCTACAAAGCCCCGAATTGTAAGTTATATATTGGAACTGTATGTATGTGGGATCTGTGCACTGCATGTATGTGTACAATACGGGTAAAATGTGAAACTGTATGTATATGGAAAATAAAGCCTGATGGGTAAAATGTCTATATGAGTAAAATGCTATATAATAACAAGTAGTATGCAGAAACTTACTTCCTGAATCCAGCAGCTAAGCTACCCTTAATGTCCTGTTGCTTAAACTCATTGCTCTCCATTATATACGATAGAAGCTGCTCATCTCGCAAATTGAGCAGTTTCTCAGCTGCAATGCCAACAACATGGTAAATAAATGGAATTTGAGTCCTAACTGTTAAAAACTCTCTCTCTCTCTCTCTCTCTCCATATATATATATATATATATATATATATATATATATTATAGATAGAGAAAGAGAGTACCTGGATATTTTACATTTAGAGTGCGCTCCTGATGAAAAGCAATGACAAGAGTGTCCGGAGCATACCTGATTCCGAACCTGGAGAGAGTATCGTAATGTTTAATTGGAAAAAGTCATAGCAGATAATAAAATAAGGGTAAATTAGAAGATTACATATTTATGATTAATTTTTAATATTTACTTTTGATAATATATATTTGGCTTCTTCGAACTTTAAAAATTAATAACTTATCATCTAACCAGTAAAACTATAAAAAAAAACTACGGATTAGTTTGACTTGAGTTTTAAAAAATTATAGAACCAAACATAAATTAACTTCCATATCTTTTTATAAATGTGTATAGTTAACACTCCTTCAACTTCAAGACAGAACTGTAATAGTTAAAAACCCATGCATCACTGTGAGGACCCTTGATTAAGTTGACGATGCTGCGTGCAACTTGACTTGTAATGTTTGGATAATGTACATTGCCGAATACATCCCTCTCAACTATCAATGTATCGGATGAAGGTTCAGGCCTATTAGAGCGAAAACAAATGCCTAGCCAATCATTTAGAAATTTAAAATTATTTGGCACATTCTTAACAACCAAGTGAACAACTGTATCAATACACCTGGGATCATCATCGTTCATGTAAAATCCAATCCAATAATGTTTGTTCTTATTAGCGAAGATGAAGGCAAAGGTATCGGTGACATGAGCAAAAATCAAAAAATAAATACTTAAAGACAAAGGTAACAGGTAAGTGCAAGAATTAAATAATAAATACTTTTCTCTATACATGCTTGCATAGCTAGCTTCTCCACCAAATCTTTTAGCACCTTTTCTAAAGAAGGATTTTTTAACACCTGCCGATCTATCACAAACATGGTTTTGTGCAGGTAGTGATGTTACTTCATAAAGTCTTCGAAGTGTCATGATTCATAGTGTCCTCCTATATCAAGTTCAACTCAGTTCTCCATTATTAAAGAACTGCCATAAGAGAAGGTGTTATGGCAAATGTTCTTCTTTATGCAAGTAGTGATGTTACTTCATAAAGTCTTCGAAGTGTCATGATTCATAGTGTCCTCCTATATCAAGTTCAACTCAGTTCTCCATTATTAAAGAACTGCCATAAGAGAAGGTGTTATGGCAAATGTTCTTCTTTACAAAGATCATGGATTATTTTTTGCCTTTCACAGGACTTGAAATCGAGACCTTTTCGCTGACACACATATGTGTTAGCTAACTTGTCCATATGATCCTGGATGCTGAATTACACCATCAATAGCAAGGCATATGTTCATACGCATGTTCCAAACTAGTTGTGGAACACACAATCCTCAGGACCTCATATATATAAACAGGGTTCCAATTCTAGGTTTCTCAGAATTATTCAACACCAGTCTTCAACCTTATGTTTCATTTTGTATTCATTTCTCTCTTGAATACAATCTTCTCCTTTCAACTCAAAGGTTCCGCCTTTGTTCTAAAGGTTTTGCCCTTTGCATAAAGTCGTGACAGTTTGAATGATTCTAAGGTAGTGACAAGCTTCTGCTCCTGCTTGTCATTGATCCCATTTTCTTTCTTTCTTTCTTTCTTTTTTGACTCATCATATCCGAGCATGCTCTTCATGAGCAAGTTGCTGGTCGTTGGGGACTCTGCAGGTCAGATGTGGTGCTTCTCAAGAAGCTTCAGTGGTCGCCAGGACGCTGTGGAGAGCGTCCAACTCCGGGGGTTCGAACCAGCAAGCCGGCCTTACCTCGGAATTTGGTGGAAGGTGGATGGCCTCTACTCGGACGCTGTGAGGGTCCGTGTACAGGGTAGGGGAGTTCTACTATGGTGGCTGGCAGAGAGCCTTGCTTAGCCTAGGAGTGGGACAAGCGGGGAATCCCCGCTTGTAAGGTGAATAGAAGGAATATGAATATATTATAGTACCTGTCTGAGTACAAACTATCTCCGACAGAGAAGCAAGATACAAGACGCAGACTTGACTCCCAAAAAGACCCCGACCCACTACCAGCCTTATAGTGGGTTACCTAGCGCTAGACCCTAGGTACAGGTGGCGCCTTTCTACTTTGTGACAGAGTCCTGTTTGTCACATTTATGCGCCTCTCCCACGCGTGTTGTCCTACGTACCCTGGCTAGTTGGTCCGGACGATCGGATCTACGCTTGGTTACGCCGCTGCCTGACATCGATCGTTATCAGTTTGTACCTGAGGTACCTTCCTTATCTGGCACTTCGTCCCATCGCTCGTTTGTGCTGGCTGGCCGTTTGATGGTGTTTGACCATCGTCAACTAGTTGCTGCCCTCCAACAGCAGATCGAACAACTACACTTGGAGAATGATCAGCTCTGACAGCGTGCGAATTCTCCAGACGCCGAAGATCAGCATGCCCGAAAAGTTTGATGGTACCCGATTGAAGTTCCGAGGTTTTCTCAATCAAGTTCGTCTGTGGATCGTGATGCAGCTGAAGTGCTACAACACAAACCTATTAAGGTCGCATTGATCGGGTCGCTGCTTTTTGGTTCTGCTCTTTTGTGGTTCTCAGCTTGCTGAGAACAATGATCCGATCCTTGAGAATTTTAAGGAGTTTGTGGAATGGTTCACGGCGATGTTCAGTGACATGGATCGTGAGAGTGCTGCCATCACCAAACTCCGCTAGCTTCACCAAGGGGGTATGTCGGTAGTAGAGTACACGTCAAAGTTCAACTCCTTGCTTGTGATGTCACCTGGGGAGATCGTGCTCTCAAGGAGGTTTCCGGTCGAGGTTGCAGGACAGATCAAAGACATGTTGCTAATTTTGCTGTTTGGAAACCCTCACCAGCATGATAGTTGGCAATCCGTTGTGACAACCGGTTGATCGAGCGGAAACAAGAATGTCTGCATCCTTCTTTCTTGTGCCGTCTTCTTCCATTTCTCTAGTCCATGTTTCTCATCTGCTGATTCATCATCTTCCTCAGTAGAACCATCCGATGGAATTAGGGCGATCACGTCGAGGCAAGCTTTTGCCAACCAAATGCCAGAAGCATTCAGTACAAGCTTTGTCTGTACTGTGGGGACCCGTATCACAAGTGGAGAATTGTCATCGATGTCCAAAGCAAGCTCATGAAGTGGCCCTTGCTGTGCTGCCGAAAAACGAGAAGATCCAGCTCAATAGGAGGTCCGGCTGGATTGCCGTGGAACAACTCATGTTCCTCAAGGCTCTTCACTCAAAACATCTTCCCTTCTCATCTTGGATCCATTCCATCCACGAAGGTGTGCAAGCCGTTCCATGTTCCGGTGCAGCTGAAGATACCAGAGGTAGTTCTCTGGTAAAGCTTTGGTGGATAGCGAGTGAACGCAAATTTCATCGACAAGAATTTGCTGTCAAGCACGGGATTCGTCTACATCCTTTGAAGACTCCTGGTTCTGTACGGGTCGTTGATGGACAATATCAAATCTGAGCGGTAATAAATGACATAGAGTTCGTTGAGGTCGTTGCTTGCGGTGCTGTGTGCAACATCTCCTTCAGTGTTGTTTCTATTCCGACTCTACGATTATCCTTGGTTTGCTGTGGATCGAGTTGGTGGATCCTGGTTGGAGAGTTTCATGAACAGTTTCCCAGCTGTTTCAACTCCGCCACACTCTTTGATTCCGATCCTGTTCCAGTTCCTCCTCCGCTTCAAGTCTCGCATATCACCTTGAAGCAGTTCAAGAAAGATAGCCACATGACCCAGCGTCCGTGTTCGCATCAAGTCTATCCCTGCTCTACTAAGGATGTTTCTATTCCTCCTCCTGCCTTACCAAAGCAATGCTGATTTTGCAGACGTCTTCAACAAAAAGAAAGCTTCTGCCTTGCCACCACACGTGAGTACGACTGTCCTATCGATCTCGTTGAGGGTAAGCAGCCATCCTCCGGTCCCATTTACGGTCTCTCACCAACAGAGTTGGAGACATTGAGGAAATACATTGAGGAGAATCTTGTCACCGGATTTATCGTCATTTGCGATCACTGGCTTGCCCAGTATTCTTTGTTTCCAAGAAGGATGGAAGTCTCCGCTCGTGGTGGACTACCGGATTGAATAAGGTCACCATTCCAAACAAGTATCCTCTCCCGCTCGTCTCCGACATGCTCGAGTCTTTCTGGTGCCGGTACTTCACAAAGATCGATTTAAGAGGAGCGTACAATCTCATCCGAATCGAGAAGGGGACGAGTGGAAAACAGCTTTCGTATACGCTACGGACATTTCGAGTACGTAGTAATGCCGTTTGGCCTGACAAATGCACCTGCTGTTTCCAACATGGCTAACGATATTTTCCGGGACTTCTTGGATTTGTTTGTCATCATGTACCTAGACGACATCCTGATATTTTCCAAGACTCGAGAAGAACACAAACGGCATGTGGTTAGTCTTGGAGAGCTCCGAAGCACCACTTGTTTGCCAAGTTGGAGAAGTGCTCTTTCAGTCAGCAGTCTGTCGAGTTCCTGGGTACATCATTTCAGAAGGTGTTCACATGGATCCTGCAAAAGTCCGGACTGTATTGGAGTGGGAGAGACCATCAAATGTTCGTGATGTTCGATGTTTCCTCGGGTTTGCGAACTTCTATCGACGTTTCGTTCGGGATTTCTCCAAGATTGCATTGCCATTGACGAAGTTGACTGGCAAGGATGTTCCATTTGTCTGGTCCTCTGAGGCTGAGGAGGCGTTCGAGTTCCTAAAGAAGGCGTTCACCTCGGCACCTGTTCTTATCCATCCTGACCCTGCGAAGCCATATTTTGGAAGCTGATGCCTCTGACTTCGCCATTGGTGGAGTGTTGTCCCAGGAAGGTCCAGATCATCTTCTCCATCCCATTGCTTTCCATTCCCGCAAGTTCACTGCACCTGAGATCAACTACGATGTCTACAAAAGGAGCTGCTGGCGATCGTCGATGCCTTTGAGGAGTGGGCAGATTCCTTGAAGGTTCCCCGCATGTGGTTAAGGTGTATTGTGATCACAAGAACCTCCAGTACTGGGCAAGCACGAGTTCTCAATCGGTCAGGCGCGATGGGCACAGTCTTTGTCCCGGTTCCGATACATGATTATTCATCGTCCGTCGTCTAAATGGCAAAGCAGATGCTTTATCTTGTCACATTACCTAGCTCCAGTACCAGGTGAAATCCCATTTGATCAACAAGAACAAGTCATCCTGAGCTCCGACTAGTTGTTGGTGAACGCGCTTTCCTGTTCTTCTACTCCAGTTGACACTTCATTTTTGGATCTAATCCGAGAAAGTCTTCCTCAGGACGAGTTTGCTTGTGATGTTCCTTGCACATGTTCGACGAGTTCAGCCATTGTCTTCAGGGTCACAACTACGAGATTATGCTTTTCCATCTTCATAATGGGTTGCTGTACCACCACATCCAAATCTATGTTCGGACGGAGAACTAAGGTTGCGAGTTGTCCAACATTGCCATGACAACACAGTTGCAAGACATTTTGGCATTGAAAGACGATAGAGCTGGTACAATGTGTTCTGGTGGCCTCGACTTTGCATGTATGTTGAGAAATTTGTGCGATCTTGTGACACATGCCAGCGTATAAAGCTTCCTCGTCATCAACCGGTTGGACTACTACAACCTCTTCTATTGCTCAGCAGCCATGGTCCTCCATCACCATGGATTTCCTCACTGATTTACCACCTTCTAGAGGGTTTGATGCTGTCCTAGTCATTTTTGATCGATTTTCTAAGATGGCACTTTTTCCTTACAACAAGACATGTTCGGGTCCTAATGCTGCAGATCTGGTGTACCAGGAGGTGTTCCATCTTCATGGTCTTCCTGATGAACTTGTCACTGATCGAGGTCCCCAGTTCACTTTGGCATTCTGGCAGAGATTCCTAGATTGGCTACGTATCACCAGGAAGCTGTCTATTGCACATCATCCTGAAACAGATGGCCAAACGGAGCGCACAATTCAGACTCTGGAATAATATCTCCGGTGTTTCATTTCTCATTACAAGATGATTGGGTCGATCTCCTTCCTGCTACTAAGTTCACATACAACAACACGGCACACTCATCCATAGGTGTGTCGCCATTTTTCGTTCTGGTCCTACAGTTTGCTCGTGGTTCCTGGCCTTACCACTGCTGTCGATGATCGTGTTGAGCATCTCCAACAGGTCCATGAAGAAGTGCAGCATCATCTTCAATGCACTCGGGATTTGCAACAACAAGCTGTTGATTGTTCCTGTTCCTCTCCTCTAGCATTCACAGTTAGTGACCAAGTGTGGCTCCTCCGACGTCATTGGCCATCACACGTCCCAGTGACAAGCTGGACTATCAATGCTTGGGCCCATTTCGCATCATCGAGAAACTCTCTAATGTGACGTTTCTTGACTCCATCTCGTGTTCCATATTTCTTTGTTGGATCCTTATCATGCTCGTTCTAAACCTAGTCGACTTCTTCCACCACCTCCTCTGGTTACAGTTGTTGGTGAACCTGAGTTCGAGGTTGCTGCAATTCTTGACTCCAAGCTTGTTCGTCACTTCACTATTTCTGCAATTTTTGATTCCAAGCTTGTTCGTGGTCAGCTTCACTATTTCTGCAATTTTTGATTCCAAGCTTGTTCGTGGTCAGCTTCACTATTTCTGCAATTTTTGATTTCAAGCTTGTTCATGGTCAGCTTCACTATTTCATGGACTGGGTCGGTTATCTGGGAACCCTGTTGCTCATCTTGTTCATGCTCCTGATCTTGTTGTCGAGTTCCATCATCGATATCCTGCAAAACCTAGATTAGTGACCCTGATCTTGTTATCAAGTTCCATCTTGTTCATGCTCCTGATCTTGTTGCCGAGTTCCATCATCAATATCCTGCAAAACCTAAACTAGTGTAAGGATCATGAGTTATTTTTTGCCTTTCACAAGACTTGAACCCAAGACCTTTCCCTTAAGGCACATATGTGTTAGCCAACTTATCTGTATGATGGAATGTTAAAAATTTATTCATGGACCAAAATACAACCAACAATTCCAAGATTTTCTCCTCTTAAGTTCTACACCGCCTACCTACCTCTCAATCTTTGTCAAGACACTATATACACCTCATCTACCCCAATATACACCTCCTCAACAGCCCAGTCAGCACATACATTAGCAGCCAAGTCACCAAATCCATGATCAGCCATGTCATCACACACGCAAGCAGCCATGTCAGCAGCCACGTCACTATCCAGATCAGCAACCCCGTCATCATCCACGTCAGCAGCCACATCATCATCCATGTCAACCGCCATGTCATCATACACGTTAGCAGCCACGTCACTGCATGCGTCAGCAGCCATGTCATCTCCCACGTCATCATACATCAGGGAGAATGTACCAACCACCGAGCTCCATCTCCACTTGATCTGATTTTGCACCTTCGCACCAAGCAGCGAGATCCACAGCCTCTCCATAAGGTCTTTCTCATTCAAGTCACCTCGCTCCCATGTGACTTCATGGTGTGAGGCAATCGCTGAAACCAGGGTAGTCCAGAAGAACACAATCGTCCGTTGGATAGACCACCTCTTCCCTTTGAACACTCAGAGTTGCACGGGTGCCAAATTGCCCACATGGCACATCCCCGAATGAAGTACCACTAGGAAGAAGACATCCATGGTGGCTCTTCCACCACATCTAAGACAAGGCCTGGACTAAAGCTCGGAGTCTTGTCCCTGCCCATTTTCACCACCCATACCCCAGCCGACTTTGTGAGGTGGCTTGCGTGCTCTCCCAGGCAAACCAGCTCCTAGCTCACCAAGACATCTTGCCAACTGATCTGTTTCACTACTCTCATGACTCGAGCCCAGACTTCCTGTGCACACACACATTCTCAAAAACAATGCCTTTCCGACTCCAAGGTTCTGCAAGCGTCACACCCCTGGAAGGGAAGCCCCCATACGTTGCCACGTACCGCCAAGCTGTTCTGCAGAAGTAGCCATATCATGGCCTTGATTGCAGAGGGCCACGGGCCAGACCATAGCTCGCACCCAAAGTCCTTGCTCAATCCGCGAGGGAGCCCAGCTGTGTGCAGGTGGTCTGCAAGCTTAGAAACAGGCCGCCGTCCCAGCAAGAGCTTCCATCCCATCCGTGGCTGATAGTTAAAGAAATTACTACCTGTTTCACCAGTCATCCAACTTGTCTGTATGATCCTGGATGCTAAATTACACCATCAACAGCAAGGTGTATATTCATACGCATGTTCCAGACTAGTTGTGGATCACACAATCCTTAGGACCTTAGATATATAAATAGGGTTTCAGTTCCAGGTTTCTCATAATTATTCAACACCAGTCTTCGGCCTTGTGTTTCATTTTGTATTTATTTTCTCTTGAATACAATCTTCTCCTTTCAGCTCAAAGGTTCCGTCCTTATTATAAAGGTTTCACCCTTTGCACAAAGTCATGACACAACCCAATTTATGCAATGTATTTTCAACCACTCCTTAAAGTGTCTAATCATCTTTAGCTCCATTGCCTTGAGATTAAAAGGAAAAGTGGGGCTGTTGTTGTTAAAATGTAGTTTGCCATTAGCCACAAATTAACTAACACATCCATCTCCTCCACTGTGGTTTGTTCAGAGGCTTCAACCATGTGAACTTAAAGTTGTTGTCTACATCCTCCGCAGGTTGGACAGACTTAGCCTTGGGCGTCTTACTAGGTTTTTTTGTAAACTTCTCCAAGGGCTCCTCTTCACTTGTTTGTTTTTTTTTTAGTGTTCGTTTTATGAACAATTCCATGATCCCCACCCATTTGTCAAAGACCTTGTCCTCGGGGCAAAAAATCAGCATCATATAAAGGATGTTTTCTTCATGCCCACCTGGGCAAAATCAATTGCTGCAATTTATTCGGCTCTTTACATATAGAATAATTATAGATTAACAACAGTAGCCCCACCTTTCCTTTTCATCTCAAAGCAATGGAGCTGAAGATGATTAAACACTTCAAGGAGTGGTCGGGAATATACTGCCAAATTGGGTTGGACCTCGGCTCCAGCATACGAGGAGGTCAACAAATATTTGCATGTGATAAACAATGATATGTTTGTCCATTTACCCATTGAAAGATCTGGACAAGAATCTATTGCATGCCAATGCGAGAAAGAAGAACATCACCATAACGCCTTCTCTTATGGCAATCCTTTAGTAGAGAAGAAACCGAGTTGAACCTGATAAAAGAGGACGTTACGAATCATGACAAGCCTTATAGATGTTTGCTATCATATTCGGAGACTTTATGGAGTAACATTACTGCATGCAGGAAACTGTTTCAAATGTTCATGATAAATTAACAAGTGTTAAAAAATTATTCCAAACAAATATTACACCGGAAGTTATCTCAAAGAGCACAAAACATTCAATTACTCCATTGACCATGGAAACATCAATTGAAGAAACTGAAGATGTTGAATGATCTCCTAAGCAGTTAAAACCTTCTTTGCCTCACTCAGAAGGTAACAACGAAGATGAATTGTTAATGAGTTGTTAGAATGACATATAGTTGTAAATGAGTATAACATAAGGCATTTTTGTATATTTTGTGTATTTCGTGTATATTGTACATGAAATAAATTCTCAAGAACTAATGAAGCTTTTAATTCAAACATGGGTCACACATTAACAAGGTAAATAATATACCTTAGTAATTATAAGGCCAACTAATAATCATTTTATAAATGTAATAAAATAGTTGAGAGGGGTATGGCAAAAATTATTTGTGCCACATGTCAGAATGACAGAGTTCATGCAGAAAATGTACAACAATGTAGCTCAAAACATCATCACTATGAGGACCACTTGTCTTGGCAAGTTACAAAAAGAATTTATTGTTGAGGTTATTAAACTACCATCTTGAACTCCTTTAGTTTCTATATCACCATTTTTATTGCCTTTAGTTCCTGAACAAGTTCCTAAAATATCTAAATCTTGTAAGGATGATGTACAAGTAAATGATAAAGAGATCGACAATAATATAGTGTCAAAAGATGAATGTGAAAAGGACTAAACAAGTGAGTTGCAAACCATTTAAGAGGCAACATTGCCCCTTATTACCTATGGCCATATTGTGTTGTTGAATGTCAATGCGTTCTACTTCATCGATAAAGGCCTGAAGACAGGAAAAGAGAAATCAAACAGAGAATTTTCATTGGTTGTCATGGTAAATTTTAACATGATATCATTTTTCGTTCGAGGTTAGACCGTTTTTTTCAAAAGTTTAAGGAGATGGGTGCACTTAAGGAGATGGATGCACTTGTGGGGATTTGGTCATGCATGCAGTTTGTGAGAGTTTTAACCCAGAGGGCTAACACGTGGCAACACATGGCTGCCAAGTGGCCTTCCGGCGTGAATTCCCCATGTGAGCAACGTTAAGTCTTCCAAAATGACCCCAAGAGTCTAACTCAGATGCCTAGTTAAACAGAAGACTTAGAGTCCTACTTTAATTCCCCTTGAACGACCATCCCCTGAACCCTAGAGGATATCCGAGTAGACTTCAGGATCCTATCCCAGTGGAATGCCCTAACCTTATTAAGGAGATGTGCCTTACACATACCCTGTGACAAAGCTAAGAAATCGCCACTTACTTGAGAAATCACCCTCATTTGGGCGTACAACCCCTTTAGGACGACAAGGGGTACCTTGAACCACGACTAACCCTTGAGGGTTTGAGTGGTCAAGTTATACCCTAGACCTAGGGTTAGTACTTAGTGAGGGCATGACTGTGTGCCGTAGGTGGACACGATTGTTCTCCTAAGCAAACTCCCTTAGATTAAGTTTGGATAACCCTAAGTACATGACCTTACGAGTGCTTCACGAAAGGGCTCCTGCTAATAAGCTTAGGTTGTTCAACCCTAGATTCCAAGGAAAACACTCCCCTAGCCAAGTGTGCATAAGCACACCTAGTTATGAGACTTAACCTCCCTTGAGCAAACGCCCAAAGCTTAGCACCCTAGTGTGAGCACAAACATGCATGTTTGCTAGAGTATCCAACCCCTTGGCAACAAACCCATGACACAACTCCAAAGGGCGTGCCTCGGGCGTTGTATCATGTGACGTCTAGCCTAGTGTCTCATCTCATGTGACACTGTCTTTCATGATGTGGGCTATCATGCCATAGCCCTTAGATTCAAGAGTTGCACCAAGTGCCACAAACGTGGCTCTTAAATGCCAACTCTAGAACCCCTTGGTGAACTCTTAGGAATTGGGTAAAGTAAACTTGTCAAACAAGATCCCACGCCCACAATTGGACAAGGACACGGATGTGCCTTGCTTGGCCATGAGTGCTACACTTAGCTTGACGTGGAGGAGGAGGCTGGAAACAAGCCTTAACCTCTACCTCTTGGAACGTGCATTCCGACAAGACCTCCCAGGCATGGATTCAACAATGTTAAGGGTTGTGCCAAGTGTGCCTAACATTCATGGGAATCATTACAAGGAAGTTCATGGGAATTAGAGTCTTACTGTTAAGGATCAACTTGACACTATCCAACTCCCGTATCCCCTTCAATAAGAAATAGCGCTTAGCATTTTCAATGACCATCTCCAAATCTTAAGAACAATATTTAAAGACAATCAATATTTACTTGTCAAGACTAATCTTCACAAATGGACAACTCTATGTTGCACTCTCGAGATGTACATCAAAGCATAGAGTTAAATTAAGCAAGGAGATCCCATCAAAATTTACTCCCATATTATGTACAAGGAACTTGATCCTCAAGCCCACCAAAGGTGAGTAATAAGTTTATTGTGTGTGTTTGTAATGGATGCCCTACAAACGCCCATCCTAAATTGCTCTATTAATGCACACACATGCATATATATATATATATATATATATATATATATATATATATATAATCATTATTTTTCACCATACTTTAGAGGAATGATTGAAGAACATAATACATATAGTAACAATATCTATTTCCATGTCTAAAGCCTTTTTTTTTAGCAGCTTTGGGTTATGCATGCCTATGACTCCTCTTTACTTTGGATGTTGATTGTTGTTACCTATCGAACTATGTTGATAAGCTCTAGATGTAGTAGGAAACAAGCCTGCTTAGTGCCCTTGGGTATCTAGTGATGGTCCAACTGGGTGTCATTAGGTATTTGTAAGAAACTCTATGCGAAGCTTACCTTCTAGAAATTCTTATCTTAGTTTTCCATGTCTTGATTGGGTTAATGGTTAGTTCTAGTAAGTTCGGCATGTCGGATATATTTAGAAATATCCCTAGGTTTGATAGGTTAGGCTTTAGGGGTTAATGAATCATTAATTAACTCACCAAGTATATTCTCTCTGGAAATGAGATTCCGTGCCAGCTCACTTATGTAAACAGGAAAACGGGGGGGGGGGGGGGGGGGGGGGCTTTGTCACATATATTAAGTAGTACATGTAGGAGAGCTCTTGGGTTCATGATGAGTTTGTTGCTCTTTTGCCGGTGCAAGCTTTAGACTGTGTCATTAAGATACAACCCTATATTGTGCACCCTAACTTTCAGATGACAGGGGTACGTCCCACCTTTGAGGTAACTCACCCTTAACGTTGGCGAATCCATGCCTGGAAGGTCTTGTCGGAATGCACATTCCAAGAGGCAAAGGTTGAGGCCTGTCTCCAACCTCCTCCTCCACGTCAAGCTAGGTGTAGCACTCATGGCCAAGCAAGGCACATTTGTGTCATTGTCCAACTATGGGCGTGGGATCATGTTTGACAGGTTCACATTACTCATCTCCCTTAAGTGTGAATGGGAATATGCGGAGCTTCTCATATTCATCCTTAATTTTGTTAGTTTCACATGCCTTCTCAAATTGCTGAATATGCCAATTCATATCCTCGTTCTCCAAGCCTGAAAAGGTAGAAGGTACTACTTTCCCTGTAATTGTTAGTGTTCCCATTTTTTTAGGTGTTTCAATTGTGAGCAAATCCCAGTATTCTCGCGCTGGCACGTGTTTTCCGTTGTCATAGTTTTCCTGGTTATTGTTCTCTTTCTTAGTGAACACATCTTACTCCATTTGATGTTGCTCTTCTCTTTGTGCTTCTGATTGCTCCTTCCTCCTCTATTCTTCTGGTTCTTCCAACCTCTTTTGGGTCTCAATTATGGCTTGTCATTGTAAGTATCGTGTTAGGATCATAGTTAGTCAAGTAGAAGATTCTTAGTTATGTTTATTTCTTTGGGCATGTAATGGGAAAAACACCAAAAAAAGTATATATTGTGGAAAAACGAGAGTTGGATAGAAATATAGAATTACAGGTCACTATTGTAATATATATGGCATCACTATTACAATACGATGTTTGAGGTGGAGTACGGCACTTTGGGATAAAGAATAAGAAGAAGTTACGATAATTGAAAGGATAAGTCTAAGAGGAAGTTACGATAACTGCTAGTATGGGACTAGGAGTACAGGTATAAAAGACTAGACTAGGAATAAGAAAGCATCTTGAGTATATTGTATTTTGTACTATGTATTGTGTGCGGACATAATATAAGTTTCATTTCACTCTCAATACGTCTTTTCTTGCTCGACTTACTGCTTTGATGTATACTAATCTTTTTGCAGCACTGTGATGGGATCCGTAGTACTACTACTTGCTATATACCTTGCCATCTTTACCCTTTCCCAACCTTCTAAAATTTGATATGTACTCTATCTCTCTTTCTTCTTATTCCAATAAACCTTTAATACAGGTTGTCAGTGGCGACCACTACATTTTTAGTCTTAGGATTTTCTGTGTTCAACAACGAGCTAGACTAGTCGATATGAAGTTGTATGTTGCTTCAGTATCAATCATCATTCGAACTCGGTCCCCTCGTATCCTTCATGTCAAATATAACAAAGGGTTAATTTTGTCTTGAATAACAAATAAGGCAAGTTGTCTTACACAACATTACCTCTTTTGACTCATTTTTTAGATCTTTAAGCGTTTCTAGTTTAAACAACTTTCTTTTCTACCATCGTCTTGAAATGACCCGATTGTTGTGAAGGTGCCTAACATTCTTTAGCAAAATGACCAAGCTTGTTGTAATTATGACATTTTGGAACCTCGCTTGTGGACTGCGAGGGAGTAGACTTTGGAGCTGAGCCCTTGGCCTGCTGAGGTGGTGATAATGTTAATGGTTTCCAAGATCCAATGGGTTTTAATGTATTCAAAAACTTGGAATTGCCAACAAAGGGACTTGCACTTTGAATTGATGGTGATTGATTTGGTCGTCTATCAAACCTTATAAACCCAGACTTTGGAGGAAACTCCTCGATTTAGGTTTTGCTTCCTCTCAATTAAAAAAGATGATTAGGCTTAGCTTTTCCTTCTTCCTCCGCCTTTAATAAATAATTACAAGTTACATAGTATGCACACACGCGAAACTTACTTCGGATGACGAAAAAGTGGACTCACTGAGACTCTTTTGTGGTCCCTCGTAACTGCCCCTCAGATAGTTAATGAACCTATAACATATACTAATTGACATAAATGTATACACACACACAGGTTTATTATAATACAACGATATAAAGTTCATTGAACATGCAAGTAAGAATACAAGGACGTTCTGTAATCATTGAGAATAACTACTATATGCGTCTCTGCCTGTGTTTTGAATACATGATATTCGTGGTATATTCATAAATAATACTGTCAGTCCCTACATAGTAAAAGTGAAATACATGTCCAACTCTCTAATTCTATCTATGTATATCTATATATTTCTATGTAACTACTTTATATGTGTGATGTGTATATAAAAGTGGACAAGTACCTATTCCGCAGATACTGATTTGTGTCCATGAAGAAAGTCTCGTTTAGAACTTCATCCATTCCAAGATCGAGATCGTATCGACTGTATACATTATCGTGTGGCTTAGACATAAGAAAGAGAACATTCTTCTTCTCTCGATCTCCTTACTGATTCTATCGCATATAAAACACGATTTTTTCATTGTGCTTATATACACGCGTTTCGGAGGCCGACCTTCTCGAGGAAATAATCATCAGAGTGATCTGTAAATAATCAAAATAAATGTTAACAAGCCATGACTTTGTGTGTGCGTGCGTGTCCAAGAAATCCTCTCTCTCTCTCTCTCTCTATATATATATAATATAAATAATAAACGTACCTCATTGTGACGAGTAGTTTTCTTGTATCCATCAGAGAATAAATCTTGCAGTAAAGATTCCACATTCTTTACCTACAAAGCGGGTTGCACATCTTTCGGGAAATCAGCAATGAATTCCCTGATTCGACAGCAAACACAATCCGACAGGAAGAACTTAGGTTCACAACTAGTTAACACCTTGACTTTGGCCCTTAGGAGATGATTAGAAAAACAATGAAGTTGTGTTCTTGAATATAAAAGGAGTTGTGGTTAATGTCTGTTGATATGCACTATACATATCTATATATCACACATATGTATTATATCACAGATACTAAGAGCATCCATAAGATCGTGTGCATCTGTATTTATAACAATGTACTTACTTGTATATGCGGAGACGTTGGAGGTTAGTATGTAAGTTGTTCAAATTCAACAATACCCAAGTAATTCTAACTGTTTGTGACATTCTTCATAAAGCAATATTATTGCTGTACAATCTCTATTTGTCCAAAAACTAGGGTGTTTGACAAGTAAAGCCTGCCTGCTCAATTTTGCATAAGTGGTAGATCACTTAAGTCACTTAGAAGAGTCTTCTGAGCATGCCCGCCACCTTGCCACATATCTAAATAAGAAAAGATATGTCGGTTATATTATATCTTTACACTGTGTATTCTCTCACTCTCTCTCTTATGGGTAATTAAGAGAAAGTTTACACTTAATGATTTATCTATATCTATAACATACATACATACATATACATACATATATATATATATAATTATTGTTTACAACCACACACACCGCACAGCAATATACTAGTCTATTAGTATATTGTACATCTTAACATAAAATAATGGTAAAGTATAAATACAGAGAGAAACCTATATAATGCATTTATTTACCTGATCATAAGCTTCTGCCGCAATAGATCTAGGAGTGTATTAAAATTCCTCCTCTCTCTCTCTTGTAATGCTGCTATTTTCAGAGATAACAACGAAGGATTTTATGTCCTCGTCATAAGATAGTGGTAATTTTTAGCTGTAAAACAACAATGGTAAATCAATCTCTCACACACATGTGCACGCACACACAACAACACATCTCCAGCTTGAAAAGAGCTTCCTAACCATATTGACTGTGGGAGTGACAATGTCCTTCGATCTTGAATTTGAATCTAAAACATCTTCTTTGAGGATTTTTTCTTCGTTCTGAGGCTTATACCTACAGAACAAAGACGTACATTCGAGCAAGAGCATGCATTCCTCCTTCTTGGCCAGCGCCATAGCCAAAAACCCTACAAAAATGCAAATACAAATTAAAGGTTAACGGATAGTTAAGTTAACAACAAATATCCCGATCAAATGTTATATACATATATAATCACATACAATATATGTATGTATTGTAAATTCAACCTTAAATGTACAAACAATATATTAAAAGCTACGCGAACATAGAAAAAAAATGCCACGCGTGCATATGGACATAGATATATACAATGTAAACTTAGAATATAATTTAAGAAAAAATAATTATCATTTTTAAAAATTAATTTAAATTTTGTAATTACTAAACTACATTTTAAGTTAATAAATTTCTTTCCTTATTTAATATTTGATGTCGATTTTAATAATTAATTAAGAAAATGTAAAAAATGAATGAAAACACAATCTGTTTTCTTTGTAATGCTGAACATATATATATGTAATATCATGTAAATTTTATACACACACACACACACACACACACATACACATATGCCTTACCTCAGTATAATATGAGCATTGAAGCAGTAGCAATTCCTTCTTTCCCATTTTCTCAACTGTGAAGCAATTAACAAAGGTCTTATATACAGCATATATATGTAAAACTATCTCAAACCTGTATTTGACTTGAAGAAGATTAAGCAGTCCATGGCAAACCAGCCGTTCCTCTCTTTAACACCGTTCTTCTTTAAGTCTTAAAGAAGAACATAGAATCTAACTGCTACACAGATCAGTAAATTATTCACGAGTAGTGCAAAAGAATCTTGGAATAACAGCTTAGAAATGGAACTTGACCAGATCTCTACTGTTCTGCCATAGCCACCGTCTTCTTCAGATAATAAACAAAGAAGATGAAGGGGTCAACAGTTTCGAAATCGAAGGGTGGGATTTGATCTGATCCAACGGCTGAGATTGATGCAACTGCCTTTATTCAGGCTTTATTATCCGTTCTCTAGGGCTTTGTTTTGCCCTAGAAGTGTATGGAGGTGGAAAACGGGTATGCGCATCAATCCGGCTGCCATGGCGGCATGGAGTATGCCGTCGGCTGCATGCTGTTGTGGCCAAGGTACAATACTCTGTCCAGGTTCGGAATCAGGTATGTTCCGGACACTCTTGTCATTGCTTTTCATCAGGAGCGCACTCTAAATGTAAAATATCCAGGTACTCTCTCTCTCTCTCTCTCTCTCTCTCTATATATATATATATATAGAGAGAGAGAGAGAGAGATATTAACAGTTAGGACTCAAATTCCATTTATTTACCATGTTGTTGGCATTGCAGCTGAGAAACTGCTCAATTTGCGAGATGAGCAGCTTCTATCGTATATAATGGAGAGCAATGAGTTTAAGCAACAGGACATTAAGGGTAGCTTAGCTGCTGGATTCAGGAAGTAAGTTTCTGCATACTACTTGTTATTATATAGCATTTTACTCATATAGACATTTTACCCATCAGGCTTTATACATACAGTTTCACATTTTACCCGTATTGTACACATACATGCAGTGCACAGATCCCACATACATACAGTTCCAATATATAACTTACAATTCGGGGCTGTGTAGAATGGATGAGCGCTTACGGGAAGCAGTTCTGGAAATAAACTCGGAGGATTTGCCGCTCCACGTGGTATGCTTAGCACACGTACACACACAATATGTATCTAACATGTGACTATTTCTCAGGAAACATTGTGGAGGGCAACTTCAACTCTAGGGAGGAAATTGTTGCATCTCGTAGTTTGGTAGCTCCCTATAGCTTCACCTTGTACCCTGCTGCTGCTCCGGGTCTTTGTCAGCACTCTTGAATCTACTTGAGTGAGTGTTGTAGCTCCTTTACTGCAAGTAGTTGGGCCTATTGCTGGGTGTGCTCCCCTAGCTCCTTGATGGTGGTTCATAACTAGTCATGCTGGGCTTTGGCCACTCAAGCACGCTCCTCCCCCTCATTCTACTGGAATGGAACGATCACCAATAGCTTTATTGGTGTGGGTTCCTCATGATCGGTCGTTGTCACGACCCGATACAGGATAGGATACGGGTAATAGAATATGCCTATAGAATATACTTACAGATATGCCTGTAGGATATTTCTATAGGATATACCTACAGGATATTCTTACAGGATATGCCTATAGGATATACCTATAGGATATGCCTGCAAGATATTCCTACAGGATATACTTACAGGATATGCCTATAGGATATGCCTATAGGATATATTACAGGATATGCCTAGAGGATAAGGGTCATTATTTTTAGTTCATGACCAGATTAGACTCATGACCAGATTAGCTTGGAGTTGTGAGTATAAAAGCTTCGACCTAATTGTTGTATATCAGTTACTATCAACACCAGTCTTTCGACGATCAATTTTGTCTTGTCTTACTCCTTGCTTCCTACTCTTATCTTGTTCCTGGTTCCTAGTTCCTGTCCTGCTCTAGTTCTTGTCCTGTTCCTTATCCTGCTTCTGAATCAAGCTTCCTTGTTCTCAAAATCTTGCTCACTTCCTTGTTCTTGGATCGTGGCTTGACAGTTTGATAGCAATTCCTTTTATAGCTTTCCGATTTCTAACTACTTTTTTTTTTTCTTAATTCTTCTCCTTCATTTTCCTCCTTTTTCTTTTAGCCGATTTTGAGCAATTTCAACACGAGCATCAAATATTGCTTCATGAGCTGGCCACTTTGCGCCAAGTGGTCACATATCTACAAGGTTCCACCAACGCGGCGCATGCAGCTGCTGATGCATCCTCCAAGGCTGTTGCGCAGGCTCTCTCTCAAGCATTCATGGTTTCCTCTCTATCGAACACTTCTTTGAAGCCGAAGATCAAAAGCCTAATCTGATTCAAGAACCCTTGGAATTCGGTATAATTGCCATTGAACTTTTTCAGCATGCTGATTTTAATGACACATGTACACTATGTGAGTTATATCCCTACTAAATCAGAACTCTCAACATGGCCATTTGTTTTTCCGCATGCAACCACGCCACTACTCGACTGATGCACCCTTTTGGCATCCTTACTAGTTGGATCTCCACGGGCTTGGGTTGCCCCTTTGCTGGAGCGTGACGACCCATTGATGGAAGACTTTGAAGGTTTTGTGGCTGCCTTTGAAGCTTGCTTTGGAGATCCCATAAGTACCGTTCTGCATGCACGAAGTTACGAAAGCTCACACAAGGATCTCGACCAGCTTCCGTTTATGCATTCGAATTTCAGCAACTTTGCACAAACATTCCATGGGACAAGACTGGATTGATTGAACACTTCTGTTTTGGGTTGAGGGATGACGTGAAGGACCTTCTCCTTACGTTACCGGATGCCCAAACATTAGCAGAGATCATGCAACAGGCCATTCACTGCGACAACCACTTGTTCGAGCATCGTCAAGAAAAATCCCGTTAGCAGTTCCTGTAAACCAATCCTGCAGCTGTGGTACATACTCATGCGACACCTTCTGGAGTAGTTCCTATGGAGGTTGAGAAATACAAGCGTGGCTCACTTTCTGCTGTTGAGAAGTAACGTCGCCGCAGTGAGAATCTATGTTTATATTGTGGTGAAGCAAAACACAAGGCGGCGGAATGTCTTATTAAAGCTAGGAAGTTCAAGATGTGTGAAGTTGAAGCTGAAGGTCAGTTGGAAAACTTCAATGTTCACTTCGTCTAGGAGCCACGAAGTTAGACGTAGGTGCAGGCTCTATTGGTGTTGCTCATACCATTTTATCACTCAAGTTTCCTATACACATTCATCTCAATAATCGAGAGTTCAAGGAGTTTGCCATGTTAAACACTGGTGCAAATGCATGCTTCACTTTTACAACTCAACATGGCATTCCGATTGTGAAGTTGAAGCGTGTAGTTCCTGTAGAGGTGGCCGATGGTTGTCTGATTGCTTCTGACGTAGTTACCATATTACCAAACCTCTCTCTTGCAGTCATGGCGCATTCAACTGTTCGATTTCCTTCAATTTGATCAAGACTCGGTCGACTCCCATCATTTTGGGCATGCCATGGTTCGTTGTTACAAATCCTCAGATCAACTGGAGGTCTAGGACACTCACGTTTTCCTCTTCAGCAACTAAGATCAATCTTGTACCTTCCTGTGTGCAGGATACATCCTTAGTGTTTGAGGCAGTACAAGCTATAGGATTGACCGTGCCTATTCCTGTATCAGTGTTGAAGACTCCTCCTCGACAGGATTCACCTCATGTCAGTTCCTCAGCACATCACAGACTCTCTCCACTCCTGTAAGTTCGCGGATTCCTGTACAGGGTTCTTCCAATCCTGTATTAGTGTCGAATGTTTCTCCTCAATAGGATTAGGATCCACCTCCTATTGGTTCGTCAGCACACTCATAGGCTCTCTTCACTCCTGTGCATCCACGGACTTCTGTACAGGATTCTTCCAATCTTGTACACTTGTTAACATCCACACATGTTTCTCCCAATCCTGCCTCTTTTCATTACTCTTCTTCTGTTCCACCCCCCAAGATCCTTCCTCTTTTTCAATCATAGCTCCCTCCTTCTCCTCTCTGAGTTCTTACCACTACCATGCATGAACTTGCCACTGATCCTACTCCTTTTTATCTTTTTGCCTTCCAAGTAACTCCTACGTCCTCTTCTACCTTTTCCTGTATTTGACTCCCCTGTTTTTCAATCTCCTTCTCCTGTTCCTTCTCCTTCTCCTCCTTCTTCCTTGCCATTCAAGTATTACTCCTTTCAGGACGTTTTCGACAAGCACAAGGCTGCAGTTCTTCCTATTCACAGGTCCTACGACTGTTTTATCGATCTTGTGGAAGGAAAGACTCCACTGTTCGGACCGATTTATGCACTGTCACTTACAGAATTGGAGGTTCTTCATCAGTATATCAAGGAAAACTTGGCATCCAACTTCATTCGTCATTCAAAGTCCCAAACGTAAACTCCCATCTTTCTTCTTTGTCAAGAAGAAAGATGGGAGTTTACGTTTGGTTGTGGACTACAAAGGTTTGAATTAAGTCACCATTCGGAACCGGTACCCATTGCCATTGATCCCGGAACTTCTCGATCAGCTGCAAGGAGCAAAGGTGTTCACGAAGATTGACTTACGAGGGGCTTACAATATTGTATGAATTTGTCTAGGCGATGAGTGGAAGACTGCCTTTTGTACAAAGTATGACACTTTGAGCACATGGTGATGCCTTTCGGACTTACCAATGCCCCAGCCGTGTTCCAACACATGGTGAACGACATCTTTCGTGACTTCTTGGACCAGTTTGTGGTAATCTACCTCGATGACATTTTGATTTTCTCCAAGGACCAGGTGGCTCATGACAAGCATGTATGACTAGTCCTACAGAGGCTTTGCGAGCATGGCCTGTATGCGAAGTTGAAGAAGTGTTTCTTTGACATGGATACTATGGAGTTCTTGGGCTACATCGTCTTTTGCTGGCGTTTCTATGGACATGCACAAGGTGAAGACTATCGCGGAGTGGAGAGGCCTAAGTCTGTACGAGACGTACAATGTTTCCTTGGCTTTGCAAACTTCTACAGGTGTTTCATATAGGACTTCTCCAAGCGTGTACTTCCACTCACGGAACTCACCAAGCGCACAGGAGTGTTCTCTTGGTCCGACAAGGCGGAACATGCATTCACAACACTCAAGGACACCTTCATGACAGCTCCGATTTTAGCACATCTTGATCCTTCTCGTCCCTTCTTCGTTGAAGCAGATGCCTCGGATTTTGCAATAGGATCTGTTCTATCACAAGTTGGAGAAGACAAGTTGCTTCATCCTGTAGCTTTTCACTCTCGTAAGTTCCTTTCGGCGGAGATCAATTACGAGATTCATGACAAGGAACTCAAGGCCATTGTGGATTCGTTCGAGGAGTGGTGGCATTTCCTGGAAGGTGTGTGCATCCTATACAGTTCTTACGGATCACAAGAACCTGGAGTATTTTCAAACGGCTCGAGTTCTCAGTCGGCGACAGGATAGGTGGGAGAAGTTCCTATTACATTTTGATTTTGTCATCATCTACAGCCTGGTTTTCAAAATGGCAAGGTGGATGCATTGTCTAGGCGCTCTTACCTTGCACCGACCCTGGGCGATCTGCATATGACTCTCAAAACAAGTGTTGTTGGGTCATGATCGACTTCGGCTTGCAGCACTATAAAGTTCATCAGGCTCCAGCAGATTCCACACTCCTAGGACATCCGTTTGCAGTTGGCCAC
>PUQB01000003.1:1565816-1847347 GCA_003024785.1 Selaginella tamariscina | reverse complement strand
ATATACAAGTTTGAACAACTTTCATCTAACATATTCTTACTTAATCAACATATGGTAAATTAATTAAACATGGTTGAGTTTTGACTCTTAATGCTAGGTATTTAATTATAAAACATATATCGAATAATATTATTACATATTCTTGATATATGTTCGGAAAAGGTTTACATCAGCTTATGCCTCAATAACTGTATGCACTGTGTGTGAATATATAAAGTTCGGTTTGATATATAATATTACAGGAATTAAAGCATGTCAAGGTTCAGTAATAAGTTTGTTATTTTTTAATAAAAGTTATTGAAGTTATATATTCAAATAAATGTTAATATAGGCTAGAATGAACTATTATATAAAAAAAAACAGTATTATTCATAAATTTTAAGTATTTTCTTTACTTTTTCAAATTCTAGAATATATATATGCTATTTATAATGTCTTGGAGCTTATATGTTAACTATTTGGATGATAAATATTTCATTTCTCATAAATGATACCTTAATGTTGAGTATTCTTTATTAAATTATATACCTCAATGTTTAATACTAGTTAAGAGAGATTCCTAAACCAGAGATTCATCATATTTATACTGCCCACAATGTAGAAGGGAAATGTATGTATTATTTACTGCAACAATAACCATTCAAAATTAATGTAATTAACCCTTCTTCAAGTAGGCATGAACATTCAGAATTGCAGATGCCCCATCAACGGCAAAAGTCTCCCAAGTTGCATACCCCGTGCAAAACCTGTAAGCCCCGGTACCACCGATAACGGAAACTCTCTTACCGGAACAAGCACAGGATCGTGACCGTGGAAGCTAATCGTACCATTGTGAAGAACAGCAGTGAAGCTCAGGAGGAGGCTCAGTTCAGTAAGAGAATCCGATATGTACATACCTTGACCGCGTCCGACTTCCCGGGAGTTTATAGAGGGGCCCTCTGTGAGCTTGTCGTCGAAAACAAAAATAGACCCAAACAGATTTGGATATGTAGTATTTATAACAGGGATTGCTGTTGCATTCTTAGTGCCTACAATGTCATGTATATAGAAATGAAGCTCTATTATATCACTTGTTGCATCTGCACTAGAGATGACCATTAAGAGTGTAAGCAAAGAAATGACTAAATACATGTTTGGATATGTCACTGTGAAGGGAGTATGTTCATATATATGTATGTGTGTGTGTGTGCTTGGGTGTGCAGACTATATGACTAATTATATATAAAAGTCCTATCGTGCCAGGATTATATGGTCGAGTTAGGTGCCAACGGTGCCCAAGAATATATAAAGGAATATACATCATCTACATATTTGTAAGGGTTTTTATATAGAAGCCCACACACATGCACGCACGCACGCACATTAACTTTCGTGCAGTTCACAGCCCTAAACCTAAAACATGAAGTAGTCTATAAATATTCCATATAGAGTCTAAAGTCCTTCTTACAAACACGTGTCTCTCTCTCGTGTGTGATCGAATAAACCCTAGGATATGACTATAACAAGTCAAAAAGTCTTGTATATGTAGGTGCATGAGTAAATCATTGAGTAGGTGCGAACAAGTTCAACAACACATATGCCACGTGTATTATAATGCCACGTGTATTATATATACGGCCTTTCAAAAGCATATTCTACTCTCCACTTAATGCATGGAAACCGAGAAAGATTTATATATATACACAAATATATTTATTGTTTATTAACTTTGGATAGGTCCGTAGGTTGGTGAGATTTAGGGTTATATATGAAGATATATTATTTAATATCATAAAACTAGATGTAAACATATGCTAGTAAATAGTGTTCTTATAAAAACAAACAATACAGTATATGTGTATGTATATTTCACTGTCTAGGCCTTCTTTATGTATGCATGAATATTCAGAACAGCAGATAGCCCATCAATAGAGTAAGTTTCCCAGGTTGCATACCCAGTGCAAAACCGGTAAGCACCGGTACCACCAATAATGGAAATCTCTCTTACCCGGACATCAGTTGGATCCTGACCATGCAAGCTAATGGTACCATTAGGAAGAACAGCAGTAAAGCTGAGGAGAAAACTTATCTTAGACAGAGAGTCCCCTATATACATACCCTGTCCACGTCCAACTTCTGGGGAGTTCACAGAAGGACCCTCCGTGAGCTTATCATCGAATACAACAACACTCCCAAACGCGGTTGGGTTTGTAGAGTTGACAACAAAGATTGCTGTTGCATTCTTAGTGCCTAGCATATCATGCATATAGAAATGAAGCTGCATTATGTCATGATTTGTTGCTTCTGTGCTACTGCTAACCACTAAGAGTGCAAGGAAAGCTATGATGAGAGACATAGTGAGCAGATCCCACATTACCAAGTGTTATAACATGTTCAAGATCGTGCATGAAAACTCAAATATAATTGAAGTCGTGCATCTTTGCGTGTATGGTAGGTGCACGAGAGAACGTGCCCGCAATTTCAGCCAACTCCATAGGAATGTCCTACGGATGTAACATGCTTCTTAGCTTCACTCCTGTAAGAGAGATTTCCACACTTGGTTTTTACAGGTTTTGCACTGGGTATGAAATTTGACTACATGAGACAGTTTGGGAGAGAGAGTATCTTTAGTGTCTTGACAATAAGAAGATGACGATGCACTTAATGTAATCTCTCTCACGCACACACACAAGATTGACAGACCTGGGGATGCGTAATTTGTAAAGTCTGGTAGGAGATATGTTTATTAAAACCTTCTCTAGCTATATAGATGCTCTGATGTGTGCACGTGTGCCCCCGTGTGTGCGTGCCGTAAAGTTTGCACACTTGTACATCGTATTGCAGCATAAATATGAGATTATTTGATCAGGTTCTCAAGAATTCTCAACTATTTAAATATTTAATTATTATTTTTTAATTAAAAATTAAAATTTTAATTTTTATTATAAATTATATATTTAAGTAAACTTCGATACCTACTGTAGAAATGAAGCAATTAAGTAAAAGTAAAGTGTATTTTTATATGTATTTCAAACAAATATGCCAATTAGACTTAATAATTCACAATTTAATTTTTATTTGTCCAAAAAAGTGTGATGAAATTCACATAACAAAAAATATAGAGAGAGAGATAGATAGACATGATGTTTCATTGTTGCTTTTAATTTATGTATATGCATTACTTTATATTTCTTTTTTAAAATATACTCGTTTATAGATTTATTATATATATATATATATATATATTATTAAAACTTAAGAAGCAATTATATAAAACTGTGTGAATTTATATAGACAAATATTTTTAAAGCATGTGAGTTTTTAATTAAGGTTTGAATTAATTTAATTCTAGGTCAACCTAAATTCTACTACTCAAGTACTTCTAAGTGTTTCATCAATTTAAAATAAAAAATTTATGAGATTTAAAAATATCTAAATAGTTTTAAATAATTTTTATATTTTTCAACTTAAATATGAGTTGGTGGTTTATAAATAAAATATGATATTATATTATTATAAAAAGATTTTAAAAAATCAACATAAATTATGATATTATATCATTATAAAGAAATTAAAAAAAAAATCAACTAATAAAACATTAGGACAAAAGTAAATTAAGCTAAAAGTAAAAATTCATGAATAAATTATAAGATCGTAACAGTAACATAGTGAATTTATTAGAATATTAATAATAATATTATTCTTAATATTAAATGTAAGTTTATAGACTTTAATTTATTTTAATTGTTTAATTAAACAATAGAATTCATTTGAACATGGAGTTAAAATTAAAATATTCAAATTTATAATTTATAATTTATAAATCTAAATTTTAAATTTGAAATTTGAAATTACATATGTAAAAATAACCTTAGGATTAATATATATTAATATTCTGACATGTGTGACAAATTTAAATTGCTCACAAAACTCGTGAATTGTTAACGTTATAAAGGAAAACTAAAAAATCCATTTAATATTAATCTGAATAATATATCTTCCTAATTTAAATTGTTTAGTAAATATAATAATTTTAAATACTAAACTTTCTAAAATAAATTATTTTAAATTAACTTAAAGCAAACATTATCCTTTTAAAGTTTCTTTAGGTTAAAAATGTTCAACTATTGTAGGCTATATAATAATAATAAAATTGAGGTGGACTACAAATGAAGGTTTATTTTAAGAATAAAGATTATTTGTTTAGGGCTTGTGTGTCATAATTCTAACTTAGTGAGTTGATTGCCTAGATAACGTAGGGCAAAAAGACTTAAAGCTAACTCTGAGTCATCATAACTATGAGCTCTCTTATAAACATTAATTAGTCTTTTACCTAATTAGTTATAAAAGAGGGAAACATTTGGTATCAGAACAGTCTTGGATTTGATTTATATCAAGGATGAATTTTGAATAAAGCTCACACCATTAAGGTTGATGTTACCTAATTAAACCTGCTTGAGCCATGTGATGCAAGTACATATAAGCGGGGATCGCCTTTGAATTGAGTCCAATCAAGCAATCACACAATGTGATGCGACCTTGCCTAACTAAACCCTGCTTTAGTGCACTTGTCCTTGCCTAACTAAACCCACTTGGGCCATGTGATGCAAGTACACACAATGTGATGCGACCTTGCTTAACTAAACTTACACGTGTCCTTGCCTAACTAAACCCTGTTTTGGCACACTTGTCCTTGCCTAACTAAACCCCGCTTTGGCACACTTGTCCTTACTTAACTAAACCCTGCTTGGGCCATGTGATGCAAGTACATTTAAGCAGTCACACAATGTGGGGATCGCCTTTGAGCTGAATACAGTCAAGCAATCACACAATGTGATGAGAGCCAAGCATAGCATCTCTGAGACCGCCTCTTGGTCACTATGATCAGGGGCCCTCTCATAAACACCAATTGGTCTTTTTGACTCGCATTTCTCAAACCGCCTCTGGGTCATACCAAGGACCCTTCATAAACACCAATTGGTCATTTGTTTAATTGGCTTAAGAGAAAATGGAAAAGTTACAACATTGTGTGTTAAATGTAGTAATAATGTGGCATGACATTAAAATTTAAATATAAATATATTAATTAACATATTTAAGATAAATTAAGCTTCTCAAATATAAGAAAATGTGTGTATGTACATGCATGTGTGTGTATGTATGTTTATGGCATAGATTATGGAGATTCAATATGTTAATTAATTCATGTAAGTGCAAAATCACACATTTTTTTTATTTATACCAAATCAGTTTATTGTGATATTAAAATTGTTTTAGTATTCAATTTATAAATTTTAAATTATTTAATTTAATATATCTTAAGACCATTCTTATTCAAATTTAACATTTTAATAAAAAAATTTAGTAAATTAAATAAGAAGTTGGTCGTATAACCATAGTCTAGATTTATAGGTATAATTTAATTTTAAAACTATATTTTTCTTTTTCATATTTTTATACTAACGAGAAAGCTTAAATTAATAAAAAATATAATTTAGTTTTTATGCAATAAAAAGCAATTTTTATTCATAAATTAATGTGAAAAACGTCAAATGTATAAAAATATATTATTATAATGTTAAATTAAATAAAATAAATATAATTTGAACAATATAATAAATATAAAATTTAAAATAACTTTAATATGTTATGTATTTGGTGTATTGATTTTTATTATTAAAATAAATTTATAAAAAAATAACATGAACTCATTTGTGAAACCTAATTTACCTTAAATACATTAATTAATATATTTATTTGGCTAATCTCTTTTTAAATTAGGCTCACTTTCCACTAGCGGGTGTTTAATTACCTCAACTAAAAAATTCAAAGAAATTATTTATTTTACCATGGATTTAATTTTTCACTTATTGATTATTTATTATTTATAATTTATGTGGTACCTACATGGCACCTACTACATGACTTTTTCGATAATAGTTAAATAACCGAGCAATTTTGCCATCGAGCATAATTTAATAACATATCTATCAATATTAATTAATTAGGTTTTTTTAGCTTCTAATAAAAAGTAAATACATGTGAGGTGATGGAAAAAATGCACAAGGTCATCTTATTTTATAAATAAAAACATTAGCAAACGCATTAATGTGGATAATATGCATAATCTTTTAAGAGTTTATCATATATAACAAAGACACAAATGTGTCTCTCTTTGTGTATAATTAATATTGTTTTATTCAGACTTACCATATATTATTAAAAATGACATGAGTTTTGTAAGAAATTCAGACTTATTAAGCAAAGGACCAATTGGTGTTTTATGAGAAGGTCCTTAATTATGATATGCTTGAGTCTTTTTGCCCACGTATCCTACATATCCCACATAGTTTAGAACCATGACACTTATCACATACTATTAAAAATGACACAAGTTTTATAAAAAATTAATAAAACATGCACAATGTTATAATTATATACATATACATATAGAAATTTATATATTTATATATATCTAGAGAGAGAGACACTAGTAAATTATAATTAATAATTTCATATAAGAAAATAATAATGAAATGATAAAGAGTTAAGGATCATACATATGAACTATGTGTGTTTCTTTATATTAGCACATTCTTATATATAAAATTTTAATGACTTTTATTAATCAGATAAAAAACTTATTACTATCTTATGCATTGCATGTCACTTCAACACCTGGCAGAGACCAAGGTCCGATCCTTGGAACAAGCAGTGACCTTCACAGCACTCATTATCATTTTTACATTTCTCAAGCAGCCCTTGACATGCTTCAATCCCTGCACATTATTTATCAAAACGATTTATATCAAACTAAACTATATTATATATAATATATATATATATATATATGTTCACACACACATGTGTGCCTTTTGACGGATAATAAAAAATAAACTAATAATTAAACATTTCCGTAGCATTTTTTTACTACAGCGTATTTCACTGATCAGAATATGTACTAATATATTTATGTGGGTAAAGTAATTGTATGATTAGTTAATCAAATACTTAAAGACATAATTATAAACACACACACACACACGCATGCATGCAAACACAGATAGAACAACCTTTAACAAAGCCAATGAAGATGAAAAACATCACAATGATAGTAAGAAGAATACTCCTTGATTTGCCCATTCTCCCTTGATAAGTCACACCTTGTTAGCCACTTATTTATGGCCTGTTAAGACTCAACCTGTCAATAGTGTTAGTAAGTATACTTAATTTTACAAATTGGTTAACCAATATTAGTTACATCAACTTGTTCAAAATGAATAGTTTTTTAAAAACAAGCCCGGCTAGACTTTTAAATATTTTTTTATTTAGTTGTATTAATTATTATAAATTATATAAAATTTTCAGTAGGATATTTTTATTTTCAAATATAAATCTCACTATTAAAATTAATAATTATTTTTAAATTCATTTTTGTTCTTCTACATAAGTTTGAGATTAGATTATGATGTGCATAATAGATAATTAAACGTATAGATACATAATTTGAAGACGTTATAATAAATTACATTTAAAAAACTATTTTTTATTTGTTAATAAAGACCGGTTATTAAGTATGGACAACCTTTGATAAAACATATTTATTTTTCATACTTTTTTTATAAATTATAATATATGTATATTTTACTATATAGACACAAGATATAACTTTTATATCTTAATATAATAAAATTTAAGAAGCACATTGCCATGGCATAATGTTTTAATTAAAAAAGAGAGAGGTTTTTATTAAATTTAAAATTTACATTTATATCCTTGAAATTTATCATATTTACATACATATCCTTAAGTTTTATATTTACATATATACCTTTAAAACTTCAATTTAAAACTTTATAAATTTCAAAATAAAAACATTTTTAAAAAATTAATAAAAATTTATAATTAATTTGTAATTCTTATATTTAAGTCCAAAATACAACTTATTAAACATATATATTACAATATAATATAATTACTTTAAAAAATAGTCCATTTTATACTATGATAATTTTTTACATTTAACATTTAATTATTTTATTTACAATATATTATAAATTAAAATATATTTTTAATTAATATTATTATTTTAAAAGTTAAAATATTATTGAAATTTTCAAAAGGTATATATGTAAATTGACAACTTTTAGAAGGGTATATATATATAAGGGTATAAACCCTTAAACAAATAAATCTCAAGTGACAAAGGGGCATAATAATGTAATAATTTAAATTGTTTAGTATGTAAACATTAAACACTGTAAATGAAATACACTAATTCTAAATAATTTAATATTCAGCATTGGAAACTATATAAAAATAATAATATAAGCTGGTTTACATTTTTTTTCCTTCTTAACATAGCAATAATATATTCATGTGGGTAAGGGAATTGTACATTAGTTAATCAAATACTTAAAGACATAATTATTGTAAAACACACACACACACACACACACATGCGTGCACACACAGATAGAACGTCACACCTCATTAGCCGGCTAAACTCAACGTGTTAACAGTGTTTAATTGTAATTTATTCCACAAGTTAGCTGAAAGATCAACATCAACCCATTGAAAATAAATAGTTTTATAAAACAAGCCCGGGTTGTCATTGTTTATATCAATCACAACCTACAAAGGAAATCACAACCTACACACGCAGGCACGTTCTCAATGGTCTACTCATGCACCTACCATGCACATATTACACACGAGAGAGAGAGAGAGAGAGAGAGATGAACACGTATCAGAAAACACTTTAGTAAAAAAGGAACTTAACTGGATTCCTCAGTGCTTTCGCTTCTTGGGAAGATCAATCTTCCCATACGAAATCAGCCTACTTGTTGACATATTCAACCCCGGCTTCTTCCTCTTTCGTTTCTTCTTCTTACCACTCTCCTCCTGTTGAAATATGTTTTATATTAATCTCTATCTCTATATAGTATTACACACATGGTATTATTGGATATTCAGATGAATATGATTTTCTGTGTATATTAGTCATTCATTTAATATAGCGATCTCATATCTTACCTGTGTCGCTGCATTACTGTTATCTTCATTAACAGCCCCATTAAGAGTGCCATCTTCATGCAAATCTTCCTTCTTAGTCTCATTCTCCTGCCTTGAAGCTTGATCCTCTTGTACTCTTTTCTGCTTCTGCAGCAAGCATACATTAGTATGTGTCCATCCGTATACAACATCTAATACAGGACAAACCATACTATACATACTCAACACAATAACGGATAATACTACAATGTGTATGCACGCGCACACACACACACACAACATACATTTTCGCACATAGGACACAATTTCAAGTAATTCTGGACATGTCGTCCTTTCTTACGGTTCTACCATATGCACGTGCGTATTGTACACCAAACATACAAATGGCATGTAATATACTAAGTATAACATACACAAACCCACACACACACACACACAAACGTTATATATGATAGTAGCAGTACCTTGTGCTTCTTGTTCTTGTTCTCAATATTTGAAACTTGATCCTCTTGTACAGCTTTCTGCTCTTCAAGATTCGTAACATGCTCCTCCTGCACCACATAGATTACTGATGTGTGTAAATGTGTCTTGATGCCGTTACTATATTGTAATAATTATTATGCACATGTATAAAATTGTACCTTATGCTTCTTGTTCTTGTCCTCTAAAGTCGGAACTTGATCTAAAGCACGTCGTTTCCTTTCTTTCTTCGTTATTTTAATATGTTTATGACGGGGTATCCACTCCTCAGTTCTATACGGAGCCAAAGCCTTTAAGGAAACGTACTGATTAAGCTCCTTATCATCCGCTCCTAACACGTCTGCAGCTGTTAAATCATACGTGTTTGGTTTAACCTGGGTGTACTTAAACCTCGTTGGCATATTCCCGACTACATCTTCATAGTCCAGCTTGTAATATTCTTCAAGCTTCTTCTCTATCTCCTCCTTTAGCAGCTCCTTCTCTTCTTCCACTTTCTTCGAGTCCTCCATCTGCAATGAAAAATGCATATTCATAAATAGTACATACAATGTATTATACAGAACATATGGTGGTATATACACCAAGTTGCATATTGAATTTGAATATATCAGGATATAAAATGTACACTCGATATAACTTACGAATATATAGTATAAAATATGCTTTATATAGAGCTATATCTATATCTATATCTATATAGATAGAGAGAGAGAGAGAGAGATCTCACACACAGAACACACACAAATACACACAACCTGTTTGTGCATAGCCGCAAAGCCTTGACCAGACTCCAATCCTTTCGGAAGTCCAAGAGCCTCATCCTCCGCATCGAAATCTGGCTTCTCATCCTCCTCGCTGTCCGATCGGAAGTTGGGGTCGTCTTCCTTGTAATATTCCTCCCCAAACACCTTTTGCATCTTCTTGTCATATTCCTCGGGGTTGAAATCTTCCTCAAGGTCGTCCTCGCCCAGATTCTCTAGATTGCTCATACCTGCTATTGTTTTGATCTTTGCCATCTTTTCCATAATCTCTTTCTTCTTCACGTTCTTCAGCCTCTTCACTTCCTCCTGCCTTGCAAGCTCCGCCTGTGTAACAAAAAGTTACTGTTACGTATGGATACAGAAAAACACATGGACAAGATAAATATGTATATGTTTGTGTATCCCTAGATAGGTGTTATGTGTGTCATCTCCACGAGATACGGTTATTAATGCATATGAGGTTGAAGCCAATTAATGTTCGACTACGTATTGGAATACTACTGTAAAGATTAAAAAAAAAAAAAAGAGAAAAAATATTAAATCCGGAACCACGTCAACAAGTTACATAAGAATAGACGTGATTACACGAATGCTACGGTACCTCAGAAATCCTAGCCTGCTTCTTAATCCGTTGCTCCTTACGCTTATCTGGTAGCTTTCGCACGGAATTTTCCATAAATCTGGCATGCCCAGGTACCTGTGTGTACAGATATATTAAATTGAACATAGAAAATATTATACTATACAGATACATTGATGCATATATGCATGTCTATATCTTTGTGTTACCTGATCTCCGGCTCCTTCCTCGAACCGGAAGTTAAACTTAGCTTCGTATTCATCCTGCTTATTAAGCTCGGCCTCGTCTTCACTAATTTCCCCAACAACATCCTCGTAAGATGGAAGTTTATCCCTAAAACGTATGTGTATCAACCCTTTAATACTTTTACGCATATTGATTTGTTTATAAATTAATCATAGTTACCTGTTTTTATCAATCCATCCCTGGTTCTGAAGATAATCCTTAAGAAACTTATCATTGTTATCCAGGTCATTATCCTTCCCAAAATACTCCTCAAGCTTTCGCGAAATCTCCACATCCTTGTTGCTTGCTTCTTCTTCATCAAGCTCCTCTTTGCTTTTCTTCCTTACCTTGAACAGGGAATCCGCATCTTCATCTTCTACTACAGCAGCTTCTGCAAAACTTTTAAGAAATTCGTCCTTAAGCTCCTGTTGCTCTTCTGCATATGTTTTGAACGTTTTCTTCCCTTCTTCTTCGTCACTATTCTCCTCCAAAGCATTTTGGGCTACCACATCCTTCAAATACACTGGCTTCTTCTTGGCTTCCTGTGTGTATGCTATAATGTAAAGATCTATTTTTCATAAATACGGAAAAAAACTTACTTTGGGCGCCGCGTCGTCATCGTCTTCTTCATCCTCTTCGAAGAACTTGACGTCGCCTTTGTAAATACTGGGATCCTTATTCTTAATCTTAGAAAGAGTATCGAAGATTTTTACCTCGGTGCGTTCCGGAAGAACACCGTCTTCATCCTCGCTCTCATCGTCTTCATCAGAGTCTGATTCAGCAAGTCCTCGCTTCTGCAGCTCCTGCAACCTGTGCAAATCCTCACGCTTCTTGTTGTGCTCTAACCTGCGCGCATACGACTCATTGACCTGCAGCGTCACTGGAGCTTCCCCGTCGCTCTCCTCCAGCAACAGGGCCGCCATAGCCACGAAGAACCCTAACTTTCCACCGTAGAACCCTAAACCTCGTAATATTCCAAATGTGCAGAATATTCTTGCAGATTTTCTAATATACTTACATTTGTGCCCTAAATTGTTAGGTTTTCTCGATCTGCGGCGAGGTATGTTCTCTCTCACTCTGAGATCTGATTATTCTTCATGAATTTTTTGAGCTCAATTCTGTATGATGCTTTCAGATGTATAATTGACAATTTTGTAAGTACCCAACTAAAATGTATGTACAATCATTTGCAGGTATGCTTATAAACAAGCTGGTTGTTGTTTTATTGCTCCTCTTGGTGGTGCTGATGGCTCAGAACAATGCTGAAGCAAGCAAAACTGAGGCAACCAATACTGAGGAAATGAAGGAGGAACCTAAACAGGAAGCTGTTGGATTCTCTGTCCAGCTTCACAAGGGAGAGGGAGGCAAGATTGCAGGTTTGTGTGTATATTTACTTTCTGTATTATATATATGCATATGTAACAGGACCTGAAGCATGGGAGAAGATAATAAAGAAAGACAAGGCTAGAGCACAGTGGATTTCCGACCGGATCAACAAGGCCAACAAAGAGGAATCCGAGAAGAAGGCTGAGCAGGAGGAGAAAGACACTTGAAAAGTTAAGTATTTCTACTAGTTGTACAGGGTGTGTTTCCTTTCTCCTTATATTATGTTTTAAGTAAGTGGCATTCATAAATAAAGATATATACTCTTGTGTTACACGAAAACTTTGTATATTGTATTATATCACCAATAATCTCGGCAAGAGCAAGTGCCATTTTTAAATAAATGAAACCTATGTGCATCTCTTACAACAATCTCCCTCTCCATAACCTTGGATATGAATTTGGTAACTGTGTGACAATCCCCACATACTCTCAGGTTCTTCATTATCCTCAATGTCCCTGTATCAAAACATGTATGTGTCAATATGTATATGTACTGTACATACCTCCAGGTGTTGCAATCATTCCATATGCAATTGCCAGCCTCTCACTGTGACAACAGAGTAAGGAATCTTTCTCCCCTTCCTCCACGTCATAGGCCACCTGGACAATGTAGAAAACGTTTCTCTCTCTCCCTCTCTCTCTCTGTGTCTTACCAACTTAGTATCTGCAGTGTATCCTGCAGCCTTAACCAGCTTATCAATCCTGTGAAGCTCCTTATAAATCTCGTTTGTCCTCGGATGATTCATGTCACCAACTTTGAACTCGTGTATTCTACCATTTACTTCAATCCAGCTGAGCCCTGCTTCCTTCTTCGGTCCCATATCAATCATATTCTTTCTTACATAAGCTGCTTCGGTCCACTTACCAGCTCCCGCGTATAGATTATACATAACCAAGCAAGCTCCAGGACTGGATGACATAATGTGTCTGGTAATACGTCTTGCACGTTCCAGGTCACCATGTATCTTGCAGCCACATAAGAGAGTTCCCCACGGAGCTAATCATAACAAGTTTGACATTAGTTAACAACTATTTACATATATATCATAAAAAACACCTGAATTTCTCCATGGGATATGCTTTGTCAACTCTTCAGCATATTCCAGCCATCCGGCCCGGCTGAGAAGGTCCACCACGCAGTTGTAATGCTCTTCGTTAGCTGACAGTCCATGATCTTCATTCATGTACAGAAAGTGGCTGCATATACATATGTACTTAGCTTCACATAACAATCTCTCTCTCTCTCTTTCACACACACACACACACACACGAGTATACCTATATCCTTCAGCAACAAGTCCAGCATGGCTACAAGCTGAGAGCTCTCTCACTCTCTCTCTCTCTCTCTCTCACACACACACACACACACACACACACTAGTATACCTATATCCTTCAGCAACAAGTCCAGCATGGCTACAAGCTGAGAGCAAGCAGATAACTGTGACATTATCAACTTCAGCACCTTCTAACTGCATTCTCCAAAACATCCCCAGTCCAGTTTCACCATCACCATGCTGTGCATTAGCTGCTATGACCGTGTTCCAGGATACAGTATCTCTTATGGTCATATTGTCAAACATCTAATACAAAAGTACTTAATATGTGCATAGCTTGCTTGCTATTGTGTGTGTGTGTGTTTGTAACACACGCATAAACAGACATATTACCTGAAAGACTTCAGCAAGGCTTCCACATTTTCCAAGAGTGCAAAGTAGGATATTAGCTGCATCAATATCACGGAAAAATTCAGTCTCATACAGGCATGACTTTCATTTTCGCCGAAGATAATGAAGCTAATCCACCACAAGCATTTGACACAGCCGTAAAACTAACGTCATTAGGCTGTAAACCTTCTAGCAACATTTGCATGAAGAGTCTCACAGATTCCTTGTTACTTCCCTGTCACAAAGAATATACATGTGTGTGTGTGTGTGTGTGTGTGAGAGAGAGAGAGAGAAGAGAGAGAGAGAGAGAGGAGAGAGAGAGAGAGAGAGAGAGAGAACCTGCTGTGTGTATGCTGATATCATTGTGGTCCATGACACTATATTCCGGCGATAGTTCATTGCTGAAAACATCTTCTCAGCATCTCCCATACTCCCACACTTTGTGTACATGTTCAATATTGCGTTCTCCACAGAGGTTCCAAGCCTTGATCCATTCTCCACTAGTAAACTATAGAGCAGCTTACCTGTTGCGAAAATCACATCACTGCGTGAGTGCGTGTGAAGTATACGTTACCTGTTACTAAGCATGGCTTGTTCGCACAAACATTGAACATGGTAACAAAAGCAGCAGAGTCAAGAAACACTCCCCACTGTAACATGAGCCTAAAAGTCTTAAAAGCTGCATCAAACTCCCCTTTCTCCACATATGCCGAGAGCACTGGATTCCAAACGGTCACATTCCCTGGCTGGATATCCTTAACAACACCTACACTTTCAGAATGTCCACACCGTATGTACATGTTCATCACTGCACTGGAAACAGATACATCCGACATGTACCCATATACTTCAGCAAGGCCTCTAATCCATTCCCCTTCAGATAAATGCCTGGGAGAGAAACAAGCACTTAAAACAGCTACATAAGTTACCACATACAGCTTCTCACCAGATAACATCATGCTTCTGGAGCATCTCAATGCATCCCCATGTAGAGAGTTTCGTGCATAAACTGTTATCATAGCATTCCAGGATATGACATCTCTGGTCTCCTCAGTCTCCCGAAACACCTCTTCTGCTTCTTTCACTCTCCCAAACTTACCATACATATTCAACAGAGCTGTACTCACTACAACGTCTGTACTGTCTCCTGTCTCCTTACTGCACCGGTGAATAAGTATCCCATCTTGTAACTGGTTACACCCCTTCAGTACGTTCACGGAAGTCCCCTTATTCATACACACACCTTCGTGTAGCATCGTATGAAAGAGCTCAATACATACACCATACATCTCATGTGCAGCCAGTAAACCGATCATCACATTCCAAACAGTGGTATCTGCCACACTCGAGATAGCATCGAAAATCTCCAATGCAGTATCCAGGTTTCCACACCTCCCATATGCATTCATGAGAGCCGTCCCAAAGATAATGTCCACCTGTATACACTCGCTTCTCAAAACGAGTTCATCGACCAGCTCGAGTTCTTCACACACATTGAATATGGTGACATATGTAACCTCATTCGGCTTCACACCTTAGCAGTTTTTGAATCAGCAAGTTAGAGCTATGTAAGTAGTTTAACACATTGTTTACCTTCTAGCTGCATGTTATGAAACAGATGAAACGCCTCCTTGCGATGCCCATTCCGGGCATATAGTCCGATCATCGAAGTCCACGAGAACACAGTCCGTGTGTCCATCTTCTCAAATACCACTTGAGCTTCCTCAATGCGGTTGCATTTGCAGTACATGTTAAGTAGGCTATTATCCAGAAAAATGTCCCTCTTGACATTGTTTTGGAGTATAAGTTCGTGAACTGTTTTGCCTTCTTGTAGAGCATTCAAGCTTGTGCATTGTTTAAGTAAAGCTATGTATGTGAACTTATCTGATGGTGGTTTCTTCAATATGGTGCTCACTATCTCCTTGAGTTGATGATTGCTGCAAACCTCCAGCTGTTGTGTGTAAGTTGAGAAATATAAGCTCACTGGTACATTTTGTATAGTCTCTTAAGCATTTGAAGTGAGTATCAGTACATGGTGCTACATGACATTTAAGTACATAAATTATTATGAAAGTAATACATAATGTATACACATGTGTTTACAAATATATATGTACATAATTTTGTTTAAAGCATATTACATAAATTCGGAATATAAATTATTATGATACTCACGTGTTTATAAAAGTTGAAGAATATATATGTACATAATCTTGTTCAAAGCGTGCAAATACTGAGATTTTAATTATAGATGGAGAAGTCCAACCAGCCCTGATGTTAAAATTATTTTGGGTTACATCAAAAAGCTTAATTTTTGATTTAAAATGCTTTTAATTTCACGTGGAAGGCGTAAATAGGACGTTACGGATAATATATTTCTTAGAATATACTTGAATATTTTAATCCACATTATGTGGGAATGATAATTAATTCAAGTATATTCTTTTATATTGAATATTCTTTTCACGTATTATTCCTGGCTGAACAAAAAAATAAGAAACAAGTTAATATTTCCTAAAAGCTTGATAGCAAAGGAAAAAGAATTTGTACAACAAAGAGAGGACGTTTTGGAGAGTTGTTTAGATATGGACTTGAGCTGGAGTTTAATGATTAAGAGGATGAGAATGATGTTAATACACCAAAGAATGTAGAGAATGCTGAAGCCTCTTTCAAGAAAAGGGTTAGAGTTGGAAACTTCATTGGAGAGTTGCTCGTAAGTGGGCATACCCAGTTATTCAAAGACACTTAACGAGCTCCCAGAGAATATCACTCTGGTGAAATTCAAGTGGTGTGTTGATGCTGAACATAAAACTTCGTTTGCCAAAGAGGGAAGCACCACAGTGTAACTAGGAGCTTTGGTTAACTCAATTGAACATAAAGAAGCTCAATGGAGATGGGAGTAGAAAGAGAAGAGAGTTACACATCATTACCAGAGTATGTTTCCACTTTTGATGACGAAGAAAAGTCTTAAGTGATTATTATTATGTGGCAAGCATACTATGTGTTAAAGCGTGGTCTTCCCCTTGCTGAGTATGAACATTTTTGTTAACATTTGATTAACATGGGAGTTGTAAACATGCTCAAAAGCTTGTAAAGAGTTTTCTTTAGCATTATATAATGTTCTTTGAAATTCTTTATGTCTTCATTTAAGAGCCCTTGGTTTTTAATCATTTGTGATGATGCATTAATAGATCAATGGAGAAGCATTTGATCATTTATGTTTATTTCTTGAGAGATGTTGGATATGGAGAATGTCACATAACATTTGATAGGTTAATTACGACATAAGAAACTAAATTTAAAACTATAATCCAACTTATTAAAAGAATGAGTTTGTGCTTAAATAAACTTGTGGTAGCTTGTACAGATGGGTGCTCTATGATGGTTGGCAGTTGTAGTGGATTAACCACCAAGTTGAAGACCCTTGTGCCGCATATGCTTTCCACCCATTGTCTTGCTCATAAATAAAATCTTACTACCAGTCAAGCTATGTATGGTTTCCCTGAGCTTGTTTACTTAAACAAACTGTGTAGAACTATCTACTCATGGCTTCATGCATCAAGGAAGAGGATGGAGCATCTATCTTTTGTGGAAAGTGCTCTTGAACTGCTAAAACTAAGAATGCTTCAGATTCATTTAATCAAATGGCTTTCCAGAGGCAAGGTCATGGAGAGAATGCTGACCATCATGCCAGCATTACTAACTGAGTTTGGATATGAGAACATGATCATGTATAACCAACTCTCTAACTTTGGAGTTCAATATTGTATCCAATTGTTAGCTGATGTATGCTTTGAACTGAATAACCTGAACAAAGTGTTTCAAGTAAATGTTGTAAATATTATCAGCATTTCCACCTTTGTTTAAGTTACAAAAAACAATCTCATAAAGAAGTTTCTCATGGATTCTATATGTTGTGGCACTAAGTTTTTATATATGTTTATGAACAAATGTGGAAAGCAAGGGGAAATTCACTTTGACATTAAAATACATCATAATCATTCATTCTTTGCTCCAGATTTGTGACAATTGCTGCAACAAGATCTATACCTAGTTGGATAAAGACCTTTAGAGTATAACCTCTCTCGCTACCTTCCATTGAGAAAAAGTTTAGCTTGTAAATATGTTTCTCCCCAGCAGCATCACTTGCAAGCTTTTCAATCCTAACCACTATCCCAGACTTGAGCTTGAGCTTGAGCAAGAGTCTTTGAAATGGTTGGAGGTTTTACTTTAATAATAAGGTATGCTTGTGGATATTGAGGTAATCAAAGCTGAATTACACTCCTTTACTCTGACAATGGTTAGTGATTTTGCAACTCATTCCTTAAAGACTATTTAAGAGGTATGCAGGATGATTTCACCATGAAAAATTCTTCTCCACAAACGATGAAGCTCTGGGAAATCCTTGCTGTTGTTCATGTTGATACCTTTCTAATAAAAAAGGATTTTCACATCCAAATCACATAAAGAGAAACTCAAGAACAAGCATGACAATAGAGACATTGGAGAAATACTTGTTTATTGATCTTAATGACCACACAATAAAAAATTGTCATATTAGTGTGTCGTGACCATGATTTATTAAGTTTTAATATCGTTAACTATAAAAGGCATTGATTTAAAAGGTTAACATGTGATAAACTTCATTGTTACATATTCATTCAACATCATTATTTTATATAAACAACATTATGTCTAACCTTTAGATGCTGAAGTAGACAAGACATATAGCATCCCATCATATCCTTGAGGTCCAAGAGGATTACCTCAAGAGTACATGAGAATCTTACACAAGTTCAAACCTTTAAGGTATCATATTATGGCATGTCATATGTAACTATGATTTTTCGGCGGCCGATAAATCACTATGCCATGTGTCAATCCGTTTTTGGTCAGTACGTTACTTACAAGCGACATGTTTTTTTTTTCCGAGGGTGATGATCACCGAAAAAAAGCTGTCACTATCATAAAAAAAAATCTGTCTATTCCTAAAATATTTTTTTTTATTATTATTTTTTTCATGTATATGGCATGTACATGACAGTTAAATAATGAAATTGGATGGAATTATTCCTTTTTATTTAAGAATTAATTTTTGAAATGAATTGTCCTAGGAATCCCGATTAGGGTACCTCTGTTCATTTAGGGTTTCATTTGCGTGTGTATGAGGAATGGGAAGGAAATGCAAAGCTGCCTCCGAACGCATTGTTATTCTGCAGCAAGATGACTCCTACATTAGATCATGCCAGCAGATGGAAGAGGAGATCGCAAAGGCAAGGCAAGTTGGCAGTAGTTCCTCTCATGTGTTGCCGCCATTGCCACAGCCAAACCAAAAGCAATCAGAGGAGCGAAGCCAGGTTACTCTGCTCCACACAAGGATTTGGAGCTATTGCAAATGTCCACACTTTCATTGCACCTCATGTAAGTGAAGTTTTGTATGCATTTCTGTAAATGTTTAATGTGGCCATTTTTAGGGAACTTGTCGAGCTTGGGCCCGCTTGTGCAAGACATTGCCTTTGTTGAAGGCTCTCTTCTAAGGTCTTCAAGCCAGTTGAATGTGTTGGTGCATGAACCAGCATTGCAAATGGAGACACGATATGTCTCCCTTCCCCTTGAATGGCATATTGAGAAGGGTCGATGTGCACTGGAAATGAACGAAGAATACACACAAAACTTTTAGAGAACGTGCCTGTTCAATTCCCTGCTAGCATGCCTTGGGGGAATGCATTGGCTCCAAAACCTGAGCATGCACAAGCCATTATTATCAATCAGTTGATGTGTACAACCTGAACTTGCTCCTTACACAATGCAAATGGGCTTTTGGGTGAAGAGATTCAAGGACAAGGACGCACAGAAGAAGGGGTTGTTGAACATGTCATGCCATTGGTGGCAAGCAGACACTCCAGGATCTTTGGTGATGCCAGATGCGAGGACAACTTTAGGACCCTCTCCAGTGATATACATATACGACCCTGCTAACCAGTGCTCTCAAAGTCAGACAAATGTGTACAAGCGGAGTATTGGTATAGCCCTTGGGAAGCTAGAATCCTCTAGGGAGCCTGAGGAGCAAGCCACAACAACACATGCTGGGACGTTGGGAAGCTACATCAACAACACACATGGTGATGCCCATCCAGGAGTTACTATGTCAGTAGAGGAAGATGTGTTCTCTAGTGGAGATACCATAATGAGACAAAACATATCTGATGCGGTAACAGGGATAGTGCTGAAGCTTCGGTCACAGCAAATTCTACACGCAACTCATCTATCCCAATGTCTCCTCCAACATTGTGTCTTCCAACACCACCGCTTGCAACAACATCCACCTCACATCACACACCAGTGATAGATCTCGGGGATGGGTTATCTGCAAAGGAGTGGTGGATTCGAGAGTATGAGCGACTTTTGCTCACATTCCAAGGGGCCTTGGCACACTTTAGTTCTGTATATGAGATGAGCAAGACTGACATGCTTAGTTGCAACTCGGAGGTGCTTATTCTGGAGAATCCATAACTATGGCAATCTCCTCAGTAGCAGCAAATAGCGAAGAGTGTCATCTGCTCAGTGATGTGTTGCAACAAGTGGATACTTGTACACCATATAATGGGGATATTGCCTCACTTGCTGTAGTCTTCAACAGGATTCCCGACATGGAACACATCCGACCTGAAGGAGTCATTGACATTCTAAACAAGAATGCCAATCCAAACACAAGAATGGTGACAAATGCATCTGTAGCTGCGACACTTGTGGATAATGCATGGGACACATTGCAACAGCACTTCACTCACCATGCACTTCTGGGACCGTATCGGGATATTGTTGGGCAGCAGAAGCCTGTGGACCTTGAAGTTGTTTCTGGACTTGAGTTTGCTCAATTGAAGTCCAAATTTGTGCTAGAGGACATGTACCCTAGGTTGGAGATCACATATGGGGTGGAGGTGCCAGGTGGGATCATCTTTGAGCGTGGTACACAGGATTATGGTGGACCGACTACTCGGGCATTGCAGTTGGCTTGGTTGCAAGCTGCCGAGCATTTGCATCGGTACTATGGGGGAGATGGACGTTCTGGAATATGGCACCCGAAGAGGTTCCACTTTTCCAACCTCACAATGGATGAAAAGCGTGATGCTCAAATGATGGGGCTACTGCTCTTTCTTCTCCTCACACATAATGTGCCTGCTCCACGCACATGCACCAAAGTTGCCTTGAGCATATGTTTGGGGAACATACCTGGTTTGGATGATCCAAGACTTGCAAATGGCGGCATTTTTTGAGCATGACTTACAGTGCATAAGGCTAGACATACATGCAGCTATATCCTCTCTCAAGAAGTGTCAGAGTTGCCCATTGGATGTGCAAAAGGTGCAGCTTGAGGTGGCATGCTTGGAGACAAGGTTTTTAGACTATGCCATGCACTTGTTGCATTTGCAACCAGGTCCATCCTTCCTTGCCTCTGTGGAAAGAGTGATGGTAAGGGTATGCCATATGGTTCTCTTTGATGAATGCCATTGAGTTGGAGAAAGGATTCAAGCATTGTATACTTCACAGCATGGAGAAGTTCCCAAAGAAGAAGGATAGTTTGGAATCCATTCTACAAGGACTTGGTGAAGGAGTGCTCGAGTACAGTCTCTCAGCTTCACCTGTAATAGACTAGCAGAGATGGCTTTCATCGTGTGTGTTTGAGGGACTTCCTAAAGAGATTGAGGAGCGATTCAAGCGTGTTGTTTATTAGTTTGAAACACCGAGACCTATGGCGGTTGCATTTATTTGTCACAGACTCTAGTTTTTTTTGGGAAGGGGAGGTTCTGTGGATAAAGAGGGACTCTACATGGACTGGATGTGATTGGTTTCGACAGCTCATACATGTAGTAGGAGCTTGTGCATAGCCAAGGTTTACTTATCAGATGAGGATTGAGAAACAAACTAGTTGTTTGCTTGACGGTGAAGGATCATTGGGGTCTTACATGATTGCACATTGTTAGAATAATTTGTAAATACTTAGTACTTATTAAAAATGCCTCTTTATAATCTTAAATGACTAGCTTTTTGAATGGCTTCTGATAAGCTATTGGACAGAGAATATTCCATATATATGAATATTCTTGGAATATTCTAGTAGGTTATTTTGGTAATTTATAAAAAGTTTTTAAAAACTTATAAGTGGGTAGGAAAAGGTCTATAAATGACATGCACGTTTGTTAAAATGTTCAAAAAATGTTTCTGTATAGAGATATAATGAGAAAAAGTGCACTTTAAAAAATGTGAGCTTTTTGTAAAGAGATTTTAAGCAAATTTTTTTGAGAAGTTGTGGAGTATTATGAGAGATACTTAGTCTTTTAAGAGAGTGGTATATACCACCCATATATACCACCCATTAATTAAATGAAAATAAAATTATTATCAATAAGGAACATAATAAACTACATAAAAGTTTTATGTTTAAAACATGGTGTCCAAGTTGATCGAGATCTAATCCAAGGTCATATAACCCTAAGCACAAGTCTCCACGGCACAGCAAAACAAGCATGTAGCAACTCTCAATATCAATGTCAGTGAGCTACTGAATGCCTTTGGTACCCTTTGTCAAGCCACGATCTAAGAACCAGGAAGACAGCATGATTCCAAGAAGACTCAGGAGCAGGATAGAGAACAAGACAGGAACTTAAGAACTCAGAAGCAAGACCAGGCGCAGGATAGGATCCAGGAGCAAAACAGGAACAGATAGGATCCGAGAGCAGGACAAGAAGGCGCAGGATAGGATCAGGAACAAGACAGGAACAGACAGGATCCGGGAACAAGACAGGAGCAGGACAGGACAGGAGAACAAGAAGCAAGAAAGACAAGACAAGACAAGATTGATCGTAGTAAGACTGGTGTTGATAGTAACTGATTGTACAACAATTAGGTCGGAGCTTTTATGCTCACAACTCCAAGAGCTAATCTAGGCATGAGTGCTAAAAGTGGTTGCATGCAGCATGCTAAAGTGGTGCATGCATGCAAGGCTAAGATGAGTCCACATGTCCCTTATCCTCTAGGCATATCCTGTAGGAATATCCTGCAACCGTATCCTGTATCCGGAATCCTGTAGGAATATCCTGCAACCTGTATCCTGTATCCGGAATCCTATATCCTGTATCGGGTCGTGACAGCACCTCCTCCCTAAAGACGAGTTCCACGAGTCTTGGGACCTGGTTTAGCAGGATAATGCCGATGGAAGGCAGCAACTTTGGAAGAAGCATGGAGTAAGTTGGATGCAGGTTCCCAAGTGCGATCAGTAGGCAAATAACCTTTCCAATCCACCAAGTATTGAGTTGGCGGCGATGAAGACGAGAATCAAGGATGGCTGCAACTTCGTACTCAGGTTCAGTGTCAATGACCACAGGAGGGGGAGGAGAAGAAGCACGACCGGAAGAGAAGAAGGATGATACGGCTCCAACAAGGAGGTGTGAAACACAGGATGAAGTTTCACCGTAGATGGTAACTCGAGTCGGAAAGCTACAGGATTACCTCCGCCACAATCCTGTAAGGGCCCAATCGTTGAAAATCCAACTTAGAAGAAGGCCTGTTGGTGCAAATGTTCGACGAAGAAGCCACACGAGATCACCAATCTTGTATGCAGGTGCCGGCTGACGGTGAGCATCAGCATGATGCTTGTATCGTTCCTGTGCCTGCTGAAGATGAACCCGGAGATCATCCTGTACCTGACGAAGATGCTGGAGACGATCCTGTACTGCAGGAGCGGAAGAAGGAGAAGCGGGAGGAGCAAAGTCAAAACGTGGATGGTGGCCTGTAAGAGCAAAGAAAGGTGTCTGTCCTGTAGATGCGTGAACGGAGTTGTTGTAGGCAAACTCCGCCATTGGAAGAAGGTCCAACCAGTTGTCCTGTTGGTAACTGATGAAGCAACGAAGATACTGTTCCAAGGTCTGAATTGTGCGTTCGGACTGCCCATCAGTTTGCGGATGATATCCTGAAGAAAGATCCGCTTTAACCTGTAGACTCCGAAGAAGCTCTCGCCAAAACTTGGACATGAATTGTGGACCTCGATCGGAAACAATGCTCTCAGGAAGACCATGATGTCGGAACACTTCACGGATCACCAACTCAGCAGTTGTCTGACCTGTAGCTGTCTTGTTGCAGGGTAGGAAATGAGCCTGCTTGGTGAAACGGTCAACCACCACAAGAACTGCATCGAATCCACGAGAAGGAGGAAGATCTGTGAGGAAATCCATAGAAATGGATCTCCAAGGAGCAGAAGGAACAGGAAGAGGACGAAGAAGACCAGAGGGTGCATGATGAGGCATCTTCGACCTGTTACAAGTGTCACAACTCCGTACAAACCTTTCCACAAAACCTCGCAACCCAGGCCACCAATAGTTGCGAGTCACCAACTCCACTGTCTTGGCCACACCAAAATGTCCTGTAGCCGGGGTATCATGACAATCCTGTACCACACGAGTCCTGGAAATACCAACAGGAACGTACAGGAGACCTTCCCGGTACAGGAGTCCATCCTGTATGGAACAACTTGTAGTCTGACGGGAACTGGAGGAAGAGGAACTTGCAACGTCAGGATGAATGTGTGAAACACATTCTTTGCCAAGTCGTCTGTAGCCAACTGCGAACGGATGTCCTGTAGGAGTGTTGAATTTGCTGGAGCCTGATGAACCTGTAGTGCCGCAAGCCGAACGATCAGGACCCAACAACACTTGCCTTTGACAGTCATATGCAGGATCGCCCGGGCGGTGCAAGGTAAGAGCGCCTAGACAATGCGTCCGCCTTGCCATTCCGAAAACCGGGCCTGTAGACGATGACGAATCAAAACGTGATAGGAACTCGCCCACCTAGCCTGTCGCCGACTGAGAACTCGAGCCGTTTGAAATACTCCAGGTTCTTGTGATCCGTAAGAACTTGTACAGGATGCAGCACCTTCCAGGAAATGCCGCCACTCCTCAAACGAATCCACAATGGCCTTGAGTTCCTTGTCATGAATCTCGTAATTGATCTCCGCCGAAAGGAACTTACGAGAGTGAAAAGCTACAGGATGAAGCAACTTGTCTTCTCCAACTTTGATAGGACGGATCCTACTGCAAAATCCGAGGCATCTGCTTCAACGAAGAAAGGACGAGAAGGTCAGGATGTGCTAAAATCGGAGCTGTCGTGAAGGCGTCCTTGAGTGTTGTGAATGCATGTTCCGCCTTGTCGGACCAAGAGAAAACCCTGTGCGCTTGGTGAGTTCCGTGAGTGGAAGTACACGCTTGGAGAAGTCCTGTATGAACCGCCTGTAGAAGTTTGCAAAGCCAAGGAAACATTGTACATCTCGTACAGACTTGGGCCTCTCCCACTCCACGATGGTCTTCACCTTGTGCATGTCCATGGAAACGCCAGCAGGAGAGACGATGTAGCCCAAGAACTCCAAGAATCCCTATCGAAAAAACACTTCTCCAACTTCGTACAGGCCATGCTCGCGAAGCCGCTGTAGAACTAATCGTACATGCTTGTCATGTGCCGCCTGGTCCTTGGAGAAAATCAAAATGTCGTCGAGGTAGATCACCACAAACTGGTCCAAGAAGTCACGAAAGATGTCGTTCACCATGTGTTGGAACACGGCTGGGGCATTGGTAAGGCCGAAAGGCATACCGTGTACTCGAAGTGTCCATACCTTGTACGAAAGGCAGTCTTCCACTCATCGCCTGGACGAATCCGTACAAGGTTGTAGGCCCCTCGTAAGTCGATCTTCGTGAACACCTTTGCTCCTCGCCGATCGAGAAGTTCCGGGATCAATGGCAACGGGTACCGATTCCGAATGGTGACTTGATTCAAACCCCTGTAGTCCACAACCAAACGTAAACTCCCATCCTTCTTCTTGACAAAGAAGATAGGTGCTCCTGCAGGGGACTTTGAGTGACGAATGAAGCCGGATGCCAAGTTGTCCTCGATGTACTGACGAAGAACCTCCAACTCTGTGGGTGACAATGCATAAATCGGTCCGAACGGTGGAGTCTTTCCTTCCGCAAGATCAATAGGACAGTCGTAGGACCTGTGAACAGGAAGAACTGCAGCCTTGTGCTTGTCAAAAACGTCCTTAAAGGAGTGATACTTGGATGGTAGGGAAGAAGGAGGAGAAGGAGAAGGAGAGGGAGATTGAAAAACAGGAGAGTCAGACATACAGGAAAGGTAGAAGAGGACGTAGGAGTTACTTGAAAGGCAAAAAGGTGGAAAGGAGCAGGATCAGTGGCAAGTTCATGCATGGTAGTGGTAAGAACTCGGAGAGGAGAAGGAGGGAGCTGTGACTGAAAAAGAGGAAGGATCTTGGGGGGTGGAACAGAAGCAGAGTAACAAAGAGCAGGATTGGGAAAAACCTGTGTGGATGTTGACGAGTGTACAGGATTGGAAGAATCCTGTACAGAGTCCGTGGTTGCAGGAGTGGGGAAGCCTGCGAGTGTGCTGACGAACCAACAGGAGGTGGATCCTGTGAGGAACCTTCAACACTGATACAGGAACAGGCACGGTCAATCCTGTAGCTTGTACTGCCTCAGACTAAGGATGTATTCTGCACACAGGAAGGTACAGGATTGATCCTGGCTGCGGAGAGGAAAACGTGAGTGTCCTAGACCTCCAGTTGATCTGCGGATTTGCAACAACGAACCATGGCATGCCCAAAATGATGGGAGTCGACCGAGTCTTGATCAAGTTGAAGGAAATTGAACAGTTGAATGTGCCATGACTGCAAGAGAGAGGTTGGTAGCATGGGTAACTGCGCCAGAAGCAATCAGACGCCATCGGCCACTCTACAGGAACTGCACGCTTCAACTTCACCCGAAATGCCATGTTGATTGCAAAAGTGTCATCCATGAAGCATGCATTTGCACCAGTGTCTAACAGGGCAAACTCCTTGAGCTCTCGATTATTAAGATGAATGTGTACAGGAAACTTGAGTGATGGAATGGTATGAGCAGCACCAATGGAGCCTGCAACTTTCGGCTCCTAGACGAAGTGGACATTGAAGTTTTCCGACTGAACTTCAGCTTCAACTTCACGCGTCTTGAACTTCCTGGCTTTAATAGGACATTCTGCCACCTTGTGTCCTGCTTCACCACAATACAAGCATAGATTCTCACTGCGGCGACGTTGCTTCTCAGCAGCGGAAAGAGAGCCACGCTTGATTTCTCAACCTCCATAGGAACTACTCCAGAAGGTGGTGCAGGAACATGTACCACAGCTGCAGGATTGGTTTGCAGGAACTGCTGACGGGATCTTTCCTGACGACGCTCGAACAAACGGTTGTCGCAACGAACACTTGTTGCATGATCTCCGCTAATGTTTGGGCATCCGGTAACGTAAGGAGAAGGTCCTTCACGTCATCCCTCAACCCAAAACGGAAGTGTTCAATCAATGCAGTCTCGTCCCATGGAATGTTCGTGCAAAGTTGCTGAAATTCGGATGCATAGACGGAAGCTGGTCGGGATCCTTGAGTGAGCTTCGTAACTTCGTGCATGGAATACTTATTCAGGATCTCCAAAGCAGGCTTCAAAGGCACCACGAAACCTTCAAAGTCTTCCATCAATGGGTCGTCACGCTCCAGCAAGGGGCAACCCAAGCCCGTGGAGATCCACTTAGTAAGGATGCCAAAAACCCACCTTTTGTGCATCAGTCGAGTAGCGGCGTGGTTGCATGCGGATCAAGAGCGGATCTGATTCAGGAAACCTTGGAAATCGGCACGATTGCCACTGAACTTTTCTGGCATGCTAATCTTGGCTCGAAGAAAAGTTCGATGAAGAGGGAACCAATGCTGAGAGAGCCTGCGCAGCAGCCTTGGAGGATGCATCAGCAGCTGCATGCGCCGCATTGGTGGAACCTTGCAGATCGTGACCACTTGGCGCAAAGTGGCCAGCTCATGAAGCAACATTTGGTGCTCGCGTTGAAAGTGCTCAAAATCATGATTTATGAAAGAAAAAAGGAGGAAAACGAAGGAAAAGAATCAAGGAAAAAAAAGTAGCTGAAAACGGAGAGCTAAAAGGAGTTACTATCAAACTGTCAAGCATGATCCAGGAACCAGGAAGAACAGATTCCAAGACAGGAAGGCTTGACTCAGGAGCAGGACAGAGAACAGGACAGGAACTTAGGAACTCAGGAAGCAAGACAGGCGCATTAGGACAGGACAGGATCAGGAATCGGGAGCAGGATGGAAGGGCAGATAGGATCCAGGAACAGACAGGACAGGACAGGATCCAGGAACAAGACAGGAACAGGATAAGATCCATGAGTGAGACAAGAGAGAGCAAAAGCAAGATAAGAGCAAGACAAGACAAGATTGATCGTAGTAAGACTGGTGTTGATAATAACTGATTGTACAACACTTAGGTTGGAGCTTTTATGCTTACAACTCCAAGAGCTAATCTAGGCATGAGTGCTAAAAGTGGTTGCATGCATGTAAAGGTGGTTGCATGCATGCAGAGGCTAAGATAAGTCCACATGTCCCTTATCCTCTAGGCATATCCTGTAGGAATATCCTGCAACCGTATCCTATATTCGGAATCCCTGTAGGAATATCCTGTAAGAATATCCTACAACCTGTATACTGTATCCGGAATACTGTATCCTTTATCGGGTCGTGACACCCTTGAGATCAATCTACATGCTTCAGCTATAGAAGAGAACATGATACTTTAGCTATAGAAGAGGACATGATACTTCAGTGGAAGCACATGTAAGACATTATGAGACTGAAACTTGTAAACCACGTGAGGCATTAGCTTTGTTATGGATCGACTAGAATAATATATATTATTATTTTAAATAACTTTGCGCAAGAGCAGGAGTAAAACATGAACTCTAAATTGATGCCAAGGGAAAACACAAACTAGCATGCACCATCACATTTTTCCACATGGCATTTGCGAAAATCAATATATATTTTGCAAAGTATGCAGTAAAACCACTGCAATGTTTGAACAATGTAAATCATTCAATGAAGCAAAGTGTTGTAAATGATCTTGTAATGGCATTCCTGCAAAAGAGAGAATATATAATGAGTAAAACATGCATTTGTTGTCAACTCAGCAGATGCCCAAGGGGGGCATTTAACAAAATGATGCAAACCTGAAACCACAGAAGTAGCCAACTATAATGTGAGGTCTAGATGAAGTGAAAACTTTAAATCCAAACCCAGATTATTGGAGTTCATTGTGAATGCTCTATCTCTTACAATTTTGATTTCTTTTGGAAGTTGTGCATCCGGGAGTGCATCAATCCACACGAAAGGAATATGACAAATTTCCTTAGATGTGTATGGGCGTATGTTGTTGCAAGGAAAAGCATTACATACTGCATTACTGGTTGTTTGTTTGTTGTGTGTGTGTGGAGAGAGAGGAGAGAGAGAGAGAGATGTGTGTCATTATAATCTACATATACATTATATTGACTTGTGTGTGTGTGAGAGAGAGAGAGAACACAAACCCATTCATCCGTTCCTCTGGTTGAAATAGACGTGCAGGGACATGTGATTGACGAAAGTCCATTCCATTACGAGAGGCCTGGACCCTGTGTAAGTTCCATACACGCGTGAAATGGGCTAACTGAGCATCTAAAATTGAAATTAAGACGTCCCATAAAGATTGCTTATGTCAAGAGCTTGACATGTATAGCACTCTTGTATCCTTCATGAGCTCTAACAACCGCTTGAAATACCATATAACTTTCTCATAAATGAACCTCCAGAAGTGCTCGATCCTCTGCAAACAACACACACAAGCATGTGTGAACAATGGATAAAAACTAAAGTGACTGACCTGATTCCTTGTTGAGGAACCTCTAATGAAGCGTCGAGCTTCCCATGTTCTGTTCATATCTTCCTCGATTAAGTTGAAGTCTTCAGCAAAATCAGCTCATATGAGTTACGGACGACCAAATTTTCTCACCATGTCCTCATAACAATTGTGTAAAGTCTCTTGGTTCCTGTTGTAGAAATAATGGATGATAAAGCATAATGTATCCCACCGTCTATTATTGCATGAATGTATATCCCCCAAGGCACAAGCTTGCAATAAGCTATACAGAATATATAAGTAATGAATAAGCTATACAGAATACATAAGTAATGACAATACTTGCATTCTAATGGTACAGAAGTGCTTACAGTCTAAGTGTGTGAGATGTAATGGCCGAGTGACCATGTAAACACGTCTCCAAATTGCTTTTAGTCTCCTTTTCTCCATTGCTGGACTATTGATAATGTGAAGCGCACACATCAGTGCTATTCTTGGTACACGAAAACCCTTATCTTGCAGTGCTGTAACCATCTCCATTCCCCAATTGCTCCCAGCCTCATCTAGCAACACAAACTCCCAAATCAAGTGGACAATCTCCTCTACATCGTTCATAAACACACCTTGCCAGCCCCTGCTCCCACAAATCCTATAGAGATGCATTTTAGAATAACCCAAAGCTGATGCAATTTCCTTCATGGTATATCTCTCACACAACCGTGCTTGTATCCATCCAGTAAATTCTTCGAAATTGGTGAAATTATTCCTTACCAAAAGGTATTGCAACATACCTGAGTATGGAATTTACAAATGTGCCATAGTTTTTGTATCATGCTACCATAGTTAGATCTTCTCAACTTCGGAAGTCTTCAACCATATAATAGAGCATATAGAATATTCTGTTTGTAAGACCATGCATGGGCATGCCATGTATGATTTAAATTATAAATATTTTGTATGTTAAACAAACGTAAACAATTAGTGAAAATGACATGTTTTTAGAAATTAATTATGAAAACGACATGTTTTTAGAAATTAATTATGAAAATGACATGTTTTTATGACACGTGTGGTTGAAAGTGACAGATTTTCAATTTACCGGCCGCCAGAAAATCACAGTTACATATGACATGCCATATCATCTTAATACCTTAAAGAAACACTCTTACTCTAGGCTGACGAGGGGTATGCTATGTACGGCTTTTGAATTACAGTCGTCGGATCTTATTAGCCGTTCAGATTAGGGCATAATAATTCCTAGAATATCCCTTTGATGCAAGCATTTGTACGTTCTGGACATACACTGTAAGCATGCTTCACTATTATGAGATCTTAATCAAGATATATTGACCGCATCACTTTATACAAAACTTGTGGTGCCCATCTTTATGTAAATTGGATATAGACACTGATTACCTTAGAGCTATAATGTGGTTGAGTTCGCTTTGGCTTCTAACTTATTCCACTGGCAGAGGATGCGCTCTCGTAACTCAAGGTGAATATTGCTGTCGATGAAAGTGCTCATTGCATCCAAGAGTTGAAACAATTTCTCCCCATTGTCCTGTAATATATACATCAGTCTCATACACACACACACACACACAGCACTTACGTGCAACCTGAAGTCGTCCATTGTGAACGGTACCATGTAAGAAGCTAGATCAGCCCTCAAAGCCACCTAAAAGCAAAGAGAAAGTGAATCTACACACCAAATACGATTACACACACACATGTAGTAATAATATAGAGAAACAGATATATACCAGACGCTTGCTAAGTAATGCCTCGCCTTTGTCAGCCATAAGGCCCTTGTAAGCTCGCTTCTGGACCATCTTCTCTCTGTGTTGTAGTAAATTCTCCATGAATCCTAATACAAAATAACAGTTGATGCTTACACCAGGGACGTTCATAGAAATCAAACGCGTGCATGTGTGTGTGTGCACGTTCAAAAGGGTATAAGCCAACGCTTACCGTACTCGGTGATAAGCTTTATCGGGTATACCTGATGAAATCTTTAAAAAAATTAAAGGCAACAATTACAAATAATCTTATGCTTTACAAGTGAACTTGCCTGGTATGTTATCACAGGTGTCACCCACAAGGGAGAGAACATCTACAGATTGTGATGGTTTTAAGCTGCCAAATCTTTCTGAAAATTCCTCCATCCCAAAAGAAACCATCCTATTAAGCAACGTGCATCCATAAACTAGAAATATATGCATACACTTAGTAGAGAGAGAGAAAACACACTAACCCAGCACCCTTGGGAGCAAATCTCAGAAGCCGAATATTGGGAGATATTATCTGAAAGAAGTCCTTATCAGGTGAAACAATGCGCACCTACAAAAGTGAATGTGAGCTTATTGATGTCATTCATATAGAATGTGCATGATGTACTTGTACACATATATAAAAACTTGAACAAGTGTTAGGAAAGGAAACAAAAACCTTCATCTCCGAAGCAGCTGCTGAAACCGCTAACGTGACATCGTCCGCTTCTACACCGGGAACCTGGTTTGTACAGCATAGAATATTATCAAATATATATATATATAATATATATTATATGACACACACACACACACTCCCGCATATACTATTTCACACACACACACACACGTCATAGAAGAGCTTACGCACTTCTATCACTTTGGTTCCCATGGCAACGAGTGCTGGCCGAAGATAATCAAGGCCCTGATATATTGCGTCCGGAGTAGGTGGTCTGTTTTTCTTATACTCAGGGAATAGTGTATCAACCTGCAGTAAATACGTTATTATACCATGATTATAATCTTTGATATGAATACTCATAGAATAACCACAAAGAAGAGACGCAAAATTTTCTAGATGTATTATATAAATTGTCACATACACAGACACAAGAGCGCACATACGCACACGCACACGCACACGCATCTTACTTAGTTTATGATCTCCCTCAAACCCACGGTGGCTTTATGATCGAAAACTACCTGAAAAAATCAGAAAAGGACTTAAATCTAGCAGCCCCAGAATCTGTAAGACTTCGTCAGTTTTGTTTCTGTTTATTACTTGCAAACCTATAAACTTCAACTTCGATTGATAAGTCTCCCTCCCCCTCTCTCGCTAGATGTATGTGTGCGCGTGGTATGTAAATACACACGCATACGCACCGTGGTAAAAGCTGTGAACACCGTCAACACCCAGTCTGCTTTAGAGTGTAAATCTGGGATCATGTCGCGGTAAAGTTTCGCTGCAGACGTGAATTTTCCAATATATAAAAAGCGTCATACATATCTATTATGTATATAATACATGTCCATGCTTATATGTATGTATATGAGACATAAAAACATCTTATTTACCATGATTTTGTAATACCTCGGAATATAACTGCCCACGAGAAGGATTCGTCCTTTAGATGTGCTTGTTGGTGTTGCACCTTATTCTGCGTTGTGGTTGGTTGATCATAAGGCAAATCCCGTATTGAACACCTTGGCAACTAAATAAATAAATAAAAAGAAATTATGGTGAATCACATTGTATGTATATTGCACATGTAAACACAGATATACCTGAATACACTGTGTGTGTGTCCTTGGTGCATATATACTTAATGTTCTAGAATCCATATATTAACAACTATGTGTGTCCATGTACATAACACATTAGGATCCCACCATATTATATATGAGAGTTATATTATATGGATGCACTCCACATACCAGACCCAGTAAAAACTAAATGCAGGTTCTATAATCTACACATACACAAAGCTCGCACGCACCCATAACACATTATCAGATACATTATATGAGCACATATAAATATAAACAAACACTGTGTGTGCATATACATCCAGAGATAGAAATGCACATGTATTTGTTATTCCATTGTATATAGCACGCACACACACAGAATTGCATACTTCTCCAGAGTGAAGGATGCTTGAATGTGGGGAAGCTCGCGGAAGGAAGCCAAGATGTGAATGATCGCCTCCCGTGCAGGATCGCCATGAATGGAGCACAAGACGGCTCTGCACCATGCCAACCCTAAAACCCGATTTGTTCTAATAGTGAAAGCTCTGGCTCTCACACACACACGTTGTTACATGGACCTCCCCTTCAAAAAATCAAATTTGTTTACAAACAGCCCAAACAAACAAACAACTTTACAATCATGCATTGGCATGTTTTGATAATTCATAAACACGTTGTTACATGGGAATTCTCATCTGGGAGAACAACATTTAATATTTATTTATTATTGGTTAAACTACATATCATCCTAAAATATGTAAGAAATATTCCTGAATATCCAGATAATATCTTAGCTCTCTAATTGAATGATTCGCTTTAGACCGTCAAGTTTTGCTCTAGGTGCTGATCTGTTTTTCCTCCTTGGAGGTTGTTGAGAAGCAGGAGGATCTTGAGGGAGATCTTTCTCAAAACCTGAAAAAAAAAAACAAAAAAAAAATTTAGATGTGACATTTTAAGATTTACTCACTTTCAAGAGGATGAGCCTCGTTCCATTCGTCGATGGGTGTCTCCCAGGTCACTGGTGCAAACTGGACGACTCGGTTCAATTGGATGGCAGCTTGTTTGCCTGTAAATGCGTTTAGTAATCAAAGAAACAGAAATAAAAGTCTTACATTGGAAGACTTCGCGCATGTCTTCCGAGGCATTAGAATAGAGTTTAGCGTCCAGATCTGCAGTCTTTTGACATTGAAGATGTCTGCCATGAAAAGATTGCAGCTTGCGCTTCCTGTTTGTGTCTCCTCTACCAAGCCTCCCGAGGAACGTATTCGTGACAACACCAGCCAAGATCCCACCATCGTCAAACACGGGAGCACCTGTGTCTTGCACAGCCGACGCAGGTAGGAAAGCTTCTGGATCGATTGAGAAACGTTGACAAGATTCATAAGCTCATGACTGCCGAACGTGTACAGCCGCTCGAACAATGGAAGATCGCCTGCTTCCATTTCCAAACACCCTTCCAAAGCTTGCAAGCAATGGGCTTGCGGCTCCAGGCACACGACCGAGGATGAAAGACGAGCACCAACCTTGCACTCATAGATAACTCCTCCTTTGATGCGTGGAAACCTCACCACGATCACCTTTTCTTCTGCCTTGCGACTACCGCAATCGATCTCCTCGATGCATCGAAGAGCTGTGATACAGTTTCCATCTGGCCTGATAAGTGTCACCATTCCCGTGCAATTCTTGACGCTGGAAGCTTCTGCCTTGCTGGTTATGTGTACTGTCCCGACGAAACTGGCCACTTCCTCTCGCAAGACACTGGGGTTGCCAACCAAATCTTTGAGCGAGTACGAATACATCCCTGATCCATCATAAAACTCTTTAAACAGCGCATCCTGGCGTAGCCTGGAGAGAGCGATGAGGTGATCTGCTCTCTTCCGCTGCTCGCGAGCTCTCGCAATTCCAATCCCGAGCTTCGTCTTGGCCAATGCCGCCTCTGCTTCTTCCTCGGAGAGCCGATTCCTCTTACCCGTGATGACGAAGGGACTCTGCTGGGACTGGCCATCTCCATCGCCATTGGGATCGGGAGCGATTTGCTCCACCGTCATCACTGAATTCCCATTCGCGTCCTTGAAGAGAGCGATCTGACCTATACGGAGTGTGGCGGCATCCAGTCCCCAGTGTGCCGCAATGCTGTCCACCATCAGATGCTTCGAATCGTGGAGAGGAACGCGCAGCGCCTCGCCTTCTCCATCCTTCCTCACCCACACGCAATCCATGAAAAGAGACCTAATCGTAGGGTTTTAAGTCGCCGTTCTTTCTTTCAAAACTGGGAGCTTTACTTGTCAATGGCGCCGAAAGGGAGATCGGCCGCTTCATCCACGCGAAGCGCAGCAGCACCATCGGAGCCAATGCCGACGGGAGAAATAGCAGCCGCGTCAGCAGGGGGGAAGAAAGGAGAAAAATGGCGACTTCCAAGGAAGCCGGGGATCCCGGCGAGTACCAGCAAGCCGTGGAAACTCTTCTTCAGTGCGGGGAAGAAGAGGAGCGTCATTTCCATCGTCTGGCCGAGCAATGACTGGTGAAGTGGGAGGAGGAATGGCAGCGGCAACGACTGGAGGGGAAAAATCGACTTCTTTGCGGCATCAAGTAACAGCCCCCTCTTCTCCACGAGTTGGAATGGCAGCGGCTGGAAGGGAAAAAGCCTCTTCTTTGCGAGGTCAAGTAGCTTCGTCTTCTTCACGAGCTGGAATGGCAGCGGCAGTGCCCGGAAGAGAAAAGGGGTCTTCTTTGCGAGGTCAAGTAGCTTCGTCTTCTCCACGAGCTGGAATGGCAGCGGCGGTGCCTGGAAGAGAAAAGGGGTCTTCTTTGCAGGGTCAAGTAGCTTCGTCTTCTGGAGCAATGCCTAGAAGGGAAAAGGCGTCTTCTTTGCGAGCTTCGTCTTCTCCAAGGGAAATCCATCTTCTTTGGGGGATCAAGGAGGTACGTCTTCACCAGGACCATCACCAGCAGCGGTAGAATCAACAGGAGCATCAGCAATAGAACAAGGCAATGGAGAAGGAGTGGGCCGTGGAAAATCATCTTTTGTGCCGGCGTTAGGTCCTTCTTTGCCTGAACAGACAGAATTGGCAAGGGTTGGAAGAGCTTCTTCATCCGGCGGAATCATCAGCAAGAGGAGGGAGAGCTTCCTCATCTGGAGTTGGATGGTCAGATGACGCACTTCCTCAAAAGGTCCGATGTTGCGTAGGAAGAATATTAACTATGAAAAATAAGGTGGATTTTAAAAGACTTCAATCCGTTAAGTCCCCACTCTCTTGGATCAACTCCAGTGGTACGTTTTGACTCTTTATGTTTCATTAAATGCTTAAGTCTGTTGATTATAGGTACTTGTGCATTATTCGCACAAGGATATGCTGTTACAGCCCGGCATTGTGTCACTGATGAGGATTACATCGAAGGGAGACAACAAGTCTTAAACGAGGAGATTGAAGCAGTTCCAAACGACGGAGAAGAAGTGTGGATAGCTTATTTCCCTTGTTACAATTCCACTGGGAAACCACGTCCTAAAGCTTTCAAATTTTATGTGGTTAACGAAGATGCAAATTTAGATGTGGCCATCTTATACCTCAAAGGTTGTAACAACACAACTTACATGCAGCCAATCACGACTTTTATGCAAAACCAATTACTTGGCAAGAAGGTAAGAAAAACAGCTATTTAATAAATTGATTTCGTTTCTAACCTTCAATTTATAAGGTTCACATTGCATCATTCCTCCGGCTTGTTGATTTGTCGTTTGAGCAAAACGGCGAAGATCCATTACTCATGACAATTCCTCCATTTATTTCATCGTTCGTTGTTGCTAGTCCAAGTGCAGGATTCACTTTTGTGGGCGATTATTTCTGTCAGGCCAATGCATCCGGATCGCCCATTTTCTTTTACAATGAAGGAGCGGAGGAATGCTGGTTAGTAGGTGTTCACACAGATAACTTTTATGGAAATATTGCAGAAAAATTGAAGCCCGACTTCCTGGATGTACCGAACACTCTACAGGATAGAACATTAAAATGCCAGCTTCTTTATCCGTGGATAGTGGATAAGGTGAAGTGTTCCAAAGAGCTTGGAGTATTTGCTCCAATTAGACGAGTGATCACAGAGACAGGATTTGAACTATGAAGATGGCCTTTGACTTGTAACATCTTTGATAAATATCAAATCATTTATATTTTGCTTTTAACATAAGCATATCTTGTCTCAACTCAAGGATTTAGCTTAGATGAAGTGACACACATTGTCGTGGTTGGAAAATGAGAAGCCTCTTACCTCAATTCAGCCATCATGGACGCCGCCTTCTCACAGCAGCCGTCACAGTGTAGTATGCTTGCGTCTGCCGATATCATTCAAAAAACCATCAAACGAATCGAAACAGAAACGCGATTCACACCTTTCGGTGATTTGCAACAATCTCTCTGGCACGACGCAGAGTGCTTTGGCTTCACCTCTAAATGGAAGAAAATGCAAGACTCAGTGATCCAAAAAGAAGAAGATAGAGCTCAAAGTCTTTTTATCTTTGCAAAATCTCCTTCTATGTTATACGAGGCTAATGTGAATGGTGCGCCAACAAAGCAGCCTCATTGCCCACCTAAAGTGCTATCGATAGACGTGCTGCTCTCGCAAAAGTCGCTGCGGCTCCCTGAAACTTCTATGCTTTCCTCATCTGGCACGGTTCCACCGTCACCGGCATGAGATCACCATCGCTTTCAAACTCGGAAACCACGGGCGACTTTCGCTTGGGAGCCTGGAAGAACTAAAGCACTGGTAGACGTAAGTAGCTGCGGTCCCTGCGCGATCAGCAATGAATGACAGCGTCAGCACAAAAACTGGAGAGAACCATTTAGGCTAGAATGCTTAAGAGAAAACCGAGATTACCAAATTCCCTGAAACCGAAGCATTGAAATCTAAGACCTAAATGCTGATAATCGCCGGGAAAACAATCGGACTTTCTTTACCCTTCCACGTGGCACTATTGTATATTCGATGGACGTGTTCAACGCGCCTGTCGAGGATTCACTGCTCCGTCTTGGCGGATGCGGCTACAGCGAATGGTAAGCGAGCGGATCTTTTGCTGAAATTTGAGCTGGATTTTTCACAGCAGGAGCTTGTTGCTACGAGCAGTGCGCGGCGGGCCTCTCGTGTGAATGATGCGGCAAGCCGGGAGGTATATGAAGGTATGTGTTTGGAAAGAAGCTTTATGATACATGGATGAATTTCTTTCTTGTATGTGTATACTTGGTCGAACGGATAACTGGAGACTGGAGTAAAGGTATCTAGTGTAGATTGATATGAAAGCGACCGACGGTAGTAAAACAGTTAGCGGTTCCACGTAGGAATTCGATCAAGCAATCTGGCAACAGCGTGATTTTCGTCTGATGAAGTCTTATTCAGCCGAGCAGACTACGCTAGAGAAGGCATTACAGGCAGATTCTGCGGAGAGAAATTTTGATAGTGAAGAGTACCATGGTGCAGATCCAATTGGGGTGTACTGATCAATCATCAATGAGATCGTCAAGAAGGTACCAGCTAATGTGGCCAGCACACCGAAAAGTGCGAGACGGCGTTACAAGAAGCATGTCAAAGAGATGGTGTTTGAGCAGAAACGGCCGCATGAGGAGAAACAAACAATTATCAAAAGGACGTTTGCAGCTGGGAATAAGGTACCATCTATTCAGAGTTGTAATCGTGTGTGTTTAGGGAAGCCAAATTCAGGTTGAAATTTCCTCGTGCAGGTCTCACTTACGCCTTCGCACCGGTCAGCGGACTTCAAGTGGAAAGATTACTGTCCCATGGTCTTCAGGTCCTACTTTTCCTTAGCTCATCCAATCTCGCATCTGGCTTTCATCTTTTGACGCTCTGTACAGTTGTTTTGGTTGCATGTCAGGCACCTTAGAGAGCTTTTCAAAATCGATGCTGCTGATTACATGCTCTCTCTTTGTGGAAACGATGCTCTTCGAGAACTTTCTTCTCCAGGCAAGAGTGGCAACGTCTTCTATCTATCGCACGACGTGCGTCTCTCAAGGTCCGTTTTGTAGTAATGGGAAACATAGACCTTCGTATACAGTGTCAGAGGTTTGATTTGAAGGGGTCATCACTGGGGCGGTCGACGTAAAATGTCGACATTGATGAAAACACGACGTTGAAAGACTTGGACTTGGACTTCGTGTTTCATCTAGAGCCTACTTGGCGCGATACATTCATGAGGTACATAGTTTACCATTGGTGTCTAGCTTCTAATCGTCTATAACCAGGCAAATCGAGTTGGATGCAAAGTCTCTGGAATCCCAGAGGATTATGGATTATAGTCTTCTTCTACTTCCGAGCACCCCAGTATCCAGCTGTTTTCTGACCGGTGACATCCGACTTTAGTACGTCATATCAAGTTTACTCGCCTTCTCTTGTTCCTAGTTTTCTTTCCGGCAAAATACAAAACAGCAAAAAACAACAAAGCAGTATGCATTTCACAGTTGCCTTGAAATCCTAAAACCTCTTTGCGTACGCACTATCCTTTTTTTGCCACGTGGACCAAAGGCATGCTTTTAATCCCTTGTGTTGGTAGGAGCCGAATATGGAGGCTGGGACGTGTCCGGCTTGCCGAGAACGATAGAGTCTGCTAGCAGGAAGTGCTACGTCGCTCCTAAAAAAGTAGAAGTGTTAGAGGAGAAGATGTTGCCGCTGCTCAAGCCCGTCGACAAATGCTGGTGGCCTCAGGACTTCTTGCCGGATTCATCCTCAGACGGCTTCATGGGCGAAGTGGTTGATCTCAGGCAGCAGACAAAAGAGCTTCCGTGTGACTACCTGGTTTGTCTGGTCGGGGACATGATCACGGAAGAAGCCCTCCCGACGTACCAGACGGTTCTCAACACCTTTGAAGGCGTGAGAGATGAAACAGGGAGAGTGCAACTCCTTGGGCGACATGGATACGAGCTTGGACAGCAGAGGAGAACAGGCATGGTGATCTTCTTAACAGGCAGAGTTAACATGAGAGCCATCGAAAAGACGATCCAAAATCTCATCAGTGTGGGCATGGTAAGGTTTCTTGCTCTTCCTTTTCCAGGCGACTCATATAAACACGCGAACACAGTCCGTGTGTCCATCTTCTCAAAGATATCTAAGCCTTACAGTACAAGATACAAGTTACATTTAAGTATATCAATAAGATACATGTATGTTAGTAGAGGTGTATATCCACCTCAAAGGGCATGCCATCAACAAGTTCTTTGGCCTCCTTAGATTTTCCAGCTCGCTTAAGCATGTCAACTATAGTGTTCAACCCCAGGTGTCAAATCTCGATCCGAACCCATACATACAAAGTTAAGCCAACCTTCTTCAGTCAGTCCTCCTCGTGCACAAGAAGCCAACACAAGTAGCAAGCACTAGAAAACATAGGAAAGTTAAGAAGATAAACAAACACTGATATTACAAAACAATTACTTACCAGTTCATCAGGCTGCACACCTTCTCGCTCCATCCTGTGAAAAATCTCTAGACTGAGTCTGCATTTGCCCACTTGTTGTGCATATGCACCAATCAGAGTTGTCCAGGATACAAGACTTCTCACTGGCATCTGCTCAAGAGTAACCTGTGCTTCGTGAAGAACCCTCGCATAACAAACGCACTCATCCTACAGTTCCATGATACAACATCCCGCTCTGGCATTTCCCAAAACAGCCTCTCGACTTCCTCAAACTCCCCACTAACTAAACATGCATTCATCAGAGTGTTCCACGAAATGGTGTCTTTCCTCAGTGGCATTATGTCGAACAGTTGCTTCGCCTCGAGAAAATGCCCATTCTCTGCATATACCTGCATCATTGTGTTCCACACAACGCCATCCTTCTCACTGAACTTCTCAAATGTTGTTCTGGCCTCCTCCACACGCCCCGCACGACCCAATGCGGATATCATAACTGAACAAGAAACTGCATTCCGATTTGACATTCTATCGTAGAGCTCTTTTGCTGCTAGCATTTGCCCGTTCTGGGCATACACTGTAAGCATGCTAGTGGAGAGAATGACGTCCGTGGAGCTCCTACTGTAGAACAGTTTCTCCGCCTCGGCAATGTCTCCAGATTCACCGTAGGCTGCAATCATGGCTGTTACCGCAACAATCTCCTGCTGGGGCATGTTCTCAAGCAAATCTCTGGCTTCCTGGAGATACCCGTTCCGGGCATATGCAGTTATCATCGCATTCCATGAAACTAAATTCCTCTGTGGCATCCTCTGGAACAACAGAGCTGCATCATCTATACGCCCCTTCTCACCATATGCACTGATCATAGCGTTCCACGACACCACGTTAGAGAGCGGCATCGAATCGAAAATGGACTTAGCTAACTCGAGATGCCCGTTCTGGGCATATGCTGCAATCATTGCATTCCATGAAACTGTGTCTTTCTCGGGCATTTGTTCGAAGAGCTCCTTTGCTTCACGGAGGTGACCCATCTGCGCATATGCAGATATGATCGTGTTCCAGGCCGCTGCTGAGGGATTCTCCATGCTATTGAACATTGCCCTTGCCTCGTACAGATGTCCGTTCTGGGCATATGCCTGGATCATGATAGTCCATGAAAAGACATTCGGTTTGGAGACAGAGTTGAAGACGTCCCTTGCATCTTCTACACTTCCGCACTTACCATACATGTCGATAAGGAGATTCTCCAAGTATCTGTCGCCGCCATGGCCAGATTCAACAATCTGGGAGTGAATTCGCCTGCCTTCGCTTAGATTCTGGGACTTGGCTGTGGATTTGAGAAGCTGAGCAAAGAATTCGGTGTCCGGATTGCAACTCTTGCCCCTAAGCCTTGTTGGGGCGGATAACGTTATGGGGTTGATCATCAGAACAATGCAAATTTAATTTATGATTTTTTCTTATAAATAATATAATTAAAGAATGATTAAAGCAAAATTAAAGAGATTAGTTTATTATCAAAAGAGATTATTATTTTTAATATAATTTATATATTTTTGATATTTTTTTAATTTGGATGTTTTTAATTCCCTAAAATTAAAATTGTAAATATTACTTTATTAATTTAATTTTAAATCAGTAATGTAATTTTAATATATTTAAAAATGTAGCAGTTGTAATATGTTTTGTAATATATATAATTTAAAATAAAAACATACATTCCATTTTTTCTCATCATTGATATCAAAATTCAAATTTACAAAGATTCTTAGAATATTCGTAAGCAGCATCCACACAACGCAGCTAGAATATTCTCTTCTGGCGTGCGGCTACCAGTCCTTCCTTCCCACGGTGGAACGATGGATACCAATTCAATGGCGGGAATATTCTGTGTCCGCCATAGCCAAGCTTATGTTAGAGGTTTAGGTTTAAGTTTTAGGAGTTTAACAGCGCCATTGCTGTTAAACAAGGTTCAATCCATGGCGACTACTACAGTGCATCAGGAAAATGGCACCTTAATTGTGAATCCCCCACTGGTAATCTCATAAAATTGTATATAATTTAAGATCTAGATTTGAATTAATTATATTTCTGTATATATTTGCATGACAGAAAATATAAGTCGATATACGAAATGCAACACATTTAAAATATTTTTCCATAATGCACACTTTAATTTTTGGTGATGAGTTAGTTTAATAAATTATCGGTCTACATGTGGATTATATGTATACATCCTACTCACACACACACGGTATTGTAGAAAAATATATATAGATATATTTCTCTAATATATGTATATAACTAGTTGTTCTCTTATTTCTATTGGAAATGTTGTAGAATTGTAAATAAACATATTTTATATATTTTCATTATAGAAATATACATTAAGTATAGGATATATATTATTATTATTATTGGCCATGACCAGATTTGATAAAATTATAGAATTATTAAATTATAAATTTTATAATAATTTATATTGTGTTGTGTGTGTGTGTGCACGCGCGTGTATCTACGTATCTATGACTGAGTATGTAAAATCGATTTGTGTGTTTAGGTGGCTAAGCGTTTAGAGAAGTTTAAGCCTACGATTTTCACCTTCATGAGCACTTTGGCAATTAAGCACGGAGCGATTAATCTTGGTCAGGGGTTCCCCAACTTTGATGGTCCCGAGTTCATTAGAGAAGCAGCAGTACAGGCACTTCGAACTGTGGGTAAAAACCAGTATGCCCGTGGCTCTGGAATCCCAGAACTAGGCAATGCAATTGCAAAAAGGTTAGACAAAGCATATGTGTGTACATTCACACGTACATACATATGCGTGTGTATGTGTGTTTCCTGTTTATATTTGTAAAGTAGAGCCATTTCTCACACATGGCATTGTACAGCCTTTGTCAACCACATTTATATACTGCTTAATATATTTATACGTGATACAATAAAATAGAACATCTTATATACAAAACAGTCCTCATATTCTTTCCCCCTCCCAACACATAGCACGCAGGCACGCACGCATGCGTTATAGCACTGTTAAAGTTAAGAAGAAACGCTATTCTGTGCATGTGTATTTGACTTAGAATGTATAACAGGTAGGATTTGTAACAGTTGTAATCACGTGAGCTCATTAAATCACATATGGATGTATGCACTCAATACACCCTACTTCTCTTAGCTTCCCATTCATGTATCTTTAATGTTAAGAGAGTTCTCTCTCTCTCTTTCTCCCTACACACACACATACACATGTACACATGCACCAGGGTTGACTTGAAATATATGACAGGTTTGAGAAAGACACAGGACTAAAGGTGGATCCAGAGACAGAGATAACAGTCACATGTGGATGCACAGAGGCAATCTCCTCAACAATGCTCGGCTTAGTAAACCCGGGAGACGAGATAATCATGTTTGCCCCCTTCTTTGATGTGTACGAAGTAGCCGCAGGTATGGTGGGTGCAAAAATGAAGACAGTCGTATTAAGGCCACCACACTTCTCATTCTCCGAGGAAGACTTACGTGCCGCATTCAGTAGCAAAACCAAGGCAGTTCTCTTAAACACTCCGCATAATCCCACTGGTAAAGTCTTTTCTCGTAAGGAGCTCGAGCTTATTGCCTCCCTGTGTATCGAACACAATGTTCTGGCTTTCACTGATGAGGTCTACGAAAGGTTTGGTTTACACACACACACACACACACACTAACGTGCATATATGTACAGATTGGTCTATGAAGGAGAGCATGTATCCATTGCTTCACTCAAGGGAATGTTCGAAAGAACCGTGACAATGAGCTCTATTGGGAAGACATACTCCTTCACTGGATGGAAAGTGGGATGGGCTATTGCACCACCACATCTGACATATGGTATTCGACAAGCACATTCAAATATTACGTTCTCGACAGCAACACCGATGCAATATGGAGCAGCAGCAGCCCTGGAAGCTCCAGATTCATATTACGAAGAACTCAAGGCTGCATATCTCTCTAGGAAGAACATCCTTGTCGAGGGGCTTAAGGAGGTCGGGTTTAAGGTTTTTCAACCACAAGGGACTTATTTCGTCATGGTTGATCACACTCCTTTCGGTTTCAGGATGACATGGAGTTCTGCATGCACCTGATAGAGAAGGTTGGTGTTGCTGCTATACCTCCCAGTGGATTCTATGAGGATCCAAACGACGGGAAACACTTGGTTAGATTTGCATTCTGTAAGGACGAGGAGACAGTGAAAGCTGCCATTCAGAAACTTAAGGCACCTCAGAAAGAAAATATGATTTATATCTTATTAATGTGTACGTTTACCTTTATGTTTATATATATATATATATATATATATATATATACTATATAAAAAGAATTAGGGTTATACAATGGTAAATAGTCTCTGGTATCTTGCGGGTATCGCACTTGCTCGGCTATTAAGGAGACGCAGTTGGCTTGCAGTTGTTAGGAAACATGCTTGGATCGTATCTGGCAGTCTCACAGCTCTTGCAATTGCTTGTAGAAAAGCAAGAACACGGCAATTGCAAGGAGATATAGCAAGTCCTAAACACGGAGAGACAAGCTGGAAGTTTGCTGTTCAGTCTATACAAGGTCACAGATCAACTAATGAGGATAGAGTTGCGGTTACATGCAAGGACGGGATTGCCCTATTTGCAGTCTTCGATGGTCACTCGGGTTGGGAAGCAAGCGACTATGCAGCTAAGAGAATCTCTGGCAAGTTTTCCGCTTTCTGAAGCATGGTGATCATCAGCATCGTCATCGAGTGGAGGAAGCTCTAAGGTTGGCTACACACATGTACTAGGGCATCAGTTACTAACTTAAACACACAGGTTGGCACTACGGGATTTGGAAGAGCGTTTCATGAAGAATGCCAAAAAGAGAGGGATCGTTGCTGGAACTACAGCATGTGTTGCAGTGGTCACAGCTACGTATATAATTGTTGCAAATGTGGGGGATTCCAGGGCTCTTTTCTGTCCTGATCGTGGACCACTGCAAGAGTTAACTCAAGATCATCATCCCCAGTTACCAACTGAGAGAGCAAGGATTGAAGCAGCCGGAGGATCTGTGTTATACAAGTATGGTTGCTATAGGTATCTCTCTTTCCCTCCCTCTCTAGCTCTCATATGACAGTTATGTTCTACAGGGTGAATGGGCGTTTGGCAGTGTCCAGGGCGATTGGAAACAAGGATACGAAGCCATATGGAGTGAGTGCAGAGCCAGATGTGAGAGCGTATGAGAGACGTACACCAGGATATTTGCTTGTCTTATCAGATGGGATTGTGCAGAAGATGTCGTCTCAAGACGTGTGTAATACTCTAACATCGTTGGTGAAGGGAAATGAGAAGCCATCTATGGATGAATTGGCTCGAAGAGTGGTTGATAAAGCTTTGGAAACAGGTAGTAGGGACAATCTTTCCGTAGTCATAGTTTCTTTGTAACATGTTGCTTTCACATGCTTGATTGAAATAAATGACTATATATGTACCTGGCTTTCCATTCATCAGGTACGCAGCTGCTTGTGTATCTCTTGTTAAACCATGTGCGCATGTACACACAAGAAGGATTGTTTCAGCTTGATATGGAGGATATAACGATATATTACAGTAGCATTTCACAAGGACACAATGATGATGGAAAGATTATCAGAACTACCTGTTTGAAGAGCTTTATCTACAAGTCGAGAAGCCAGTTGATCCAGTGAGAGTCCCTCCTTCCCATTTAACAACAATGCGAGTGTATCGCACACATCTTGAGAGGACATCTGCTCCACAATCCCGTCCGATAAAACCAGCAAGTATCCTGCTCCTAATCCCGACCTTTCATGCACAGTCATGTCCGGCTCTGCACTCAATCCATATGGCTTCAATTCTATGTCTCCAATCGCCCTGGACACTGCCAAGTAACCATTCACTCTGTAAAAACATATAGTGGATGAGTGTTAGTGTATACTTGTGCACTATCGCATACCTGTAACAGCAGGCAGCATAGGTCACGAATCCTCCGGCTGCTTCAATTCTAGCTCTCTCTCCTGGCAACTGAGGATGATGATCTTGGGTAAGCTCTACTGCCTTTAGCTGTACACCGTTGGATGAAGAAGAAGAAGAACAGAAAAGAGCTCTAGAGTCACCCACATTTGCCACAACTAGAAATTTTGATGTAACCGCTGCAATACATGCTGTAGATCCTGCAGACAACCCTTCCCTCTTAGCCATCTCCATGAACTGTTCTTCCACGTCACGGAGTGCCATCCTGAAATACCAATAATTGTGTGTGATACATTGCGTGTACGTATGCATACGTGTGTGATCAAAGTTGTTAACACACACATATACATTGAGAGAGAGAGGAAGGATGTTGTGACCAACCTGAGAGCTTCATGCACTATCCCACGTTGAGCTAGATGGTGAGAGAACCTGGAATAGAAATTCTTAGATGCGAATTCACTGGCTTCGTACCCTCCATGACCATCAAAAACTCCAAAGAGGCCAACTGTGGTACCATTGCCATTGCCTACAACCACAACTCTGTCCTCTTGGTAATATCTCAGTCCTTTCCTACTGTCAACACCATAGTTCCACCTTGAAGCGTTATATTGGGATAGGTAGTAACCGATTACAAAAGTTGCTAGAGCTATGCAAAGACGGCTTTTCATCTCTGCATGTTAAAAATAGGTATACTGTGTGTATGTGTATGTGTTAGTAAGGCACCAGGTGCATTTTGAGAGAGAGATGTAAACTCACTTAGAAGGGCCTGCTTCTTCTTAAAGGATTTGCAAGGTGAGAGTGTCAATAGCACTGTCCAAACCCTGAAGGAGAACACAACAGTACAAGATGAAAGCGGAAACCTTATCACCAGTGCGATTCAACAAGATGTTCTCTGCCGGTCCTTAACAAAGGCTCATTATGTGCAACAGAGCAGCGCCCCCTTTGGCCGGATGTTAATCAAGAATGCAGGAACTGCCAACTTTGGCTGCTTTCACGTCTTCTTATTAATTACTTACAAGTTAAAGTAGGGATCTGAGAAGATGCTATTCTACTACGTATAAGTCTAAAGACAGCGTAATACGTAGATACACATACACACAAATACATATATAGCACTTCGCGCGTGCAGACACACATACACCGTTTCGACAAGGTCCTATCCAATCTGTTTCTCAGGCACGAATTCAAATCCTGGTATCGTACAGAAGAACATTAAATTAGATCATAAGTAATTTGATTATGTAATGCATTTTCAAATTATTCTTTTAATTGGATGGCTTAAATTATTTTCAGCTATAAATTTTTTAAAACATTAATTATTAGAAAAATAAAAATATATTACTAATATTTTAAATATATTACCCTTGTGCTTAACTATTTTAAAAAACACTATTTAAATAATATATGTTATTTGGATATTCATTTAAATTCATTTAATGTATGGGATATTCATTTATTTCATTTTTAAAGTAATGAATTAGACTTTATCCATTTATTAAATAATATTTTGAAAATAATTCATTTAAATTGTTTAATAGAAGGGATATTTATTTAATTCATCAATTTGACTTAAAGCATTTCTAGACCCATTTGATAATTTAATTTAGTTTTTTTGTACCGCAGCAGAATATGCACACAGTTGTGTAAGTACCTTGGACAAGTAAACAACAATTAAACTATATTAGTACATTTCATATTTGTATCAAGGGATTTAGAAATATTATACATTTTAAAATTCTCAATTAAAAATAATAATTAGCAAAAAAAAAATATATTAACACAGTAAATCAAACATATATTGATTTATATAGCTTACGAATTGTACATATATTATATATAACGTTGACTCGTCGATATATAACCGTGGATTTATTAAAAAGGAAAGGACTGATATATATATACACACACACACACACACACATGAAGAAGTGTGCGTGCGTGCGTGTGTGGATGTGTACTTTTATACGGTGAAGTTTATGGATGAATAAGTTCCTGTACGTAGATATTGCAAAAATATGAAATTTGAACCATCTTTCCTCTCTCTCTATACATACATACATAATATATATTATATATATAATATATATATATATATATAATATATTATATAATATATATATATATAGAACCCACACACACACATTCATATCCATATATGGGTTTCGGTTGTCTGTGTGGTGTGTGAATGTAAATAAATATATGACGTACTTGCTCATGATGTTATTCATTTTTTATTAACTGTGTAAAACATATACAAATACATGTAGAACATGGTAATTACAATTGCTTGAAAAGTACTCTCTCTCTCTCTCTCTCTCTATTATATATATATATATTATTCAGTAATTATAATTACATATTTGAAATGTCTAATTTAATACTTTATAATTAATAACAATTGATTAATTAATATAAAATGGCAGTCTAACTGTATATAAATATACAAGTAAAATAATATTTTTCTCCCATTATTTATTTTTGCAATACAAAAAGCATCGCTAGAACGTTACATTCTGGCAATCAGACTGGAACAAAAGCATAGGTACATTCATAATCTATAGACCAGGTTTCTTCGACCGAAGACTCCCATGTTGAATCCTTAAGACTGTATGCAACTGGAGCACACAAACCATGTGTCCACGGCTTATCGAGTAGAGAAAACCAACACATCCCCGACAAGCTGTGTCTTCCAGCTCATATCGCCTTCATTGGTACTCCACCTCTGCCCATATACCTCCTTAAACCTCCTCTTAGAAACAACCTTCCAAGTAGCATTCGCCTCGTCCAGCTCCCACACAGCTAATCCCACCGGCTCGTCCTCGTCCTCCACAACTCTCCACATGGATGCAGCCAAGATGCATCTGTTCATGTACCGAAAACCCGCACTCAGCGTGCACCTGGAGCCTCTCCAATTCTCATCTTCATCGTTGAAAACTGGAAACGGAACGTACACATGAGACCATGTGGCATACACTGGATCATACGATAGAACATACGGTTCTTCCTCCATACACAAACTGTCTATCCCAACAACACACCCTTTCAGCTGTCCACCGCTGCTGCTTCCCAGAGAGAATCTCCCTGTATCCACACATCCCGTTTTGAGTCGTACTGTAGAACACTGTACTTTTCCTCCTCTGTCGTTGAATAATAAAGTACCACAACACTATAAGTGCCTAGTGTAGGATCAACCTCTAACAAGTGTTCCATATAAGGAGGTATCCGAGATAAGGGTGCCGGAGGGAGTGTTTTCCACATCTTAAGCAAGGGGTTACCCACAATGTAATGCTCTCTTCATGCTCCATTAATCTCCCACACACAAGTCCTTGAGAGGAGACTAGTCCCATGAACATACTCCCTGGAGGACCCATTGGGAAGCTACATACACGCCTAATACTTGTACTCAAAGGATACCATACCTCGGCATGACTCTCCAGGTTGTAAACCGCACTCTCTTTTTGTTCCTCGTCCTGAGGCTTCTCTGTCCGGACTCTCAATACGGCCCAGACATGGTCGGTATCCGGCAGTACCTTGGCAAAATGCGGAGATAAAACAGCTTCATACCACGATTTACAAACACACCTGACTCTAAACAGATCGTGTATACCGAGGCGCGCAAGGATCACAAGCACTAGATTGCTCCCAATGAGACAGGAGAAGTCCCCGCAGCAGCCCATGTCCTGCTCAAACCCCATCTCCTGTATATCCATTATGATAACCTACAAGCGATACCTGGGAATCATACTGTTTAAAGCACGTTCCCACTAACTCCTGAAAGATTAGCTTTCTCATAATGTCAGTGAACAAAGTTTTATTTATTCTCCACTATTTGTATTTTGGAAGTTACGTGTAGTATATTCTCTTCTTATTGTGTACGTCTTGAGTATAGAAAAGAGAACGAGCGTTCAACACCCAACACATCAATGTATTGGGTGCGTAGTCTCTTTCTTCTCTTCCTTATTGCTAGTGCAACTGCTAAAAGTTGCACTGATGGCTCAGGAGGTACTTGTATACATACTTAGTACGTGGAAATTATTGTGTTTATACATACATGCATAAACATTTAAAGAATTCTATAAAATGTTGTCCAGGGAAGTGGTGCCGAGGCACGGGACTAGTGCGGGATGGACATAACTGTGCTCGATCCAGATGCGATGGTTTCGGATATGGTGGCAACCCGGGAAATGCATCCGAGCAAGCCAAGCTATTGGCATAAGAAAGGGCTGTTGCTACTGTTAAGATAGGGTCCCCTATGTCAATAAACAAAGATAACACATCTTCATTGCGTGCGTTAAGGTTTGATACAAAACGTCTATTGTTACCTTAAGATGCCCATACACTAAAAACGTGGCAAAACTACAACACAAATCATACGCATTGTGAGTGTGTGTGTGATTGATATAGTATGCACACACACACACACACAAAAGTAGACACTATCAATGAAACGCTAACATTTAGGAATACATTCTAAAGATATCCCCATATGTGTTATGTGGTGCATGCAAGAATGTAGATGTGTATTAGATGCACTTAGATTGGGTGCCATTAACTATTTTCATATTTACAATGTCAACAATACGAACGCATAGTTTGTTAGATTTTAACATGCACACGTATCTAATGTGTGTGTGGGAGTAAATGCATTGTATTTCTGAGAAGAAGATACATACCTCATAAACAGTGTGAGGTTTAAACCTCCAAAAGTCGAATTTCCGCCATGCCTTCGGATCTGGTTGGACAGTACCAAACCACCAGCTTTGCAGCACCTAAGGATTCCAGTGAACAATCCAGTCCGTAGGTTATCTCTTGTAAGTGCGGCCTATCATTCCAGGCCGTCGGATCCAATGAAAACCTCGAATCTACACGAGCACGTATAGGTCCTAGTACCTGAATGACTGTAAGTTAGAACTTGTGTCTGTGTGGATGAGTGTTAATAAACATGTATGCATCTCATATATCGAAACGTGTAGGTAGCGTTATTATTAGAACAAGATAATAATGCATGTACATGTATGTCTCGCGTGTACCTGTTGTTGCAAGCTTAAAGCAAAAGTGATGCCATTTTGAGTCTCTTTAGCATATTTCAAGGACTTCATGGTAGCAGCGGCCACTGAAGAAGCACCACCAACGTCGACCCTTGCATTCACCTTCATGTGATCAAGCAGAAACCGCTGAAATAGACCAAACTGTGCAGTCAATCCGACGGACCCAAATGCATCTGCCGACATCGAACGGTCCCCATCAGACTTTACCAGAGATGGATTTGCCGCATTTACCGGCTGTTTTCTTGGTCCTAGACTTGTATTTACCACCCCACCTGTAGACAGAAAGATACATGTACATGTACATATGTATGACATTTACAGACATACATAAATACAATACAAGGCTAAGTTTGTTTTAAAAAGTTGCCATTTAGTTATCACTTACACACAGACACACACACACGGAGATGTGTACTATAGACAGACATAATTATAAACAAATGCACATATATAAATAAGCAAATCTCTAACATAGAAACTCAGAGAAAACAACACCAAGCGAACATAAATTAACTTAGATTTAACCCATAAATCTAGTAGTAGAATATACGAATTGGTAACTGAACGTAACAAGCATGTCGTGCGTGCGTGTGTGTGTGTGTGAGAGAGGAGAGAGAGAGAGTACCAACAACACCAGAGACCGTAACGTGGGGACGAGCAGCAAGAAGGTTGTAAGGCTTGTGAAGCCGTCTGCCAAAGTGATGCTCGTCTTCTCTCCATATGTCAACCTCCTTCCCGTACGAAACTGCAGCTTGAGCGCACGTACCGGCAATACACCCCATGGAACCTGTTATTAGCCAGTAAATCATAAATAAATTATATTAGATTGATTTTCTAAAGAAAATAAATAAGTATTCAATTATGAATTAAAATTTTAAAGCAACACTGTGTGTGTGTGTGTGTGTGTGTGTGTGTGTTTAAAGGTATATAAAATAATTACATCTTCATTATTGTGTCCGTTGTCGGACATTCCTGAGCTGTGATGAATACCAAATCTGTACTGCAAGCCAGAAGCAGATGAACCAACAGAAGAAATGTCTAGAGAAGCGGAGTGTGGGACGTCCCAATAGCGTGCTTGTCTGTCCATGAAATGCTCATGCCATGTAGCCTCCATACACACGTCGTGGCTATTTAGCTGCACGGATCCAATATCAGACCTTGCTTACACAACTGCCAAGCAAAATACAAATAAAGCTTACTCAGACAACAATGCGCATTTATTATGCTGATCTAGCGTTTGATATTATAATATACATACATACATACAATATATGTTGAAAAACACAAAAGCATGTGTGACTGTGTCTAGGAAAGTCATTACATGAACATTATATGCACATACCAAACCTTGTGAAGCAGCTTGGTGTGGACTCTACAGGGTGTTTCCTTGTAGGATTTCTCATTATTGTCAAGTGAATCGATCTCGGCTTTCAGGTTCAAAGAAGTCCTTGGGCCGAGGAGAAGCCGGGTTCGCAAACACAAGGCATACAGAGATCTGCGATCAGGCATAATACGTACATAAACCCGTCTACGTGTGTGCGTGCGTGAGTGCGTGTGTGAGTGGGTGTGTGTACCTGTCAAGAACGTTTAACACGATGCCATTTCGGAGGAGGCTTCTGCTCTAGCTTCTGCTCCGGACGAACCGAAAAGAGCTTGTGAACACGTAATCGACCTGTTATAGTAGCCCACCTGTATTAAAGGTTCGTAAGAGCACATTTTATAACCATATTCCGGGCTCACACACACGATATAAATGATACAGCATTGAAGAAATTTAAATTGAACTAGTCTATGATCTATAATGTCACCAAACACACAGAGAATGGCGTTAATAAAACTACCATCTAGCTGACAAAATGCAGGTTATACTATCGGTGACTTTTAAATAGCAACTAAATCAAAGTTCACAAAATATATATATATATATATAGAGAAGAGAGAGAGAGGGAGGGAAGGAGGGAGATTACGGAGACACATGCACGCAGAATCAACTTCCATAACAATCTTTACTCAAACTTAATCTACCATTTACAAAATCATATGAGGATTATATGAGAATGCGACTCTTTAAGTAGCTAAAACACAAGGTAAGTAAAATAGAATATAAATATTGGAAACTTAAAAACATATATACGTATGTATTTTCATAACATAAGACAAGAAAACACTCTCATATGCATAATTTATTCCAAATAATCTACATATATTGTCATATGTAAATCTTACCAGTTTGTGCCTCCAGTGCTGGCAATGACTCGATCGAGTACAATCCCGCCGGGGCCGTTGCAATCGGGAGCAAGGGAGGGCGCAAACGGGAGATATAGGAGCCTCTGGAGGAGAAGGAGCTGCTGAGAGCGAGAGATTTTGGTGGCGCGCACCATGGCCAGCGGCGGAGGCTCCCTTGGCAGCGATCTAACAGAGGCCTCCAGCGACCTCGTCGATTCCACCTCCTCGTTCCAGAATTGAGACGCCAGTGAATCCGCCAAAGGCCCCATACTAAGAACCCTATCATTTTGTGACACTCATTATATATAATTGCTTCTAATAAACCCTGGGGAAAATTATTTACATACATACATACATATACAAAGACACACACACACACAACCACACACACAGAGTGAGTGAGTGAGTTCCTTTGTATGTATGCACACTCACGCGTAAACAATAGTAGTACAAAATGTGAAGGAAAATTTATATAGTATTACTTTATCAAATTATATAGTTTTAATAGAGTTAATTAATGTTAGTTATATAATTTTCTTTACACATTTTGTATTATTCTCATTTAATTTATACTATTATTATTTATCCACGCTAGTATGCACTAAAACACACACACACACACACACACCACACACACACACATGGCAGTTCAAAACCAAGAATATATATAATAAAGTTATGTAATCAAAGAAATATATAGTCTATAAATATTATAGGTAAATACCGAACACTAAAAATGTAAAATATTGTATCCAAATAATTTAACTATGCTAAATCTATTTTATATCAATAATCTGAAGTTAAAAAGTATAAGAAAGAATATCCTGAATGGTTCATGCTAATCATAGTATGAATTAACCTAAATTGAATACAATATTATATACATGATACAGGTAACGTACCCCATGCTAATAAAGACAACTTATGTATAAATTAAAGTAATTAGATTATACTTAAATAGTTTAAATGTACAATATTAAAATACTTCAAATGCCTCTTGCTACCACTGTGACTCGAGGTTACAAAATGTATGTGTATTTCATACTTACCATAAACGTAGCAAAAACTGTCATCAAAACTGTTCTGTTCACTTGGGTTGGGCATGACCAATGGACATGTAGAAGTCCTGAGGGATCTCCACCTGCACACCACGCAGGAGCGTTCACAAAACGCATGAAGAAGCAGGCACTGTATGTGGTATGGCCGCACAATCCCAGCCTGTACCAATCGTGAAAACACATCGGGCATGCCTTCTTCTTCATATCTTCTCTGCAAGTGGCTCCCCACGAAGATCCTCGAGTTTAGTCTCTACAAACCCACGCTCCCCATCCTGCCCTTCAACACACACACATATGGCATATTTATGTTGTCTTATAAACTTATAAACTTGTTTAAACGTCTCTCTCTCTCTATGTGCGTGCGGGTTTATGATCAATGAACAATAGAACTTACACAGTTTGCCTCGTTTACCTAGTCATGGTGTGGGTGTGTGTGTGTGTGTGCGTGAGAGAGAGAGAGAGAGAGCTTGCCTGGTTTTACAGATCTTCTCGGCTTTTGATACACGAGCTTCTGCTTTCTGAAGCTTCTTCCTGGTTGACGCTAGCTCTTTGAGAACACGGTGAAGCCTCTTCCGTGCTCTAGTGTCCTGTTTGCTTCGTTCTGTGAATAAGCCCTGAGCTGGTTAAGCTCAAACACAAGTATTCTAGTTATATCTATGACTAACACCTTTTTGCCATGTGTGTGTGTGTGAAGTTTACCTTCACGTTTGATGAAGCCTGTTCGTCAACTTGTTCGGTTCTACAGTATCTGTAAACAACATCTTAACTGGTTAGACACAGCTATTGGACTTAAAAACATAGCTCAAATGTTTGTGTGTGCGTGTTGTGAGTACTAACAGTTTTCAGAAGGCTGTTCGTCCAGCTCGTTTGCTTTTTATAAATAACGCTTGAGCTTCTGGAGCCTAGATTTGTGAACAGCAGCATGATCCACGGACTCGAGTAACACGATCGCACAAAGGGTACGACTTCATCTCTTCACCTGTAAAAAAAACACATAATGCAATCTATATATACCAACACACACACACACACCACGTGAACTTCCTTATAGCATTAACTCGAGGAATCCGGGGTTAGAGCACGTGAGTTCGAGTACTCTCCCTGAATAGAGGGGGGATCACCTCAGGCCTTACCAGGCTCCGTAGAGAGCTCCATGTACAAATTTTCTTGTTACATGTGCATAATAATATGGAAGTATTACTACATATACATGCACATACAATATCTGATATCAATTCTTCATATATAAGTGCTATGCATACGACATACGTAAGGTGCAAATGAAATTACACGCGAACACTCAAACACACACACATGCACACGTATATAGAGAGACGTGCATGTCTGTGTGTGTAAACATATAAATGTATAATATATATGAATATATATATATATATATATATATATATATATATATATATATAGTGTATACGTCAATTAAAAAGCAAATGGATTCTGTACAATGTAAAACATGCGTGCGCGTAGTGTGCGCAATAGTGTGTGGTGTGTGTTGAGAGAGAGAGAGAGAGTGTATGCCAGTATTTGACGCACCTTTAGGGGGGGCAGGGGACATCGGCTGAGGGGATTTGACGGAAATCGTCTTAGGGGATTCGGGAATCTCGCCTTCTTCCAAACTAGGCCATTGCCGGAAGAACCCTAAGTCGTCTACTACAAAAGATTACTTAGTGGTGATCACACCGGTTCCGTTCGATCCGCTGCATCATATCCGACACGTCCCAGGTTCAATTCCTCACAGAACGGCTAACACAGCATATCACATTTCTAATACATTAATGTGTATGTATATAATTACACGTTTTTTAATGTCTAATGTATACAATATATAGAAAGAGATATATCTTGTCTATAAAAATATAAATATGACCACGTAATCTCACATATAAGATCACCATGTAAATATTCTCACATAATTATGTTTGCCATGTAACTCTTAATTTTCCATGTGTAAATCTTAATCCACTGTGGAATTTTTATGCATGCATGATAAAGATAGCATTCAAATTTTCTTATCTACAAAAATTATATAATATTTGATATATTTATATTATATTTCAATGTAATATTTAAATATATAAATATATTTAACATGCTTATATTATTTATTTATTTTAAAAGGGAAAATTCTTTCAAATACTTAAAGTGTACCATATTGTGAAAAAAATCCATAATTAACCTCTGGTCAGCTTTTTTATTTTAAAGATATTATTAAATGATATATGCTATCTATATTTAAACGGATATTTATTATATTCATTTAATTCATTAATAACTAATAGGATTAATTTCTATTTAAATATTATTTTTTAATTTAAATAATGTTTTGGGGATATTAATAATTCAGTTTAGTTTAATTTGTATCCATTTGAATAATTCATTTAATATTATACCATAAAACATTAACCCAATGGTTCGATCAATTGTATAAATCTGACTTAATATAACATATGGACACATGTTAATAATACCAATAAGTAACACGTGACGGCAGATCACGTGTTTTTTTATTATACGACCAGATCTACCCTGTAAACAAGGAGGCGAGCCGGAAAATGTTAAATTCGCCTGGGTGCACACATCCAGATGCATGCATTAAACATTATAAATTAAATGTAATGTACGTACATAGGTATATTGTATTTACGTATATATGTGTATACATTGCGCGTCAAGCTTGCTCTAAGTACTTCTAGAGACAGTCCCTTTACAATACATAGTAGAAGGTAGATGTATACATAAAGCATACGTATTAAGTTTACATATACATGACACATATAATATGTGTGGTTTACATATTTTACATAATGTCGGATATACGTATGTAATACAGTAATATACATTGTTCGACCGGTTCATGATAATATTCTATACCTACGCTTTGTGTTGTAGCCTGCGAGTGCGTGTGTGAGTGGTGTACATACACAGCATAAATGTGTGCGTGTCATACACGTGCATGTACTTAGACGTAAAAGAACATTTGGCACATAAGACACTCCATTTTTGGGGGAGCACATTTAGGGCATTCAAATCTCACGCAAGATGAAAGAGCTTCTGGAAGAAGGCGAGATCTCCGACTCCTCGGAGATAATCCACAAGGTATCCAATTTATCCCATTTCTCTCTCGAATCCCGATTCAATAGTTGATTTAACAGATGAAGATCCCCCAAGAAGAAGAAGAAGAAAAAATCATAACATGGGCAAATGTGAGAAACTATGTAAAAAAGGATCATCTGAAGCCGCTGTTCCGGGAGAGAACGAAGGGATACATGGTGGGAAGCTCGTGTACTGATGAGGGATTCATGGAATTCATGCGGAAGAAATACATGGAAGTGCATGGGGAGGCTTTGGAATTGGAGAACATACCGGTCTTCTTCGTGAAGCTGTGCTACATTGAGTACTTCCAGGGGAGAAATGTGGATCACCAGGCTGTGAAGAGAGAAGACGAACAAGAAGAGAGCACATACGAGGTGCACAAGGATGGGAAAATTGGACAGCTTGAGAGACTTGAAGTTTCCGAAGCAGTCCAGGTCTGCCGAAGCGCAGAAGCGGCTTAAACATGTGCTCGGTGAGCTTAAGGTGACCATGAGCGGCTTGAGAAGGCCCAGGCTCGTGCCGAACAGGCCGAGAAGATTTGCAAAACCAGGCAAGCTGAACATGTATACATATACACCTCTCTCTTTAGTATTCCACTCCTTGTGTGTACGTGTGTGATACATATATTGTATGCCCGGTAGTAGTTTAATTAAGCAGGTTATTGTTTATTTATTAAGTCGGGACCATTAATACAGTACGGAGGTTCTACTATGGTCTGTGTGTGTACATATATGTTGTATGTGTGTGCGTGAGAGAGGTTTTTGTTTTTTTATATGCTGCCACTTCTTGTGTGATAGTTCCATTCCACTGGTGTTAACAATAATACGATCCTCTTCAGAGAGGAAGGATCTTCAATATGTGTGTGTGTGTGTGGTTACACTCTTCCAATATGTGTGTGTGTGTGTGTGTCTCAGAGCATGTGTATGTGTGTGTTAGACGTATATGGATGAGATCCTCTATATACCGTCTTTCTGCCTGTATCATTAGATATAAAGATATACATGATCTGGCCGTAGTAATGAGTCCATTTACGTTGTTTTCTGCACAATAGTCTCTCATGTATATATTCCACGTGATGTGTATATGTCTAGACATGTGTATATGGGCATACGAGAGAGAGAGAAGAGTTTCACGCGCACCGCGCGCACACACACACATGTATATAGAGAGAGAGAGAAGGAGAAAGACTTTTTAAGTGCAGGAGGAGTGCGTGGGGTTCGTTAGAGACTCACCTGGACGATCTACACGGAGGGCCACTTGGGCAAGTGTTCGACGAGGATACGAGGAAGAAGCAATGCGGACTGTGTGAGCAGAAATTCACATCGGAGGGCTGGTATAGACTGGGATCGTGCGGTCACGAGTACCACATGCAGTGCCTGCTTCTGCATGCCTACTGTGAGCGCTTGTGCAAGGTGTGCCACGTGGAGATACCCAGGGAGTTTTACATGTCTATTGGACAGGAGTTTTACATGCCCAGGCTCGAGGGAAGCGAAAGCTGACTATTTTGTAAGTTTTAAGTTAATCAACACAATGTTTGACACAAACATGTATAAAAGATGGAATTATGAAGAACTCATATGTTTTCTACTTATAATTTATAGTATGTAATCTCAGCAATATTTTAATATTTTATATATAATAGTAAATACTTTTTTTTATTTAAATGAGTATTTTTAAATATTCATGATATATAATTAAGGGTCACTTGTGATTTAACAGTGGTCCATATATGTTTATGAAAGAACATCTATTAGACCATAACATATAAAAACAAAATTGAATTAAACTATTTTATATATATATATATATATAAATATTATATATATATATAATTCTTAGTGGTCCTTTATTTACTATGGACGTCCATTTGTTACAGTAAAACTCATAATTTAATAACTTTTTAATAGCTTAAGATAATTTAGTATTATTTTTTTTGTCCCTAGGCTAAATTGTTTTAACGTCCTCAACTTAATTGTTTTTCAGTCACAATCTACAATTTTAAATCAATAACCCAATTTATTCATTTTATTTTAATTTAATTTAAAGATGAATAATAACCTTTTGTCACGTCCTCCAAAATACAGTAAATATACAAAAACACAAATAATTCATATTCTTTTATGTAAAAAAGGTATATTCTTAATCATATTTAACTATCTTGTAAATTAGTAAGCCAAACCATAAATATTTATAGTAAATTCTAAATATATTATAATTAACCTACTTTAGTTACTTTACATTATTTCCTTGGTGAGAATAAATTAATCAAGTACCATAACATGAGTAACCAAAGGGACTTCTTGAAACTCGTGATATACTTAAAGACAACTTAACTAAGAATTTGTACGAGCCATTTTCGTAAGCAACCTAAGGTCAATCTTTTTTAATGAAGTTTTAGAAAATGCATTGGTCAAACTGCCAACCAGTGTGAAGGAGCGATGGCATGGAGTGGCCAAACAGGGAAGTACGGCAGATACTGATCAACAATAAAATTGTCAGGCGGTGCTTAACCAAGGCCTAGATCCAATCGCTGGATCAACTCGGGACATCACGCTGAGGAAGGTGTATAAATGCTATATGGCAGGCCTTGTCACATGGTGGCAAACCAATAAGAGAGTGCCACCTGGACCTAGGGTATAACACTTATTAACCCACTATAAGCAAGAAGATTATTAATGAGTCAGGTCCTTATAGTCCGTCTTCTTCTTTGTATCTTACTCCACCTTCTCTGGAGCCACATTATATCTGGACAGGCATATATATATATATATATATATTCCTTCTATCTACCACCTCTCCCCTTACTCTCCTCTTGCTCTGCTCCTAATACAACAATATCTCAACAAAGAGGCAATAGCACTACACATAGGGAAACTCCTACTCACTTGTGGCATCTTGGTAGAGACCATCACAAAACCTTTTAGTGCTCCTTAGGCAAAGTCCGACTCACTAGTGGTGGACCTCCAAGACTAGACGTTGGCAATAGCATTTTGGCAATCACTACTCACATCTTGCCTGCAGAGTCCCTGATGACCATGCACAAGAACAAGGTCACTAGTAACAAATTAAAAAGGTGGTGGATAACAAGAATTATAACCTTATTATTGTTAAACTTGTGTTCAACTCAAATGTTATATTGAGGTAATATATAGTAAAAGAAGAATTCGATTTAAATAAGTTACCCAATATCAAACTTCTGCATATTTAGGTTTTGTGAAAAGTCAAACCAGCTTTTATAGGCATTCAAAAACATGTTAATGAAACTCTAAATGTCAATGTTGTATGCAAACTTTAAGTATCACAAATATCAATCTCAATTATTTTAAGTAGAATACATACTTAAAAATCATACTTTTAAAAATCCGATTCAAATGCTCCACCAACTCATTTTTTTGTGGATGAAAGGGAGATGGTGAAAAATTATTAAATTCTCATTCGTGAAGTAAGAACCTTCAAATTTTATTTTACAAAATCCATTTTAGAACTGGCGCAATTACTTGAGTGTGTAAAATTAACAACATTATGAATTATGACATTTGATAAAGCTCCAACTTTCACCCAACATGTTAGATAATTTATTAAAATCACAAGATATTAGTTGCATATAACTAAAAAAGAAAAGACAAATTTGAACTTGTAACATGGGATTTAATTGGTTCAAATGCGATGTTGTTGTTAGTATGGGTGATATCTAAAAAGAAAAGATTTAAATACTTCTTTAATAATTATTGTATCAAGAATTCTCACTATAAAAAAGATGATTCAATTGCCACCTACACATCTCTAGAGTTCATTGACATTAAAGACACACTGATGAATAATTTGGTTCATGCATGATTACACTTAACAAAACTACTCTACACCGTTTGAGAGGGACTTTATCCAAAAGAAAAGGTGGATGACTTGAAAGTATTCATTATCGAGACCCAAATTGATAGTTTGCCTTACATGCATCTAACCAAGTACATTTAAGTATAATGATAAAAATATGATGTGAGAATAAATGGAACTGCAACTCGTCCGCATAAGTCCTAAATTGCAAAGGTACTTGAACAAGTGTGGACAAAGTAGCACAAGTACATTCATCACTATACAAAACATGTAAAACTTCCTTCATTGGTATCATCGTCAAAACACAACAACGGCTAACCATGTTAACAAAATTTGAAAAAATAAAAACCTATATTAATAAGAATAGTTGCATGGGTACTATGTAAGAAACCTTGTAATGTAAATGGAGATGACCATTTGTAAGGATTTTGCGAAGCTTGAGGTGAAAAAGAAAGAAAAAATGAAGAATCAAAAAATTAAAAAAAGATATTAGGTGCCTTTGTAGCAAATTGCACGATAGACTTGTTTCAAACTACAAACTTGATTGGAAGAGCTGGTAACTCGAGAACCTTTTTCCAAAAAACTAATTTAAACTCCATTTGTGAAATGTAAATCAGAATTGTTCATCCATGCAATGTTGATTTACACGAATTTCCATAAATTAGTGATTATTCGTGAACTAATGAACAATGCTGATTTACATGAATTTCCACTAATTATAAAATATAATATATTTAATATTCATAATTATAATCAATCTTTAATAATAGTACAATTTGTTTCCTTAACATATAAATTTATAAAAAGATATGGAAGATTGACCATATAAATTTTATATATATATTATTACTATTACAATTTTAATTAATATATTTAAAAATTAGTATTTTAATAACAACATAAATATTTATATAATGTACCTCTCATGCTCTTTAATAACTTTTATATTAGGCTCATACTTAAATATAATTTATTATATAGCTTAATACTTTCTACTTTTATAATATTATCAATTTTTTGTTCACCAATGCTATCATTTAATAAAGGTCAATGTTTAAAAAATATTCTATCTTTAAACATATATTTTAAAGAATATTCTTTTTTAAACATATATTATTTTAAAGAATATCTATTTAATATTAAAAATGCTAATTAAATAATTAAAATGATTAATTATTAAGAAATGGGATTATAGACATGCCCATTTTAATTATAGCATGCATAAATACATGTAAACTCTATTCCCTTTGTATTCAAGGTTGTGATTAAAATATATGTAAAGTAAATGTATATTCTTAACACTATCTTATGAACCAGTAACAGATTGTCCTAATTATAACATTAATCACAAATATATGTATTTATTTCTATAATATATGCTTCATTATTATGTTATATATCTACTGCAAATGTGTGTTTTGTACTTGTGAGTACAAGACTTTATATTAAATGTGAGGTTTAAACTTAAAAATGCTAGTTTCCTTCCACCATACGCCTTTGATGTAGTTGAACAATACCAAATTTAACCACCAGCTATGTAGCACCTAAGAATACTGAGCTATCCAAACGAGACCATAAGTAATCTCACTGAGCAATCCAAACCAGACTGTAGGTACTTTCTTTGCGGCTTAGCATTCCAGACCGTTGAATCCAGTGAAAACATCAGATCTATTCGAACACTCACATGCAGTAAATTTAGAACTTGTGGGTGTGTGTGAATAAGTGTTGTGTTCGGAATTGTATATATAAACATGTATAGATATGATAAACGAGAGGGCATGATGTTTAGGGTTGAATAACACTCAAGGCATACATCTCAATTTCAAAAATAAATATACTATTAAATAAGAGTTAATATAATAAACATTTTCTTTTCTTATTTACTTTTTAATTGTTTTTTGTGTGGATATGTACAAATCCTTATTCTTATCCTACCATATATATAATGTCATGGCATAAGAACTAACTAACACACACACTTGTGCATACACATGCTTGGTGAAACAAACCCAATTGTTACTTTGCATATGTGAATACAAGCATGCCACACAAATTAATGCATGTGTGGGTGTGGTCGAACACGCTGTTGCAAGATTAGACTAAACACGATGCCATTTTGAATCTCCTTAACAAATTTTGAGGACTTTATATCGTCTGGATAACTCTAAAAGCAACATACACAATGAAAAACATATTTTAGAATATTCAACTCCACGTCAAAATTTGGAATAACTTGAGATCGTCCAATTTGAATTTTTTATTTATTAATATTTATTACTATAATAAATAACTGTAGTTTAAATTTTTGGAAACAATAAGTTCTAAAGAAGAAAAAATAGAAATATTAGAAGAGTATATTTATTTTTTGATAAATATTATAAATGAAATAAAGGAAGTTAAAGAAGGAAAAATAAAAATATAAGAAGTGTATATATTTTTATAAATTAAATACATGAAGTATATAATATTTCATATTTTATATATTTTCTTAGTATATAGAGGGGTTTTTTGTTGAATGTGCTAGTAGCATATGTGTAATGCAAATTTTATTAAGGTCCCAGTGATGGACACAAGATACAAAAAAGTAAGTTTATTAAGTTAGATGCTATTGATTACACTTTGCATGGACAATCACACCATCCATGTACACAGCCTCCCTATACATCCAATCATCTGCTTCATCACTGTAGAACTCCTCAAACTTCTCAAATTTCATAAGTTGATGGCATGTTGGTTGAACAATATGAAATTGTTGTGACTGCATGACTGGCCCAAACATGGGATGTGGTTGAGTGTCTTGTCGAGGTCGAGGGACATGCCTTTGCATAGATATATTTGCTAATGTATCTGATGAAGTCCTCTTATTGTTGTTGTTGCTTGTCATCCTCATATTGCCTGGGACACTCCATCTTCCATTGCCACTCACCTTTCCATGGTTAGTTGGTGATCGTTTTCTTGCGGTTGGCGTGGGTTCCATCGTAGCTGAATGTCTATGCACACACAAGGGAAAATGGCCTCCTTTTAGGCAAAGTTATGCTTGTGAATAGGTTATATACTATTTCGTGTTCCGACGGTCCGCCCACGATATGTGCTCTAATCCGACGGTGCATGCTGCAATTTTCATAATGTTATTAGAATATTATGAAGAAGGATGACCACAGTACTTCCCCTATCCCTCACACGCACATTTTACATATATACGTAAAATGAATTTACTATTATGTGTTTGGCAATCATGTATATTATTGTATCTAAATGTTATGTAATATAGAAAATATAGAAATGAGAAACTCATACTTGCTACATTCATTCCCACGTGTCTTCTCCAACACCCCATCGAATACCCATGTCCTTATAATACACATGCACACACAAGTATATACACTAGCTAGCATGTGCTATTATATCACATAAGATATTTATGCAGAATTTTGGAAAGTGTGTGATATGATCATGCTATACATACTTACCATTGAGCATGCTCTTGGACGATTTATTAAGCATTCAACGGGTCAGAAGCCGCTTCATAACATGGTTAATTAATTAAATTTGTGCTCAATTTAATTTTTTTTAAGGATATTGTTTTCTTAAGGTTGAGTGGGCATCCAAATTTTAAAAAATGAAGACCAATAGATTGAAAAAGAGGACTCAGATTTTATATATATATATAGTGTGTGATTATGTAGTTTGAATTTAAATATAAATTAACTCTTAATTATTTTTAACCATTTTCTTAATTATTTTCTTAATAATTTTAAGGTTGCTCGGGGTGTACGTGTACACATAATTCTCACGCTCTTTGTAAGATACATGTGATTGTTTGTATCAAACACTCCTCTTTACATGCAGCACATAGACACGTAACGTCTAACAAAGACGCAACACCTATGCATCATACATTATGTAAATGTATTTTTCAAGATAAACAGTATTATATGTAGTGGAGACTTAAAGTTAAAACAAGTTGTATCTAAGTGAAATATGAGCTTTATTTATTAAGTTCACTAGTTAAAGAGTAAATATTATAGTGCTCGTATGCATGAATAATGTGGGAAAACCTAAATAGTTCCTAGTAGATTCGTTTGAAATGAAACTCGTAGATGGTAAGTATTAAGCCCTTGTACATGGTTAAACTTCAAAACATGTTAAAATGTAAAATTTTAAAATCTTTACATTTTAAATGTGCTAGAACACTATGTTTCCCATCCTCCAATGCACCTTTGCCAAAAATATTTCCTATTTAAATCTCTATTGATCGCCATTAATGTCCATTAATTTGAAGAATTCACAATTGGTTTCAATGTAGCCTAGAGATCCGATTAATCCTCCTCATACTTGAACTATTTAGTAATAAAGACCCGTTCATGTGACCACCCAATTGTAAATGAATATAAACTGTTGTTATCCTTTGGGTTCACGAGTACCACCCGTTCAGTCTATTGGTTCCAGAGAGTAATCTTTGTGGCTCGTACCCATAAGGTCCAAATAGAAGGGCTTGTTAAACTCTAATCTGTCATCTATAAGTCACAAATGTACATATGAATAATGTTGTGTGTATGTATGTGATATACACATCCACTTACATTTGCAGTCAATCACACATATATTCACACATGCGCACACATGCACACACACCCCAACACATAGTGAATGTGCTTGAAAGTAATAATAATTGGAAAGATGAATTGTAACATGTCTCATTTTTTTCAAATCTTTTAAAGGATAAAGCACTCTCTAAGGGTTGATATCTTGAGGTTCGACACTATAATATGCCTTGTATGTCCAATATGGAACTCCCACGTTCAAAGTTGCCATTTGTCCATTGCAATGCTAAGATGACCATAATGACCTTTAAAAAATCAATAAGTCGTGGATTAGTCACTTATTCACTGAATAGATTGCTTCAAATAAGTCTCCTAACCTTTCATCTTAAGGTGCTTGAAAGTTTAGGAGACTAAGATTGAGAATGAGAAGTTAGGCCCTAGATCATTGTATTATCTTCTAAATATATTGAGTATGCAAGCTTAGAAAATAATTCAATACATTACAAAAACACACACCAAGTATTTATACTTGTTCACAAAGTGAATTAAATGGTGAGCCCTAAATTTTGCCATGCCATGGCCCATATATAACAGTTACCCCATATTTGTATATGTAATCTCATATTTATATATATAAAAAAATTAAATATTTTGAACTTAGGTCATTCAACCTTTGAATCCCAAGTAGAAGACCCCTTAGATTAGTGTGTCAATGACATAGAAATAAAAGGATTTGCCTCGAAGTAAGTAGAGAGTCTTAGAAACTGCAAAAACTAACATGAAACCGATTAAATTTATGTTTTATGTTTTAATAAATAAACTTAATTTAAATTATTTTTTAATATATCAAGTATTCACATAGATCGTGGACCTCAATCCCTTGGTTAAAATCGCTCTCCTTAGGCTTCTTCCCAGTTTTACCATTTGCCTTCATATTCATATACACTTGTACACATGGAGTGTGTGGGTGTGTATGTACCCCACACCCACACACTCTAATAATAGATTGTCCTAATTATATAATTAGCCAAACCATAAATACCTTTAGTAACTTTTAAAATATTTTATAATTAACCTTCATATATACTTTAGTTACCTTACACTATCTCCCTCACGAGAAGAATTTCTTTAATCACATAACATGGGAAACCAAAGAGGCTTCTTGAAACTCAACATTATGTACATGGTATATTTGAAGATTGATTTAATAAAGAATTTTATAAGGACCAAACAATTTTCATAAGCAACCTGGGGTGAGTCCTTTTTGGTGAAGTTTCGAAAAATGTATTCATTAGTAGCAAATAAAGGAGGTGACAATAACAAAAATTATAACCATTTGTTGTTGAACTTGTGCCCAACCTAAATGTTCTACTAAGGTAACATACATGCAGTAAAGAAAGAAACTTAATAAGTTGCCCAATAGCAAGCTTCTCCATACTTCAACTTCTAAAGGCATTTGTAAGTCTTGCCCATACAATGCTTTAAATAGACACATGCCAATGAAACTCTGAATACTGCAACTCTAAGTATTGCAAATATCAATTTTAATCATTTTGAGTAGGATTTACATATTTAAAATTATTACCTTTAAAATTCTGAGTCAAAGTGTCATAGTTTTATTACGACTCCTTTTACTTTGGACGTTGACTGTTGTTAGGTACTGAATTATGTTGATAAGACCTAGGTGTAGAAGAAATAGGCCTGCTTAGTGCACTTGGATATTTAATGATGGTTCGGCTAGGTGTCATTAGGTATTTGCAAGAAACTCTAGGCGAAGTTAGCACTTCCATATAAAAAACTCTTACCTTGGTTTTTTGTGTCCCAGTTAGGTTTTTGGGAGGTTCCAGTGAGTTTGACATGTTAAATATGGGTAGAAACACCCTTATGGTTGACCTAACCCTAGGGTTGCCCTAAACCCTTCAGGTTAGGGTTTAAGGGTTAATGGGTCATTAATTAACTCACCAAGTATATTCCCTATAGGAATGAGATGCCCACTTATGTAAACAGGAAAATGGGGGGGCCTCTATCACATTTATTAAGTAGTACATGTAGGAGAGCTCCTGGGTTCATGATTGAGTTCGTTGCTCTTTTGCCAGTGTAAACTTTAACTTGTGTCGTTAAGTTGTGCCACCCTAACTTCCAAATGACAGGGGTACGTCCCACCTTCGGGGTTGTTCACTCTTAATGTTGGCGAATCCATACCTAGGAGGTCTTGTCGAAATGCATTCCAATAGACAGAGGTTGAGGCTTATTTTCAGCCTCCTCCTCCACGTCAAGCTAGGTGTAGCACTCATGGCCAAGCAAGGCACATCTATGTCCTTGCCCAACTGTGGGAGTGGGATCTTATTTAATAGGTTCACATTTCCCATTTCCTAAGGGTTCAATAAAGGGTTTTAGAGTTGGCATTTAGGAGCCACGTTTGTGGCACTTGGTGTAACTCTTGAATCTAGGGTTATGGCATAAGCCTCAACCTCTGTCTCTTGGAATATGCATTTCGACAAGACCTGCTAGGTATGGATTCGCCAACATTAAGAGTGAACAACCCCGAAGGTGGGACGTACCCCTGTCATTTGGAAGTTAGGGTGGTACAACTTAACGACACAAGTTAAAGTTTGCACTGGCAAAAGAGCAACGAACTCATCATGAACCCAGGAGCTCTCCTACATGTACTACTTAATAAATGTGATAGAGGCCCCCCCCATTTTCCTGTTTACATAAGTGGGCATCTCATTCCTATAGGGAATATACTTGGTGAGTTAATTAATGACCCATTAACCCGTAAATCCTAACCTGAAGGGTTTAGGGCAACCCTAGGGTTAGGTCAACCATAAGGGTGTTTCTACCCATATTTAACATGTCAAACTCACCGGAACCTCCCAAAAACCTAACTGGGACACAAAAAACCAGGGTAAGAGTTTTTATATGGAAGTGCTAACTTCGCCCAGAGTTTCTTGCAAATACCTAATGACACCTAGCCGGACCATCATTAAATATCCAAGTGCACTAAGCAGGCCTATTTCTTCTACACCTAGGTCTTATCAACATAATTCAGTACTAACAACAGTCAACGTCCAAAGTAAAAAGGAGTCGTAATAAAAATTATGACACTTTGACTCGGAAGTTTTAAAGGTATAATTTTAAATATGTAAATCCTACTCAAAATGATTAAAATTGATATTTGCAATACTTAGAGTTGCAGTATTCAAAGTTTCATTGGCATGTGTCTATTTAAAGCATTGTATGGGCAAGACTTACAAATGCATTTAGAAGTTGAAGTATGGAGAAGCTTGTTATTGGGCAACTTATTAAGTTTCTTTCTTTATTGCATGTATGTTTCTTAGTAAAACATTTAGGTTGGGCACAAGTTTAACAACAACATGGTTATAATTTTTGTTATTGGTCACCTTCTTTATTTGCTACTAATGAATACATTTTTCGAAACTTCACCAAAAAGGACTCACCCCAGGTTGCTTATGAAAATTGTTTGGTCCTTATAAAATTCTTTATTAAATCAATCTTCAAATATACCATGTACATAATGTTGAGTTTCAAGAAGCCTCTTTGGTTACCCATGTTACGTGATTAAAGAAATTCTTCTTGTGAGGGAGATAGTGTAAGGTAACTAAAGTATATACGAAGGTTAATTATAAAATATTTTAAAAGTTACTAAAGGTATTTATGGTTTGGCTAATTATATAATTAGGACAATCTATTATTAGAGTGTGGGGGTGTGGGTGTACATACACACCCACACACTCCATGTGTACAAGTGTATATGAATATGAAGGCAAATGGTAAAATTGGGAAGAAGCCTAAGGAGAGCGATTTTAACCAAGGGATTGAGGTCCACGATCTATGTGAATACTTGATATATTAAAAAATAATTTAAATTAAGTTTATTTATTAAAACATAAAACATCAATTTAATCGGTTTCATGTTAGTTTTTGCAGTTTTCTAAGACTCTCTACTTATTTCGAGGCAAATCCTTTTATTTCTATGTCATTGACACACTAATCTAAGGGGTCTTCTCATTGGGATTCAAAGGTTGAATGACCTAAGTTCAAAATATATTTAATTTTTTTTATATAAATATGAGATGTACATATACAAATAGGGTAACTGTTATATATGTTAGCTATGGGCCATGGCATGGCAAAATTTAGGGCTCACCATTTAATTCACTTATGTGAACAAGTATAAATACTTGGTGTGTGTTTTTGTATGCATGTGCATTCATATGGGTTTATGCATGTATTGAATTATTTTCTAAGCTTGCATACTCAATATATTTAGAAGATAATACAATGATCTAGGGGCCTAACTTCTGATTCTCAATCTTGAGTTTCCTAAACTTTCAAGCACCTTAAGATGAAAGGTTAGGAGACTTATTTTGAAGCAATCTATTTAGTGAATGAGTGACTAATCCACGACTTATTGATTTTTTCAAAGGTCGTTATGGTCATCTTAGCATTGCAATGGACAAATGGCAACTTTGAACGTGGGAGTTCCATATTGGATTACAAGTCACAAGCATATTATAGTGTTGAACCTCAAGATATCAACCCTTAGAGAGTGCTTTATCCTTTAAAAGATTTGGAAAAAATGAGACATGTTACAATTCATCTTTCCAATTATTATTACTTTCAAGCACATTCACTATGTGTTGGGTGTGTGTGTGCATGTGTGCGCATGTGTGAATATATGTGTGATTGACTGCAAATGTAAGTGGATGTGTATATCACATACATACACACAACATTATTCATGTATACATTTGTGACTTATAGATGACAGATTAGAGTTTAACAAGCCCTTCTATTTGGACCTTATAGGTACGAGCCACAAAGATTACTCTCTGGAACCAATAGACTGAACGGGTGGTACTCGTGAACCCAAAGGATAACAATAGTTATATTCATTTACAATTGGGAGTGGTGAATAATTGGGTCACATGAACGGGTCTTTATTACTAAATAGTTCAAGTATGAGGAGGATTAATCGGATCTCTAGGCTACATTGAAACAATTGTGAATTCTTCAAATAATAGACATTAATGGCGATCAATAGAGATTTAAATAGGAAATATTTTTGGCAAAGGTGCATTGGAGGATGGGAAACATAGTGTTCTAGCACATTTAAAATGTAAAGATTTTAAAATTTTTACATTTTAACATGTTTTGAAGTTTAACCATGTACAAGGGTTTAATACTTACCATCTACGAGTTTATTTCAAACGAATCTACTAGGAACTATTTAGGTTTTCCCACATTATTCATGCATACGAGCACTATAATATTTACTCTTTAACTAGTGAACTTAATAAATAAAGCTCATATTTCACTTAGATATAACTTGTTTTAACTTTAAGTCTCCACTACATATAATACTGTTTATCTTAAAAAATACATTTACATAATGTATGATGCATAGGTGTTGCATCTTTGTTAGACGTTACGTGTCTATGTGCTGCATGTAAAGAGGAGTGTTTGATACAAACAATCACATGTATCTTACAAAGAGCGTGAGAATTATGTGTACACGTACACCCCGAGCAACCTTAAAATTATTAAGAAAATAATTAAGAAAATGGTTAAAAATAATTAAGAGTTAATTTTATTTAAATTCAAACTACATAATCACACACTATATATATATATATAAAATCTGAGTCCTCTTTTTAATCTATTGGTCTTCATTTTTTAAAATTTGGATGCCCACTCAACCTTAAGAAAACAATATCCTTAAAAAAAATTAAATTGAACACAAATTTAATTATTAACCATGTTATGAAGCGGCTTCTGACCCGTTGAATGCTTAATAAATCGTCCAAGAGCATGCTCAATGGTAAGTATGTATAGCATGATCATATCACACACTTTCCAAAATTCTGCATAAATATCTTATGTGATATAATAGCACATGCTAGCTAGTGTATATACTTGTGTGTGCATGTGTATTATAAGGACATGGTATTCGATGGGGTGTTGGAGAAGACACGTGGGAATGAATGTAGCAAGTATGAGTTTCTCATTTCTATATTTTCTATATTACATAACATTTAGATACAATAATATACATGATTGCCAAACACATAATAGTAAATTCATTTTACGTATATATGTAAAATGTGCGTGTGAGGGATAGGGGAAGTACTGTGGTCATCCTTCATAATATTCTAATAACATTATGAAAATTGCAGCATGCACCGTCGGATTAGAGCACATATCGTGGGCGGACCGTCGGAACACGAAATAGTATATAACCTATCACGCATAACTCTGCCTAAAAGGAGGCCATTTTCCCTTGTGTGTGCATAGACATTCAGCTACGATGGAACCCACGCCAACCGCAAGAAAACGATCACCAACTAACCATGGAAAGGTGAGTGGCAATGGAAGATGGAGTGTCCCAGGCAATATGAGGATGACAAGCAACAACACAATAAGAGGACTTCATCAGATACATTAGCAGATATATCTATGCAAAGGCATGTCCCTCGACCTCGACAAGACACTCAACCGCATCCCATGTTTGGGCCAGTCATGCAGTCACAACATTTCATATTGTTCAACCAACATGCCATCAACTTATGAAATTTGTACCGCCGGTATATCCTCACCCTATGCATTTCTACCCTCAGCCTTCTCCATCTCAGTTACATGCACATCCTTTGCAACATCATGAACAACAAGTTATGAATCATGCCCCAAGAAGTCCATTTCTTCTTCCTCCACCATTACAAGCTCTTCTTTCAACCTTAAGTGCAAACGGTTCCAATGTTGCAAATGAATTAGGTACAAAGTTCACAAAGAGGTTTTGAGTAGACCACACGTGTCCGTGATAAATAGCCTCTATTCAAGGTTGCCAAGACAGTGTCAGACGTGCGGGCTACGATTTGCAGACCAACAAAAACATAGTAAGCATATGGACTGGCATGTAGTTCACAATAGGGACTCAAGAAAAACAAGATTAAGTGTAGAGCATGGTTTGTGGGATCAAAAGAGTGGACACAAGGGTGTGTTACTGCATCCGTAGAGACGAAAGGCATGGAAAAATGTGTTGTTGAGACCGAAGGTGTTAAAAATGGGTCGTTCGTGCAAATGAGAGGCAACCACTGTGTGGTCTATGCAGGGAGAAGTTTGAGGAGTTCTACAGTGATGAAGCAGATGATTGGATGTATAGGGAGGCTGTGTATATGGATGGTGTGATTGTTCATGCAAAGTGTAATCAATAACATCTAGAACTTAATAAACTTACTTTTTTGTATCTTGTGTCCATCACTGGGACCTTAATAAAATTTGCATTACACATATGCTACTAGCACATTCAACAAAAAACCCCTCTCTATATACTAAGCAATATATAAAATCCAGTGAAACATCAGATCTATTAGAACACTCACATGCAGGTCCTAGTACCTGAATACTATAAGTTAGAACTTGTGGGTGTGTGTGAATAAGTGTTGTGTTCGGAATTGTATATATAAACATGTATAGATATGAAAACAAAGGGCATGATGTTTAGGGTTGAATAACACTCAAGGCATACATCTCAATTTCAAAATAAATATACTATTAAATAAGAGTTAATATAATAAACATTTTCTTTTCTTATTTTCTTTTTAATTGTTTTTTTGTGTGATATGTACAAATCCTTATTCTTATCCTACCATATATATAATGTCATGGCATAAGAACTAACTAACACACACACTTGTGCATACACATGCTTGGTGAAACAAACCCAATTGTTACTTTGCATATGTGAATACAAGCATGCCACACAAATTAATGCATGTGTGGGTGTGGTCGAACACGCTGTTGCAAGATTAGACTAAACACGATGCCATTTTGAATCTCCTTAACAAATTTTGAGGACTTTATATCGTCTGGATAACTCGAAAAGCAACATACACAATGAAAAAACATATTTTAGAATATTCAACTCCACGTCAAAATTTGGGAGATCGTCCAATTTGAATTTTTTATTTATTAATATTTATTACTATAATAAATAACTGTAGTTTAAATTTTGGAAACAATAAGTTCTAAAGAAGAAAAAATAGAAATATTAGAAGAGTATATTTTTTTTTGATATATATTATAAATGAAATAAAAGAAGTTAAAGAAGGAAAAATAAAAATATAAGAAGTGTATATATTTTAATTATAAATTAAATACATGAGGTATATAATTTTTCATTTTATATATTTGCTTAGTATATAGAGAGGGTTTTTTGTTGAATGTGCTAGTAGCATATGTGTAATGCAAATTTTATTAAGGTCCCAGTGATGGACACAAGATACAAAAAAAAGTAAGTTTATTAAGTGCTAGATGCTATTGATTACACTTTGCATGGACAATCACACCATCCATGTACACAGCCTCCCTATACATCCAATCATCTGCTTCATCACTGTAGAACTCCTCAAACTTCTCCCTGCATAGACCACACAGTGGTTGCCTCTCATTTGCACGAACGACCCATTTTTTAACACCTTCGGTCTCAACAACACATTTTTCCATGCCTTTCGTCTCTACGGATGCAGTAACACACCCTTGTGTCCACTCTTTTGATCCCACAAACCATGCTCTACACTTAATCTTGTTTTTCTTGAGTCCCCTATTGTGAACTACATGCCAGTCCATATGCTTACTATGTTTTTTTGGTCTGCAAATCGTAGCCCGCACGTCTGACACTGTCTTGGCAACCTTGAATAGAGGCTATTTATCACGGACACGTGTGGTCTACTCAAAACCTCTTTGCTGAACTTTGTACCTAATTCATTTGCAACATTGGAACCGTTTGCACTTAAGGTTGAAAGAAGAGCTTGTAATGGTGGAGGAAGAAGAAATGGACTTCTTGGGGCATGATTCATAACTTGTTGTTCATGATGTTGCAAAGGATGTGCATGTAACTGAGATGGAGAAGGCTGAGGGTGAGAAATGCATAGGGTGAGGATATACCGCGGGTACAAATTTCATAAGTTGATGGCATGTTGGTTGAACAATATGAAATTGTTGTGACTGCATGACTGGCCCAAACATGGGATGCGGTTGAGTGTCTTGTCGAGGTCGAGGGACATGCCTTTGCATAGATATATTTGCTAATGTATTTGATGAAGTCCTCTTATTGTTGTTGTTGCTTGTCATCCTCATATTGCCTGGGACACTCCATCTTCCATTGCCACTCACCTTTCCATGGTTAGTTGGTGATCGTTTTCTTGGTTGGCGTGGGTTCCATCGTAGCTGAATGTCTATGCACACACAAGGGAAAATGGCCTCCTTTTAGGCAAAGTTACTTGTGAATAGGTTATATACTATTTCGTGTTCCGACGGTCCGCCCACGATATGTGCTCTAATCCGACGGTGCATGCTGCAATTTTCATAATGTTATTAGAATATTATGAAGGATGACCACAGTACTTCCCCTATCCCTCACACGCACATTTTACATATATACGTAAAATGAATTTACTATTATGTGTTTGGCAATCATGTATATTATTGTATCTAAATGTTATGTAATATAGAAAATATAGAAATGAGAAACTCATACTTGCTACATTCATTCCCACGTGTCTTCTCCAACACCCCATCGAATACCCATGTCCTTATAATACACATGCACACACAAGTATATACACTAGCTAGCATGTGCTATTATATCACATAAGATATTTATGCAGAATTTTGGAAAGTGTGTGATATGATCATGCTATACATACTTACCATTGAGCATGCTCTTGGACGATTTATTAAGCATTCAACGGGTCAGAAGCCGCTTCATAACATGGTTAATAATTAAATTTGTGCTCAATTTAATTTTTTTTAAGGATATTGTTTTCTTAAGGTTGAGTGGGCATCCAAATTTTAAAAAATGAAGACCAATAGATTGAAAAAGAGGACTCAGATTTTATATATATATATATAGTGTGTGATTATGTAGTTTGAATTTAAATATAAATTAACTCTTAATTATTTTTAACCATTTTCTTAATTATTTTCTTAATAATTTTAAGGTTGCTCGGGGTGTACGTGTACACATAATTCTCACGCTCTTTGTAAGATACATGTGATTGTTTGTATCAAACACTCCTCTTTACATGCAGCACATAGACACGTAACGTCTAACAAAGACGCAACACCTATGCATCATACATTATGTAAATTATTTTTCAAGATAAACAGTATTATATGTAGTGGAGACTTAAAGTTAAAACAAGTTGTATCTAAGTGAAATATGAGCTTTATTTATTAAGTTCACTAGTTAAAGAGTAAATATTATAGTGCTCGTATGCATGAATAATGTGGGAAAACCTAAATAGTTCCTAGTAGATTCGTTTGAAATGAAACTCGTAGATGGTAAGTATTAACCCTTGTACATGGTTAAACTTCAAAACATGTTAAAATGTAAAATTTTTAAAATCTTTACATTTTAAATGTGCTAGAACACTATGTTTCCCATCCTCCAATGCACCTTTGCCAAAAATATTTCCTATTTAAATCTCTATTGATCGCCATTAATGTCCATTAATTTGAAGAATTCACAATTGGTTTCAATGTAGCCTAGAGATCCGATTAATCCTCCTCATACTTGAACTATTTAGTAATAAAGACCCGTTCATGTGACCCAATTATTCACCACTCCCAATTGTAAATGAATATAACTGTTGTTATCCTTTGGGTTCACGAGTACCACCCGTTCAGTCTATTGGTTCCAGAGAGTAATCTTTGTGGCTCGTACCCATAAGGTCCAAATAGAAGGGCTTGTTAAACTCTAATCTGTCATCTATAAGTCACAAATGTACACATGAATAATGTTGTGTGTATGTATGTGATATACACATCCACTTACATTTGCAGTCAATCACACATATATTCACACATGCGCACACATGCACACACACCCCAACACATAGTGAATGTGCTTGAAAGTAATAATAATTGGAAAGATGAATTGTAACATGTCTCATTTTTTCCAAATCTTTTAAAGGATAAAGCACTCTCTAAGGGTTGATATCTTGAGGTTCGACACTATAATATGCTTGTGACTTGTAATCCAATATGGAACTCCCACGTTCAAAGTTGCCATTTGTCCATTGCAATGCTAAGATGACCATAACGACCTTTGAAAAAATCAATAAGTCGTGGATTAGTCACTCATTCACTAAATAGATTGCTTCAAAATAAGTCTCCTAACCTTTCATCTTAAGGTGCTTGAAAGTTTAGGAGACTCAAGATTGAGAATGAGAAGTTAGGCCCCTAGATCATTGTATTATCTTCTAAATATATTGAGTATGCAAGCTTAGAAAATAATTCAATACATGCATAAACCCATATGAATGCACATGCATACAAAAACACACACCAAGTATTTATACTTGTTCACATAAGTGAATTAAATGGTGAGCCCTAAATTTTGCCATGCCATGGCCCATAGCTAACATATATAACAGTTACCCCATATTTGTATATGTACATCTCATATTATATATTAAAAAAATTAAATATATTTTGAACTTAGGTCATTCAACCTTTGAATCCCAATGAGAAGACCCCTTAGATTAGTGTGTCAATGACATAGAAATAAAAGGATTTGCCTCGAAGTAAGTAGAGAGTCTTAGAAACTGCAAAAACTAACATGAAACCGATTAAATTTATGTTTTATGTTTTAATAAATAAACTTAATTTAAATTATTTTTAATATTCAAGTATTCACATAGATTGTGGACCTCAATCGAAAAATGTATCATTAGTAGCAAATAAAGAAAGTGACTAATAACAAAAATTATAACCATGTTGTTGTTGAACTTGTGCCCAACCTAAATGTTCTACTAAGGTAACATACATGCAGTAAAAGAAAGAAACTCAATAAGTTGCCCAATAGCAAGCTTCTCCATACTTCAACTTCTAAAGGCATTTGTAAGTCTTGCCCATACAATGCTTTAAATAGACACATGCCAATGAAACTCTGAATTGCAACTCTAAGTATTGCAAATATCAATTTTAATCATTTTGAGTAGGATTTACATATTTAAAATTATACCTTTAAAATTCCGAGTCAAAGTGTCATAGTTTTTATTACGACTCCTTTTTACTTTGGACGTTGACTGTTGTTAGTACTGAATTATGTTGATAAGACCTAGGTGTAGAAGAAATAGGCCTGCTTAGTGCACTTGGATATCTAATGATGGTCCGGCTAGGTGTCATTAGGTATTTGCAAGAAACTCTGGGCGAAGTTAGCACTTCCATATAAAAAACTCTTACCCTGGTTTTTTGTGTCCCAGTTAGGTTTTTGGGAGGTTCCGGTGAGTTTGACATGTTAAATATGGGTAGAAACACCTTATGGTTGACCTAACCCTAGGGTTGCCCTAAACCCTTCAGGTTAGGTTTACGGGTTAATGGGTCATTAATTAACTCACCAAGTATATTCCCTATAGGAATGAGATGCCCACTTATGTAAACAGAAAAATGGGGGGGCCTCTATCACATATATTAAGTAGTACATGTAGGAGAGCTCCTGGGTTCATGACTGAGTTCGTTGCTCTTTTGCCAGTGCAAACTTTAACTTGTGTCGTTAAGTTGTGCCACCCTAACTTCCAAATGACAGGGGTACGTTCCACCTTCGGGGTTGTTCACTCTTAATGTTGGTGAATCCATACCTAGGAGGTCTTGTCGAAATGCATATTCCAAGAGACAGAGGTTGAGGCTTATTTTCAGCCTCCTCCTCCACGTCAAGCTAGGTGTAGCACTCATGGCCAAGCAAGGCACATCCATGTCCTTGCCCAACTGTGGGAGTGGGATCTTATTTGACAGGTTCACATTGCCCATTTCCTAAGGGTTCAATAAAGGGTTCTAGAGTTGGCATTTAGGAGCCACGTTTGTGGCACTTGGTGTAACTCTTGAATCTAGGGTTATGGCATAATAGCCTACATTGTGGAAGGCAGTGTCACATGCAGATGTGACACTAGGCTAGACGTCACACGATACAACACCCGAGGCATGCCCTTTGGGGTTTGTCATGGGTTTGTCGCAAGGGGTTGGATACTTTAGCAAACATGCATGTTTGTGCTCGCACTAAGGTGTTAAACCTTAGGCATTTGCTCAAGGGAGGTTAGGTCTCGTAACTAAGCACACCTGTTCTCCTTAGGATCTAAGGGTTGAACAACCTAAACTCATTAGTAAAAGCCTATAATGAGGCACTTGCAATGTCATGTAATTAGGATTATCCAAACATAGCCTTGGAGAGTTTACTTAGTAAAACAATCGTGTCCTCACTAAGTAATAGCCCTAAGTTAGGGTATAACTTGGCCACTCAAACCCCCTTTAGGGTTAGTCGTGGTTTCAGGGTACCCCTTGTTGCCCTAAAGAGGTTGTACTCCCGAATGAGGGTGATTGCTTAGGGGTAAGTGACGATGCCTTAGCTCTATCACGAGGGCATGTGTGAGATACATATTCTTTGTAGGGTTAGGGCATGAGCTTGTTTAGGTTTACTGAGATAGGATTCTAAAGTGTACTTGGGATATCCTCTAGGGTTTGGGAGATGGTCATTAGGACTCTAAGACTTCTGTTTAATTAAGCATTTGAGTCAGACTCTTAGGGTTATCTTGGAAGACTTAGTGTTGCTCACACAGAAAATTGATGTCGAAAGGCCACTTGGCGGCCACGTGTTAGCCCTCCGGTTTAAAACTCTGACACAAAGACTGTACCAACTTATTTATTTGTGGATGAAAAGAAAATGTGAAAGATTATTGGATTCTCATTTGTGAAGTAAGAACTTTCAAACTTTAATAATAAAGGCATGTTCATTATTTGATAAAATTCGTTCTAAAAATGGCGCAATTACATGAGTGAGTAAAAATCCAATAACACTATGAACTATGACATTTGATAAAGCTCCAACTTCCACCCACAGTTAGATAATTTTTTTAAACCATAACATATTGATTACATGCAACCGAAGGTGGGAAAGAATTAATTAATTCCATTTCACAAGTTCAAATGGTTATTCCACCTGTATTAATTCCAATGGTGAAGAAATTTAAGTTTGACACAATGAATAACTTTGCACATACTGAATCACATCTTGTCGCATATTTGGTTAGTAAAATGAATGTTGTAAGTTATACAAAGTTCTCGGATAACCAAAATGTCCACAAGAGAGTGGGGAATCATGATATGGTGTAGTACCTAGGAACAAAATATGTTGGAACTACTAAACATAGTAAAGCCGTAATATCTATACAAACAAAATAAACTACACCATCATATATGCGAAATTGTGTCATGAATGAAGAGAAACAAGAGTTGAATGATTAAAAAGAATTGGTTAGTGCCAAGCAAATAGGTTAATTCCAAACATTTGTTTCATGAGTCTTTGAGGCCTCTACAAGAGATGGAATTGTGAAATTTAATTGATTGGCCATAATTGCACAAGCAACCTTAGAAAGAACATTATTATCCACCATATTATTCCTCAAACGATGCGTGACCTTAAAGTCATACATTTGGAGCCAAAGTGCCCATTTGACAAATAGTTCTAGCAACTTCTTGTTTTTTAACAATGCAGAAACAATTGCATGATCACACTCTAAAAGTGTACGAAACTACATGAAAATGCTCATAAGCCCACACTGTAGCTAAACACTCAAGATATGAGGCACAATACTTACGTTAAGGACCTTGCAAAGCTCTAATCACATATGTGATGAGATGTTGAACAAACTCATCACAAACCTCAGTCTACATTAAGATTCCACCAATACCTACTGTAAAAGCATATGTTCATAATATAAAACAACAGAAAAAAAATCTGAATAATGAAGCATCAGAGAGGATGTTAAATATTTTTGTAACTTATAAAAAGCAGCTTCACAATCATCAGTCCACACAAAAGGAACACCCTTGGATAGCATGGCTCACAAAGGAGCATTAACATTAGCCAAATAGGGTATAAAATGTTCTAAATACGTGACCTTATCAAGAAACCATCGTAAAGATTGTACATTCATTGGACAAGGTAATTTTGCCACAACCTCCACCTTGGATGGATTCACATGCAACCCCTCATGGAAAACCATGTACCCCAAATACATAGTTTCAGTTGTGCCAAAAACAAACTTGGGCTTTTTCAACTTGAGTCCATACTCTTGTAAACGTTTGAACACGCAAGCTACTTTCTTAAAATGATCATCTCAAGATCCTTGAGTATGAACTAGGATGTCATCCAAGTACTTTGTAAATGTCTCCAAAAACTCATTATTAAAAACTTCATCCATCATGTACTAAAACATGGAAGGAGTAAAGATTAAACAAAAGGCATAACAAGGAATTCATATAAACTAAAAGAAGTTTGAAATGCTGTTTGGAAATATATTCTAGAGCCATAAGAATATGCTATTAACTTAAAGCAAGATCCAATTTAGTAAACCTATGATTTATACCCAATTGATTTAATAAATCTTGTGTGTTGGCAAGGGATAACTATTAGGTTCCGTGATAACATTTATGGAACAATAATCTGCCATGAACTGCTTAGATCCATCCTATTTATCCACTAAATGGGATTTTGATCCCTAAGAATTAAAATAACATTGAGCCAACTTTTTTTTTAGCAACTCTGACACATTTTTGCATGATGGCCAATTCTTTTGGAGACCATCATCGAACAACAGTTTTAGAAAGTAAAGCATCCCTCATTGAATGCAGTGTTGTGTTTGAACCTTATCAATAGGGGTGATATGTATAAAGAAAAGATCTAAATACTTCTTTAGTAATTGTTGTATCAAGAACTCTCATTGTAAAGAAGATGATTCAGTTATCACCTGCACATCTCCAAAGTTCCTTGATGTTGAGAACACAACTGCTAAATCATCCAGCTCATGCATGATTACACTTCACAAAACTGCTCCACACCACTTGAGAGGAACTTTATCCAAAGAAAAGGTGAATGACATGAAAGTATTAATTGTTAAGGCCCAGATTGACAACTTGCCTTACATGCATCCAACCAAGTACACTTAAGTATAATGTTAAAAATCTGATGTGAGAATACATGGAGCTGCAACTCAATATCATAAATGACACAAATATTTATGTGCGAGTCAATATGTTTAATATTGAAGATAAAGTATATCTTTTCTAGAACAACGAGATAGTTGGCGTTGGAACTGTGGAAATTTGAGATGATAATGCGTCATGTTATGATATTGCCCAAGGGTCTTGTGTGTATATTTAAGTAAACATCATTTACAAGCACATTGAGATTCTTAAAATGGAATTTGAAGAGGGTTCTCTAGTATTGTGAAATGTGAATGAAATCAAGGTTGACACAAAGAATGCATGGTCACAAACAAATATTAGTACGAATTCACAAGATGATGACTTACCTACTGTGAGGGATGAGGTGATTCTCTTTCTTATGAAATCAAGGTTGGGAGGGGCATCATCTTAGCTGTCAATCCAATGGAAGTTGTATCATAAGAGAACTTCATGGGTGTAGTTGTGACAGAGGTTTTACCAAATGGTACATTGCATCTTGGATCCCTCGTGAAGTGGCGAACATTTAAATTAAAAACGGCCAGATGATTCAACATATCCAAGGTATAATAGTAATAACCCAAAAGGGCAACCCATGTTTGAAGAGGTTCCTTGCATTAGTCTTATAATAAGGAAAATGAGATTTATGGACTGCAAGTCAACCCTAACAAGTTCCGGAAAGAGGGTCAAGATGTCACCAAGCATTGCTAGCATCTCCATGATTGACTATTACAAGAAGAAGCGCTGCCAAATGGCAAACTGGAATGAAATTACCCAATGTAGACATGTCTTTCGTAAGCTCACCCAAAAGCAAAGGCATGAGTTTGTATATGTTGCACTAACTGGGTGTATTGATGGAATGGCCTTGGACATAGGTTATCAGAGTACATCCATGTATTTAATAAGGTGGCCATCTGCTTCAAAGCTTGGACTATATATGGGATCCCAAAGACCATGTTCTACCACTGGAGGGATGAGTGGTTACATCAATCATGGAACACTTGCCTGGTCAAAACCTGCTCTCACATTATGGTAGTCATAGAGATACTCAAGGATTTTGTGAAGGCAAATGCAAATAGGATGCCTTACAAATGTCGTACCACAAATGTAGGGGTAGGAAAAATCTCAAGGTTTTGCCTTCAATCTACACTCAATTGAAGTTGTGTGAACATGTGAACAAGTGCCTCATTTGATGGGGCTCCAAACAATTTACACCGGCACCTTTAACAATATATGGAGATTGCAAAACACTTTAGCTTTTCTAAGTGTGACACTTGTACATCATTGAAGAGTGTGGAAGTGAAAAGTGTCCATATGATTCACAACCATGTCCATGTGTGCATGTGTCAATGAAATTGAAAGTTTTATGACATTTCCAAGGCACTTTGGTGTTACAACTAGCTTTGGAATGCTGGTCTTTAAACGATCCATCTTGTCGTATATGAAGCACATGTATTCTGATGAGCATGACAGAGAAAGCATGCGGTGTGTGCATAATACTGAGACTGGCAAGTTTGTTGTGCAATCATGTGGGCCTCTATTTTCTTTGAATGACAATATCTCCACCAAGGTTTTTGCACAAGCCTATGTAATGTATAGCGACTCCAATTTCACTATTGGGTCATTGGCCATATGTTTAAAAAACCTTGAAGCCCACTCATATACAAGTCCTATGGTTGATCTCAAAGTGAAGAAACAACCTTTACATAATGCTCTCATGAACATGTTTGCACTTGAGGCAGTGGAGGGATCTAGCTATACAGGGTACAAGTGTCATCAACATCAAATAAGTTTCCTCGTCATTTGCTTTTATAGATGGACAATTGTGCAGACGAGAACAAAAATAGGTAAATCATTTCAGTTAAGGGTTCTCAAGCTCATACTTTTATTTCTTAGATATGTACTAGCATACTTGTCAGTGCTTATTGCCAAAGGTTGATTTGAGATAATCACGCTCAGTTTCTTTATGGTTGGTCACACTCATAAAGATATTGATGCATTCTTAGCAACGTCTCAAACTCTACAAAACAAAAAGTGCACTTACCTTACCACATATGATGGATCTTTTTGAAAATTACATTTTCAGAAAAATCTATGCTTTGCTTGTGACTGAGGTGCCAAACTTCAAAAAGTTTCTCAAAGAGTATCAAAGAGGGAAGCGATTCTTTAATTGGTTACATTGTGCTATTACAATTCTTCTTCTCCACAAGAAATGGTATATTTATATGCAATATAAGTTACAACCATCATAATAAAAGTGGTTACTCAAATAGGGCTTAATGCTCTTCAAAAGTGAAGAGAATGAAAGTCACTTCTCCCAGAAGGACAATTAAACCTTATTTTATTGAGTGCCCAACTCAAGGAACAAGAGCTTATTATATGACATAAAAAAATATGTGAAATGGGTTCAAAAATCGATGCCAAAGAATTTCGATAAGGCAATTAGTTACTCATAACTATATAAGCATGTGGTCGACTATTGGGAGACTATTATTCAAGAGTTATAAGGGCATGTTGTTATAAGTATATAATTACAACACCCTTTTTAACCTAAACCGAGGTGGTAGGAAAAGATTAAAACAACATCAATGAGTGCAGACAACATAAAAGCCAATATTGATGTGGAAATGCGAATCCCATACTTTGTTGAATAAAAGAATCAGAAACCTAAACCATACTTTAATTGTTACAAGGATCTTCAAAAAACAGACGATCGTTCTCATTACTTTAGATGTGTCATATAACTAGCCTATTTAAATGAGTCAAATTATCAACACACCTAAAGTCATAAAAAAAAAACAGTATGATAAAGGTTGCATGATTTAAACCACAAAAAGGCGACATGAGAAGCAGAGCGAAAGGTATAATAAATAATTAGAGAAAACATAGTCTCACAATAAAAAAACTCAACATGTTTTATAAATGTTAAATCCATTTGGTATGAGTGCATATCAAAAAGCATTAATAAAGTCACAATCAACAAAACTACAAAAGAATGTATGTCTTCTGAAACTTAAAACAATTACAAAATATATTTATAATTATAATCAACTCTTTAATAATAGTACCAATTTGTTTCCTTAACCATATAAATTTATAAAAAGATATGGAAGATTGACCATCTAAAATTTTATATATATATTATTATTATTACAAATTTTTAATTAATATTATATTTAAAAATTAGTATTTTAATAACAACATAAATATTTATATAATGTACCTCTCATGCTCTTTAATAACTTTTATATTAGGCTCATACTTAAATATAATTTATTATATAGCTTAATACTTTCTACTTTTATAATATTATCAATTTTTTGTTCACCGATGCTATCATTTAATAAAGGGTCAATGTTCTAAAAAATATTCTATCTTTAAACATATATTTTAAAGAATATTCATTTTTAAACATATATTATTTTAAAGAATATCTATTTAATATTAAAAAATGCTAATTAAATAATTAAAATAATTAATTATTAAAAATGGGATTATAGACATGCCCATTTTAATTATAGCATGTGTAAACTCCTATTCCCTTTGTATTCAAGGTTGTGATTAAAATATTCAAAAATAAATATACTATTAAATAAGAGTTAATATAATAAACATTTTCTTTTCTTATTTTCTTTTTAATTGTTTTTTGTGTGGATATGTACAAATCCTTATTCTTATCCTACCATATTATAATGTCATGGCATAAGAACTAACTAACACACACACTTGTGCATACACATGCTTGGTAAAACAAACCCAATTGTTACTTTGCATATGTGAATACAAGCATGCCACACAAATTAATGCATGTGTGGTGTGTGGTCGAACACGCTGTTGCAAGATTAGACTAAACACGATGTCATTTTGAATCTCCTTAACAAATTTTGAGGACTTCATATCGTCTGGATAACTCGAAAAGCAACATACACGATGAAAAACATATTTTAGAATATTCAACTCCATGTCTTTTTTTTAATCCCAATAACTTGAGATCGTCCAATTTGAATTTTTTATTTATTAATATTTATTACTATAATAAATAACTGTAGTTTAAATTTTTTTGGAAACAATAAGTTCTAAAGAAGAAAAAATAGAAATATTAATATGGTGGATAATAATGTTCTTTCTAAGGTTGCTTGTGCAATTATGGCCAATCAATTAAATTTCACAATTCCATCTCTTGTAAAGGCCTCAAAGACTCATGAAACAAATGCTTGGAATTAACCTATTTGCTTGGCACTAACTAATTCTTTTTAATCATTCAACTCTTGTTTCTCTTCATTCATGACACAATTTCGCATATATGATGGTGTAGTTTATTTTGTTTGTATAGATATTACGACTTTACTATGTTTAGTAGTTCCAACATATTTTGTTCCTAGGTACTACACCATATCATGATTCCCCACTCTCTTGTGGACATTTTGGTTATCCGAGAACTTTGTACACTTACAACATTCATTTTATTAACCAAATATGCGACAAGATGTGATTAGTATGTGCAAAGTTATTCATTGTGTCAAACTTAAATTTCTTCACCATTGGAATTAATACAGGTGGAATAACCATTTGAACTTGTGAAATGGAATTAATTAATCCTTTCCCACCTTCGGTTGCATGTAATCAATATGTTATGGTTTAAAAAAATTATCTAACTGTGGGTGGAAGTTGGAGCTTTATCAAATGTCATAGTTCATAGTGTTATTGGATTTTTACTCATTCATGTAATTGCGCCATTTTTAGAACGAATTTTATCAAATAATGAACATGCCTTTATTATTAAAGTTTGAAAGTTCTTACTTCACAAATGAGAATCCAATAATCTTTCACATTTTCTTTTCATCCACAAATAAATAAGTTGGTACAGTCTTTGTGTCAGAGTTTTAAACCGGAGGGCTAACACGTGGCCGCCAAGTGGCCTTTCGACATCAATTTTCTGTGTGAGCAACATTAAGTCTTTCAAGATAACCCTAAGAGTCTGACTCAGATGCTTAATTAAACAGAAGTCTTAAAGTCCTAATGACCATCTCCCAAACCCTAGAGGATATCCCAAGTACACTTTAGAATCCTATCTCAATAAACCTAAACAAGCTCATGCCCTAACCCTACAAAGACTATGTGTCTCACACATGCCCTCGTGATAGAGCTAAGGCATGTCACTTACCCCCTAAGGAATCACCCTCATTCGGGAGTACAACCTCTTTAGGGCAACAAGGGGTACCCTGAAACCACGACTAACCCTAAAGGGGTTTGAGTGGCCAAGTTATACCCTAGACTTAGGGCTATTACTTAGTGAGGACACGATTGTTTTACTAAGTAAACTCTCCAAGGCTATGTTTGGATAATCCTAATTACATGACCTTGCAAGTGCCTCATAATAGAGCTTCTACTAATGAGTTTAGGTTGTTCAACCCTTAGATCCTAAGGAGAACAGGTGTGCTTAGTTACGAGACCTAACCTCCCTTGAGCAAATGCCTAAGGTTTAACACCTTAGTGCGAGCACAAACATGCATGTTTGCTAAAGTATCCAACCCCTTGGCGACAAACCCATGACACAACCCCAAAGGGCATGCCTCGGTGTTGTATCGTGTGACGTAGCCTAGTGTCACATCTGCATGTGACACTGCCTTCCACAATGTAGGCTATTATGCCATAACCCTAGATTCAAGAGTTACACCAAGTGCCACAAACGTGGCTCCTAAATGCCAACTCTAGAACCCTTTATTGAACCCTTAGGAAATGGGCAATGTGAACCTGTCAAATAAGATCCCACTCCCACAGTTGGGCAAGGACATGGATGTGCCTTGCTTGGCCATGAGTGTTAGACCTAGCTTGACGTGGAGGAGGAGGCTGAAAATAAGCCTTAACCTCTGTCTCTTGGAATATGCATTTCGACAAGACCTCCTAGGTATGGATTCGCCAACATTAAGAGTGAACAACCCCGAAGGTGGGACGTACCCCTGTCATTTGGAAGTTAGGGTGGCACAACTTAACGACACAAGTTAAAGTTTGCACTGGCAAAAGAGCAACGAACTCAGTCATGAACCCAGGAGCTCTCCTACATGTACTTTAATATATGTGATAGAGGCCCCCCCATTTTCCTGTTTACATAAGTGGGCATCTCATTCCTATAGGGAATATACTTGGTGAGTTAATAATGACCCATTAACCCGTAAACCCTAACCTGAAGGGTTTAGGGCAACCCTAGGGTTAGGTCAACCATAAGGTGTTTCTACCCATATTTAACATGTCAAACTCACCGGAACCTCCCAAAAACCTAACTGGGACACAAAAAACAGGGTAAGAGTTTTTTATATGGAAGTGCTAACTTCGCCCAGAGTTTCTTGCAAATACCTAATGACACCTAGCCGGACCATCATTAGATATCCAAGTGCACTAAGCAGGCCTATTTCTTCTACACCTAGGTCTTATCAACATAATTCAGTACCTAACAACAGTCAACGTCCAAAGTAAAAAGGAGTCGTAATAAAAACTATGACACTTTGACTCGGAATTTTAAAGGTATAATTTTAAATATGTAAATCCTACTCAAAATGATTAAAATTGATATTTGCAATACTTAGAGTTGCAGTATTCAGAGTTTCATTGGCATGTGTCTATTTAAAGCATTGTATGGGCAAGACTTACAAATGCATTTAGAAGTTGAAGTATGGAGAAGCTTGCTATTGGGCAACTTATTAAGTTTCTTTCTTTATTGCATGTATGTTACCTTAGTAGAACATTTAGGTTGGGCACAAGTTTAACAACAACATGGTTATAATTTTTGTTATTAGTCACCTTCTTTATTTGCTACTAATGAATACATTTTTTCGAAACTTCACCAAAAAGGACTCACCCCAGGTTGCTTATGAAAATTGTTTGGTCCTTATAAAATTCTTTATTAAATCAATCTTCAAATATACCATGTACATAATGTTGAGTTTCAAGAAGCCTCTTTGGTTACCCATGTTACGTGATTAAAGAAATTCTTCTCGTGAGGGAGATAGTGTAAGGTATAAGGTAATTACCATGGTATATTCTAGAAGTTTCTAGAAGTTTCTAGAAGTTACTAGAGATATTTATGGTCTGGCTAAATCCTTGATAGGATAGTCCAAATATAGCTAGAATATACCTTTTCCTTTGTATATATAAACCTGACCTTGAATACAAAGGATATCTGAGTTTTCTGTCTTTTCGTATATTTACTGTGTTGTGTCTCGGGGTTCTCACACTGGTGGAGAAGTCGGGCAATTTGTGAGAGAAGTTTCTTTTGATCTTCTTTTCTTTTATTCTTTTCAATCTTTTTTTTTCTTTTCTTTTTTCCTTTGTTTCCTTTCATACGATTCTTATGGAGCAACAACTTTTGGAACAACTAATTCGCATCACACACCAGCATGAACAGCTCCTTCAACACTTGCAAGTTCCAGTTCTAGCTCCTACTCCTCAATCAAACCCACGTGTACGACCTCAACCTTTTCGAGGTGCGCCGGGTGCAGATGTTCACCATTGGTTGGCTCATTTCATCAATATTGCCACATATCATGGGTGGACAGCTACACATTGCCTTCGCGAGTTTCCAACTTGTCTTTTAGATGTTGCTCTCCAATGGTATAATAGTCGTCCACCACCAACAGGTTTACTCACAGATGAGCAATATTGGTTCACCCTTCAAGCGGAATTTAAATTGGCTTTTGGGAAAGCAGAAGATTCTGACGATGCGTTTCAACAACTTCATAGTTTGAAGCAAGCACCAAATGAATCTGTCATGCAGTTTGCTATAAAGTTTCGTGATCTCTTGATGCGGGCGGATCCCACCATGTCCGAGCGTAGCAAATTAGGAATGTTATGGCCTGCTCTTCGACCGGATCTTGTTGGTTATGTTCGGGCACTGGGTCCTGTCACTTTGGAAGAGGCTTTCACTCGTGCACAACGTTTTGAAGCGGCTCCAAGAGTACAATTACCCATTCCAGAGGCCATCACTCCTCCAACTTTCAATGCCTGCTGGTCCTGTGCCTATGGAGGTAGAAGCTGCTCGCATTAATGGTGCTGGTCGTGGTCAAGGACAAGGACGACGACGATTGTCTTGTTGGGCTTGTGGTGTACTTGGTCACACTTACCAACATTGTCGGCGGTTTCCCGATTGGCGACCACCATATCCAGGTTGGCGTCCAGGTCAGAATCAACCGGTTGCTGTTGTGGATGTTGCTCCTGTGGAGGCGGGAAACGAGTAGGTGTGTTGGGTACGAAGGCACCTAACACTTTCCTTCATCTCCTAGTCCTTCATCTTTTCTTTCTTTTTCACCTCAAGCTTCGCGAACTCCTCATAAAGGGTTATCTCCATTTACACTACAAGGTTTCATACATGGTACCCCTGTAACTATTCTTATTGATACAGGTTCTAGTATTTCTTCGATTTCTGCTAATGTGGTTACACGTTGTGCTTTGACAACGGTGCCAAGCAAGGAAGCTTTACATGTGTTGTATGGCGATGGATGTACTCGAGCTGCTTCGTCTACACTTGCTCAAGTACCTTTGCAGTTTGGGACTTATGCAGACGAGTTGCAACTCCATGTATTCTCACACCAGATTTTTGATATTATTCTTGGGTGTACTTGGTTGGATGCATGTAAGGCAAGTTGCCAATTTGGGCCTCGACGGTTAATACTTCCAGGTCATTCACCTTTTCTTTTGGATAAACTCCCTCTCAAGCAATGTGGAGCAATTTTGTCAAGTGCCATCATGCATGAGCTAGATGTTTCAGCAATGGTGTCCTCAGTGTCAAGGAACTCTGGAAATGTACATGTGGCAACTGAACCAACTTCTTCTCAGCGAGAGTTTCAGGTACAACAATTATTGAAGAAATATTCAGATCTTTTCTCTACAGATATCACCCCCACTGCTAAGGTTCGAACACAACACCACATTCGAACAGGGGACGCTTTACCTTCTAAAGCTGCTGTTCGAAGGCGATCTCCAAAAGAATTGGCCATTATACGAAAATGTGTGTCAGAGTTGCTGGAGAAGAAGCTGGCTCGCCGTTCTTTCAGTCCATGGGCATGAGCCCCATTTGGTGGATAAACCTGATGGATCTAAGCGGTTCACGGTGGATTACCGTCCCGTCAATGCTGTTACAGAACCAGATAGCTATCCCTTGCCGAACACACAGGATTTGTTAGATCAATTGGGTAAGAGTCGTTGGTTTACTAAATTGGATCTTGCTTCAGGTTATTGGCAAATTCCTATGGCTCCCGAAGACATTCCCAAAACAGCATTCCGAACTCCTTTTGGTTTATATGAGTTCCTTGTTATGCCTTTTGGTTTAGTATCTGCTCCTGCCACATTTCAGCGCATGATGGATGAAGTTTTTAATGATGAGTTTCTGGAGACAGTTGCAAAGTACTTGGATGACATTCTGGTTCATACTCAGGGATCTTGGGAAGATCATCTCAAGGAAGTAGCTCGTGTGTTTGATCGTTTACGGGAGTATGGGCTCAAGTTGAAGAAGCCAAGTGTGTTTTTGGCACAGTTGAAACTACGTATTTGGGGTACATGGTTTCTCGTGAGGGGTTACGTGTGGATCCATCCAAGGTGGAGGCTGTGGCGAAATTTCCTCGTCCAACAGATGTACGGTCTTTACGACGATTTCTTGGTAAGGTCACATATTTAGGACGTTTTATACCTCGTTTGGCTGATGTCAATGCTTTGCGAGCTTTGTTGCATGAGGATGTTCCTTTTGTGTGGACTGACGATTGTGAAGATTCTTTTTGTAAGCTACGAAAGTATTTGACGTCCCCTCCGGTGCTTCATTATCCGGATTTTTCTCGTCCTTTTATATTACGAACGGATGCTTCTTCCGTAGGTATTGGTGGAGTCCTAATGCAACTGAGGTATGTGATGAGTCCGTTCGACATCCCATTGCATATGTGAGTAGGGCATTGCAAGGCCCTGAAAACAACTATTGTGCTTCAGATCTTGAGTGCTTAGCTGCAGTGTGGGCTTTTGAGCGTCTTCATGTATATCTCCATGGATCTCATACGCTTTTGGAGTGTGATCATGCAGCTGTTTTGCCTTATTGAAGAATAAGAAGTTGCTTGGACGATCTGCCAGATGGGCACTTCGGCTCCAAATGTATGACTTTGAGGTCAAACATCGTCCCGGGGATAGTATGGTGGATGCTGATGCTCTTTCTAGGGCTCCTTGTGCAGTTATGGCCAATCAATTGGATCTTACAATTCCATCTCTTGCAGAGGTCTCAAGGGCTCAGGAAACAGATGCTTGGATTCAACCTATTCGTTTGGCACTAACCAATCCTTCTCAACCATCCAACTCTCGTTTTTCTTCATTTGTGGCACAATTTCGCATACATGACGGTGTGGTTTATTTTATTGGCACAGATGTTACAACTTCACTACGTTTGGCAATTCCAACCACTTTTGTTCCTAGGTATCTTGCAGCATATCATGATTCACCACTTTCTGGCGGACATTTTGGTTATCGAAGAACTTTGGACAGCTTACAACGTTCTTTTTACTGGCCGAATATGCGACAAGATGTGATCCAGTACGTACGAAGTTGTTCATTGTGTCAGACTCGGAACTCCTCACGATCAACTGGTGCTTTAGAGTCTATACAGGTGGAACGGCCATTTGAACTTGTTGCATGGGATTTAATTGGTCCTTTTCCACCTTCAGCTGCAGGCAACCGATATGTTGTGGTTTTAACAGATTATTTGACACGTTGGGTGGAGGTTGGAGCTTTACCAGATGCCACGGCCCATAGTGTTGCTGATTTTCTACTCACTCGGGTAATTTTGCGCCATTCATGTCCAGAACGGATTTTATCAGATAATGGACCTGCCTTTATTGCTGAAGTTTTGAAGGTTTTGACTTCACGGATGGGAATTCAACAATCTTTCACATCTCCCTTTCATCCACAAACAGATGGATTAGTCGAGCGTTTGAATCGGACTTTTAAAGGTATGATTTCTAAGTATGTAAATCCTACTCAGAATGATTGGGATTGGTATTTGCGATACTTAGAATTTGCATACAACACTGGCATTCAAAGTTCCATTGGCATGTCTCCATTCAAAGCATTGTATGGGCGAGACCCTCGAATGCCTCCAGAAGTTGGTTTGGCTTCTCACAAACCTAAGTATGCTGAAGCTCGATATTGGGACTTACTTAGATCGAGCTCTTCCTTTATTGCATGCTACCTCAGCAGAACATTTAGGTCGGGCACAAGTTCAACAACAACAGGATTATAATTCTCGTCATCGGCCACCTCCTCAGTTTGCTATTGGTGACCTTGTTCTTGTACATTTTCCGGAACTTCATCAAAAAGGACTCACTCCAGGTTTCTTGCGGAAATGGCTCGGTCCTTATAAGATTCTTCGTCAAGTTGGCCCTCAAGTTTACCATGTGCAAGATGTTGAGTCTCGAGAAGCACCTTTGGTTGCTCACGTTTTACGACTGAAGAAGTTTTTCTTACGAGGGGGGATAATGTAAGGTAATTACCATGGTATATTCTAGAAGTTTCTAGAAGTTACTAGAGATATTTATGGTCTGGCTAAATCCTTGATAGGATAGTCCAAATATAGCTAGAATATACCTTTTCCTTTGTATATATAAACCTGACCTTGAATACAAAGGATATCTGAGTTTTCTGTTTTGTATATTTACTGTGTTGTGTCTGGGGTTTCCACAAAGGTAACTAAAGTATATACGAAGGTTAATTATAAAATATTTTAAAAGTTACTAAAGGTATTTATGGTTTGGCTAATTATATAATTAGGACAATCTATTATTAGAGTGTGTGGGGGTGTGGGTGTACATACACACCCACACACTCCATGTGTACAAGTGTATATGAATATGAAGGCAAATGGTAAAATTGGGAAGAAGCCTAAGGAGAGCGATTTTAACCAAGGGATTGAGGTCCACGATCTATGTGAATACTTGATATATTAAAAAATAATTTAAATTAAGTTTATTTATTAAACATAAAACATAAATTAATCGGTTTCATGTTAGTTTTTGCAGTTTCTAAGACTCTTTACTTATTTCGAGGCAAATCCTTTTATTTCTATGTCATTGACACACTAATCTAAGGGGGTCTTCTCATTGGGATTCAAAGGTTGAATGACCTAAGTTCAAAATATATTTAATTTTTTTTTATATATAAATATGAGATGTACATATACAAATATAGGGTAACTGTTATATATGTTAGCTATGGGCCATGGCATGGCAAAATTTAGGGCTCACCATTTAATTCACTTATGTGAACAAGTATAATACTTGGTGTGTGTTTTTGTATGCATGTGCATTCATATGGGTTTATGCATGTATTGAATTATTTTCTAAGCTTGCATACTCAATATATTTAGAAGATAATACAATGATCTAGGGGCCTAACTTCATTCTCAATCTTGAGTCTTTTAAACTTTCAAGCACCTTAAGATGAAAGGTTAGGAGACTTATTTTGAAGCAATCTATTTAGTGAATGAGTGACTAATCCACGACTTATTGATTTTTTCAAAGGTCGTTATGGTCATCTTAGCATTGCAATGGACAAATGGCAACTTTGAACGTGGAGTTCCATATTGGATTACAAGTCACAAGCATATTATAGTGTCGAACCTCAAGATATCAACCCTTAGAGAGTGCTTTATCCTTTAAAAGATTTGGAAAAATGAGACATGTTACAATTCATCTTTGCAATTATTATTACTTTCAAGCACATTCACTATGTGTTGGGGTGTGTGTGTGCATGTGTGCGCATGTGTGAATATATGTGTGATTGACTGCAAATGTAAGTGGATGTGTATATCACATACATACACACAATTATTCATGTGTACATTTGTGACTTATAGATGACAGATTAGAGTTTAACAAGCCCTTCTATTTGGACCTTATGGGTACGAGCCACAAAGATTACTCTCTGGAACCAATAGACTGAACGGGTGGTACTCGTGAACCCAAAGGATAACAACAGTTATATTCATTTACAATTGGGAGTGGTGAATAATTGGGTCACATAACGGGTCTTTATTACTAAATAGTTCAAGTATGAGGAGGATTAATCGGATCTCTAGGCTACATTGAAACCAATTGTGAATTCTTCAAATTAATAGACATTAATGGCGATCAATAGAGATTTAAATAGGAAATATTTTGGCAAAGGTGCATTGGAGGATGGGAAACATAGTGTTCTAGCACATTTAAAATGTAAAGATTTTAAAAATTTTACATTTTAACATGTTTTGAAGTTTAACCATGTACTAAGGGCTTTCATTTCAAACGAATCTACTAGGAACTATTTAGGTTTTCCCACATTATTCATGCATACGAGCACTATAATATTTACTCTTTAACTAGTGAACTTAATAAATAAAGCTCATATTTCACTTAGATACAACTTGTTTTAACTTTAAGTCTCCACTACATATAATACTGTTTATCTTGAAAAATACATTTACATAATGTATGATGCATAGGTGTTGCGTCTTTGTTAGACGTTACGTGTCTATGTGCTGCATGTAAAGAGGAGTGTTTGATACAAACAATCACATGTATCTTACAAAGAGCGTGAGAATTATGTGTACACGTACACCCCGAGCAACCTTAAAATTATTAAGAAAATAATTAAGAAAATGGTTAAAAATAATTAAGAGTTAATTTATATTTAAATTCAAACTACATAATCACACACTATATATATATTATAAAATCTGAGTCCTCTTTTTCAATCTATTGGTCTTCATTTTTTAAAATTTGGATGCCCACTCAACCTTAAGAAAACAATATCCTTAAAAAAATTAAATTGAGCACAAATTTAATTTATTAACCATGTTATGAAGCGGCTTCTGACCCGTTGAATGCTTAATAAATCGTCCAAGAGCATGCTCAATGGTAAGTATGTATAGCATGATCATATCACACACTTTCCAAAATTCTGCATAAATATCTTATGTGATATAATAGCATGCTAGCTAGTGTATATACTTGTGTGTGCATGTGTATTATAAGGACATGGGTATTCGATGGGGTGTTGGAGACACGTGGGAATGAATGTAGCAAGTATGAGTTTCTCATTTCTATATTTTCTATATTACATAACATTTAGATACAATAATATACATGATTGCCAAACACATAATAGTAAATTCATTTTACGTATATATGTAAAATGTGCGTGTGAGGGATAGGGGAAGTACTATGGTCATCCTTCTTCATAATATTCTAATAACATTATGAAAATTGCAGCATGCACCGTCGGATTAGAGCACATATCGTGGGCGGACCGTCGGAACACGAAATAGTATATAAACGTAACTCTGCCTAAAAGGAGGCCATTTTCCCTTGTGTGTGCATAGACATTCAGCTACAATGGAACCCACGCCAACTGCAAGAAAACAGTCACCATCTAACCATGGAAAGGTGAGTGGCAATGGAAGATGGAGTGTCCCAGGCAATATGAGCAACAACAACAATAAGAGGACTTCATCAAATACATTAGCAGATATATCTATGCAAAGGCATGTCCTCGACCTCGACAAGACACTCAACCGCATCCCATGTTTGGCCAGTCATGCAGTCACAACAGTTGCATATTGTTCAACCAACATGCCATCAACTTATGAAATTTGTACCGCCGGTATATCCTCACCCTATGCATTTCTACCCTCAGCCTTCTCCATCTCAGTTACATGCACATCCTTTGCAACATCATGAACAACAAGTTATGAATCATGCCCCAAGAAGTCCATTTCTTCTTCCTCCACCATTACAAGCTCTTCTTTCAACCTTAAGTGCAAACGGTTCCAATGTTGCAAATGAATTAGGTACAAAGTTCAGCAAAGAGGTTTTGAGTAGACCACACGTGTCCGTGATAAATAGCCTCTATTCAAGGTTGCCAAGACAGTGTCAGACGTGCGGGCTACGATTTGCAGACCAACAAAACATAGTAAGCATATGGACTGGCATGTAGTTCACAATAGGGACTCAAGAAAAACAAGATTAAGTGTAGAGCATGGTTTGTGGGATCAAAAGAGTGGACACAAGGGTGTGTTACTGCATCCGTAGAGACGAAAGGCATGGAAAAATGTGTTGTTGAGACCGAAGGTGTTAAAAAATGGGTCGTTCGTGCAAATGAGAGGCAACCACTGTGTGGTCTATGCAGGGAGAAGTTTGAGGAGTTCTACAGTGATGAAGCAGATGATTGGATGTATAGGGAGGCTGTGTATATGGATGGTGTGATTGTTCATGCAAAGTGTAATCAATACATCTAGAACTTAATAAACTTACTTTTTTGTATCTTGTGTCCATCACTGGGACCTTAATAAAATTTGCATTACACATATGCTACTAGCACATTCAACAAAAAACCCCTCTCTATATACTAAGCAAATATATAAAATATGAAAAATTATATACCTCATGTATTTAATTTATAATTAAAAATATATACACTTCTTATATTTTTATTTTTCCTTCTTTAACTTCTTTTATTTCATTTATAATATATATTCCTCAAACAATGCGTGACCTTAAAGTCATACATTTGGAGCCAAAGTGCCCATTTGACAAATAGTTCTAGAACTTCTTGTTTTTTAACAATGCAGAAACAATTGCATGATCACACTCTAAAAGTGTACGAAACTACATGAAAATGCTCATAAGCCCACACTATAGCTAAACACTCAAGATATGAGGCACAATACTTACGTTAAGGACCTTGCAAAGCTCTAATCACATATGTGATGAGATGTTGAACAAACTCATCACAAACCTCAGTCTACATTAAGATTCCACCAATACCTACTGTAAAAGCATATGTTCATAATATAAAACAACAGAAAAAAAATCTGAATAATGAAGCATCAGAGAGGATGTTAAATATTTTTGTAACTTATAAAAAGTAGCTTCACAATCATCAGTCCACACAAAAGGAACACCCTTGGATAGCATGGCTCACAAAGAGCATTAACATTAGCCAAATAGGGTATAAAATGTTCTAAATACGTGACCTTATCAAGAAACCATCGTAAAGATGTACATTCATTGGACAAGGTAATTTTGCCACAACCTCCACCTTGGATGGATTCACATGCAACCCCTCATGGAAAACCATGTACCCCAAATACATAGTTTCAGTTGTGCCAAAAACAAACTTGGGCTTTTTCAACTTGAGTCCATACTCTTGTAAATGTTTGAACACGCAAGCTACTTTTTAAAATGATCACCTCAAGATCCTTGAGTATGAACTAGGATGTCATCCAAGTACTTTGTAAATGTCTCCAAAAACTCATTATTAAAAACTTCATCCATCATGTACTAAAACATGGAAGGAGTAAAGATTAAACCAAAAGGCATAACAAGGAATTCATATAAACTAAAAGAAGTTTGAAATGCTGTTTGGAAATATATTCTAGAGCCATAAGAATATGCTATTAACTTAAAGCAAGATCCAATTTAGTAAACTATGATTTATACCCAATTGATTTAATAAATCTTGTGTGTTCGGCAAGATTATTAGGTTCCATAAATTTATGGAACGATAATCTATGAACTGCTTAGATCCATCCTATTTATCCACTAAATGGGATTTTGATCCCTAAGAATTAAAATAACATTGAGCCAACTTTTTTTTTTAGCAACTCTGACACACATTTTTGCATGATGGCCAATTCTTTTGGAGACCATCATCGAACAACAGTTTTAGAAAGTAAAGCATCCCTCATTGAATGCAGTGTTGTGTTTGAACCTTATCAATAGGGGTGATATGTATAAAGAAAAGATCTAAATACTTCTTTAGTAATTGTTGTATCAAGAACTCTCATTGTAAAGAAGATGATTCAGTTATCACCTGCACATCTCCAAAGTTCCTTGATGTTGAGAACACAACTGTTAAATCATCCAGCTCATGCATGATTACACTTCACAAAACTGCTCCACACCACTTGAGAGGAACTTTATCCAAAGAAAAGGTGAATGACATGAAAGTATTAATTGTTAAGGCCCAGATTGACAACTTGCCTTACATGCATCCAACCAAGTACACTTAAGTATAATGTTAAAAATCTAATGTGAGAATACATGGAGTTGCAACTCAATATCATAAATGACACAAATATTTATGTGCGAGTCAATATGTTTAATATTGAAGATAAAGTATATCTTTTCTAGAACAACGAGATAGTTGGCGTTGAAACTGTGGAAATTTGAGATGATAATGCGTCATGTTATGATATTGCCCAAGGGTCTTGTGTGTATATTTAAGTAAACATCATTTACAAGCACGTTGAGATTCTTAAAATGGAATTTGAAGAGGGTTCTCTAGTATTGTGAAATGTGAATGAAATCAAGGTTGACACAAAGAATGCATGGTCACAAACAAATATTAGTACGAATTCACAAGATGATGACTTACCTACTGTGAGGGATGAGGTGATTCTCTTTCTTCATGAAATCAAGGTTGGGAGGGGCATCATCTTAGCTGTCAATCCAATGGAAGTTGTATCATAAGAGAACTTCATGGGTGTAGTTGTGACAGAGGTTTTACCAAATGGTACATTGCATCTTGGATCCCTCGTGAAGTGGTGAACATTTAAATTAAAACGGCCAGATGATTCAACATATCCAAGGTATAATAGTAATAACCCAAAAGGGCAACCCATGTTTGAAGAGGTTCTTGCATTAGTCTTATAATAAGGAAAATGAGATTTATGGACTGCAAGTCAACCCTAACAAGTTCCGGAAAGAGGGTCAAGATGTCACCAAGCATTGCTAGCATCTCCTTGATTGACTACTACAAGAAGAAGCGCTGCCAAATGGCAAACTGGAATGAAATTCCAATGTAGACATGCCTTTCGTAAGTTCACCCAAAAGCAAAGGCATGAGTTTGTATATGTTGCACTAACTGGGTGTATTGATGGAATGGCCTTGGACATAGGTTATCAGAGTACATCCATGGTATTTAATAAGGTGGCCATCTGCTTCAAAGCTTGGTACACTATATATGGGATCCCAAAGACCATGTTCTACCACCGGAGGGATGAGTGGCTACACCTCAATACATGGGAACACTTGCCTGGTCAAAACCTGCTCTCACATTATGGTAGTCATAGAGATACTCAAGGATTTTGTGAAGGCAAATGCAAATAGGATGCCTTACAAATGTCGTACAAATGTAGGGGTCAAGAAAAATCTCAAGGTTTTGCCTTCAATCTACACTCAATTGAAGTTGTGTGAACATGTGAACAAGTGCCTCATTTGATGGGGCTCCAAACAATTTACACCGGCACCTTTAACAATATATGGAGATTGCAAAACACTTTAGCTTTTCTAAGTGTGACACTTGTACATCATTGAAGAGTGTGGAAGTGAAAAGTGTCCATATGATTCACAACCATGTCCATGTGTGCACGTGTCAATGAAATTGAAAGTTTTATGACATTTCCAAGGCACTTTGGTGTTACAACTAGCTTTGGAATGCTGGTCTTTAAACGATCCATCTTGTCGTATATGAAGCACATGTATTCTGATGAGCATGACAGAGAAAGCATGCGGTGTGCATAATACTGAGACTGGCAAGTTTGTTGTGCAATCATGTGGGCCTCTATTTTCTTTTGAATGACAATGATCTCCACCAAGGTTTTTGCACAAGCCTATGTAATGTATAGCGACTCCAATTTCACTATTGGGTCATTGGCCATATGTTTAAAAAACCTTGAAGCCCACTCATATACAAGTCCTATGGTTGATCTCAAAGTGAAGAAACAACCTTTACATAATGCTCTCATGAACATGTTTGCACTTGAGGCTACTTGGGAATATGAGAGGCACTATCAATAGCCTGCACAAAAAACAAATGGCCCTGTTAAGAGTTTCGGTTCAGTGGAGGGATTAGCTCAGACAGGGTACAAGTGTCATCAACATCAAATAATTTCCTCGTCGTTTGCTTTTATAAATGGACAATTGTGCAGGCGAGAACAAAAATAAGTAAATCATTTCAGTTAAGGGTTCTCAAGCTCATACTTTTATTTCTTAGATATGTACTAGCATACTTGTAGTGCTTATTACCAAAGGTGTATTTGAGATAATCACGCTCAGTTTCTTTATGGTTGGTCACACTCATAAAGATATTGATGCATTCTTAGCAACGTCTCAAACTCTACAAAACGAAAAAGTGCACTTACCTTACCACATATGATGGATCTTTTTTGAAAATTACATTTTCAGAAAAAACTATGCTTTGCTTGTGACTGAGGTGCCAAACTTCAAAAAGTTTCTCAAAGAGTATCAAAGAGGGAAGCGATTCTTTAAATGGTACATTGTGCTATTACAATTCTTCTCCATAAGAAATGGTATATTTATTATGCAATATAAGTTACGACCATCATAATAAAAGTGGTTACTCAAATAGGGCTTAATGCTCTTCAAAAGTGAAGAGAATGAAAGTCACTTCTCCCAGAAGGACAATCAAACCTTATTTATTGAGTGCCAACTCAAGGAACAAGAGCTTATTATATGACATAAAAAATGGGTTTAAAAATCGATGCCAAAGAATTTCGATAAGGCAATTAGTTACTCATAACTATATAAGCATGTGGTCGACTATTGGGAGACTATTATTCAAGAGTTATAAGGGCATGTTGTCATAAGTATATAATTACAACACCCTTTTTAACCTAAAACGAGGTGGTAGGAAGATTGAAACAACATCAATGAGTGCAGACAACATAAAAGCCAATATTGATGTGGAAATGCGAATCCCATACTTTGTTAAATAAAAGAATCAGAAACCTAAACCATACTTTAATTGTTACAAGATCTTCAAAAACAGACGATCGTTCTCATTACTTTAGATGTGTCATATAACTAGCCTATTTAAATGAGTCAAATTATCAACACACCTAAAGTCATAAAAAAAAAAACAGTATGATAAAGGTTGCATGATTTAAACCACAAAAAGGCGACATGAGAAGCAGAGCGAAAGGTATAATAAATAATTAGAGAAAACATAGTCTCACAATAAAAAAAACTCAACATGTTTTTAAATGTTAAATCCATTTGATATGAGTGCATATCAAAAAGCATTAATAAAGTACAATCAACAAAACTACAAAAGAATGTATGTCTTCTGAAGCTTAAAACAATTACAAAATATATTTATAATTATAATCAACTCTTTAATAATAGTACCAATTTGTTTCCTTAACCATATAAATTTATAAAAAGATATGGAAGATTGACCATATAAAATTTATATATATATATTATTATATTACAAATTTTTAATTAATGTTATATTTAAAAATAGTATTTTAATAACAACATAAATATTTATATAATGTACCTCTCATGCTCTTTAATAACTTTTATATTAGGCTCATACTTAAATATAATTTATTATATAGCTTAATACTTTCTACTTTTATAATATTATCAATTTTTGTTCACACGATGCTATCATTTAATAAAGGGTCAATGTTCTAAAAAATATTCTATCTTTAAACATATATTTTAAAGAATATTCTTTTTTTAAACATATATTATTTTAAAGAATATTATTTAATAAAAAATGCTAATTTAAATAATTAAAATAATTAATTATTAAAAATGGGATTATAGACATGCCCATTTTAATTATAGCATGTGTAAACTCCTATTCCCTTTGTATTCAAGGTTGTGATTAAAATACATGTAAGTAAATGTATATTCTTAACACTATCTATGAACCAGTAACAGATTGTCCTAATTATAACATTAATCACAACATAAATATCTCAAAATATGTATTTATTTCTATAATATATGCTTCATCATATTATGTTATATAGTACATATCTACTGCAAATGTGTGTTTTTGTACTTGTGAGTACAAGACTTTATATTAAATGTGAGGTTTAAACTTAAAAATGCTAGTTTCCTTCCACCATACGCCTTTGATGTAGTTGAACAATACCAAATTTAACCACCAGCTATGTAGCACCTAAGAATACTGAGCTATCCAAACGAGACCATAAGTAATCTCACTGAGCAATCCAAACCAGACTGTAGGTACTTTCTTGCAATGCGGATTAGCATTCCAGACTTGAATCCAGTGAAAACATCAGATCTATTTGAACACTCACATGCAGGTCCTAGTACCTGAATAACTATAAGTTAGAACTTGTGGGTGTGTGTGAATAAGTGTTGTGTTCGGAATTGTATATATAAACATGTATAGATATGATAAACGAGAGGGCATGATGTTTAGGGTTGAATAACACTCAAGGCATACATCTCAATTTCAAAAATAAATATACTATTAAATAAGAGTTAATATAATAAACATTTTCTTTTCTTATTTACTTTTTAATTGTTTTTTGTGTGGATATGTACAAATCCTTATTCTTATCCTACCATATATATAATGTCATGGCATAAGAACTAACTAACACACACACTTGTGCATACACATGCTTGGTGAAACAAACCCAATTGTTACTTTGCATATGTGAATACAAGCATGCCACACAAATTAATGCATGTGTGGTGTGGTCGAACACGCTGTTGCAAGATTAGACTAAACACGATGCCATTTTGAATCTCCTTAACAAATTTTGAGGACTTTATATCGTCTGGATAACTCGAAAAGCAACATACACAATGAAAAACATATTTTAGAATATTCAACTCCACGTCAAAATTTGGGAGATCGTCCAATTTGAATTTTTTATTTATTAATATTTATTACTATAATAAATAACTGTAGTTTAAATTTTGGAAACAATAAGTTCTAAAGAAGAAAAAATAGAAATATTAGAAGAGTATATTTATTTTTTGATATATATTATAAATGAATAAAAGAAGTTAAAGAAGGAAAAATAAAAATATAAGAAGTGTATATATTTTTAATTATAAATTAAATACATGAGTATATAATTTTTCATATTTTATATATTTGCTTAGTATATAGAGAGGGTTTTTTTGTTGAATGTGCTAGTAGCATATGTGTAATGCAAATTTTATTAAGGTCCCAGTGATGGACACAAGATACAAAAAAAGTAAGTTTATTAAGTGCTAGATGCTATTGATTACACTTTGCATGGACAATCACACCATCCATGTACACAGCCTCCCTATACATCCAATCATCTGCTTCATCACTGTAGAACTCCTCAAACTTCTCCCTGCATAGACCACACAATGGTTGCCTCTCATTTGCACGAACGACCCATTTTTTAACACCTTCGGTCTCAACAACACATTTTTCCATGCCTTTCGTCTCTACGGATGCAGTAACACACCCTTGTGTCCACTCTTTTGATCCCACAAACCATGCTCTACACTTAATCTTTTTCTTGAGTCCCTATTGTGAACTACATGCCAGTCCATATGCTTACTATGTTTTTGTTGGTCTGCAAATCGTAGCCCGCACGTCTGACACTGTCTTGGCAACCTTGAATAGAGGCTATTTATCACGGACACGTGTGGTCTACTCAAAACCTCTTTGCTGAACTTTGTACCTAATTCATTTGCAACATTGGAACCGTTTGCACTTAAGGTTGAAAGAAGAGCTTGTAATGGTGGAGGAAGAAGAAATGGACTTCTTGGGGCATGATTCATAACTTGTTGTTCATGATGTTGCAAAGGATGTGCATGTAACTGAGATGGAGAAGGCTGAGGGTAGAAATGCATAGGGTGAGGATATACCGGCGGTACAAATTTCATAAGTTGATGGCATGTTGGTTGAACAATATGAAACTGTTGTGACTGCATGACTGGCCCAAACATGGGATGCGGTTGAGTGTCTTGTCGAGGTCGAGGGACATGCCTTTGCATAGATATATCTGCTAATGTATTTGATGAAGTCCTCTTATTGTTGTTGTTGCTCATATTGCCTGGGACACTCCATCTTCCATTGCCACTCACCTTTCCATGGTTAGTTGGTGATTGTTTTCTTGCATTGGCGTGGGTTCCATCGTAGCTGAATGTCTATGCACACACAAGGGAAAATGGCCTCCTTTTAGGCAAGTTACTTTGTGAATAGGTTATATACTATTTCATGTTCCGACGGTCCGCCCATGATATGTGCTCTAATCCGACGGTGCATGCTGCAATTTTCATATATGATTAGAATATTACGAAGGGTGACCATAGTACTTCCCCTCCCTCACACGCACATTTTACATATATACGTAAAATGAATTTACTATTAATATGTGTTTGGCAATCAGTATATTATTGTATCTAAATGTTATGTAATATAGAAAATATAGAAATGAGAAACTCATACTTGCTACATTCATTCCCACGTGTCTTCTCCAACACCCCATCGAATACCATGTCCTTATAATACACATGCACACACAAGTATATACACTAGCTAGCATGTGCTATTATGTCACATAAGATATTTATGCAGAATTTTGGAAACTGTGTGATATGATCTTGCTATACATACTTACCATTGAGCATGCTCTTGACGATTTATTAAGCATTCAACGGGTCAGAAGCCGCTCACAACATGGTTAATAAATTAAATTTGCGTTCAATTTAATTTTTTTTTAAGGATATTGTTTTCTTAAGGTTGAGTGGGCATCCAAATTTTAAAAAATGAAGACCAATAGATTGAAAAAGAGGACTCAGATTTTATATATATATATATAGTGTGTGATTATGTAGTTTGAATTTAAATATAAATTAACTCTTAATTATTTTTAACCATTTTCTTAATTATTTTCTTAATAATTTTAAGGTTGCTCGGGTGTACGTGTACACATAATTCTCACGCTCTTTGTAAAATACATGTGATTGTTTGTATCAAACACTCCTCTTTACATGCAGCACATAGACACGTAACGTCTAACAAAGACGCAACACCTATGCATCATACATTATGTAAATGTATTTTTCAAGATAAACATATTATATGTAGTGGAAGACTTAAAGTTAAAACAAGTTGTATCTAAGTGAAATATGAGCTTTATTTATTAAGTTCACTAGTTAAAGAGTAAATATTATAGTGCTCGTATGCATGAATAATGTGGGAAAACCTAAATAGTTCCTAGTAGATTCGTTTGAAATGAAACTCGTAGATGGTAAGTATTAAGCCCTTGTACATGGTTAAACTTCAAAACATGTTAAAATGTAAAATTTTCAAAATCTTTACATTTTAGATGTGCTAGAACACTATGTTTCCCATCCTCCAATGCACCTTTGCCAAAAATATTTCTTATTTAAATCTCTATTGATCGCCATTAATGTCCATTAATTTGAAGAATTCACAATTAGTTTCAATGTAGCCTAGAGATCCGATTAATCCTCCTCATACTTGAACTATTTAGTAATAAAGACCCGTTCATGTGACCCAATTATTCACCACTCCCAATTGTAAATGAATATAACTGTTGTTATCCTTTGGGTTCACGAGTACCACCCGTTCAGTATTGGTTCCAGAGAGTAATCTTTCATACCCATAAGGTCCAAATAGAAGGGCTTGTTAAACTCTAATCTGTCATCTATAAGTCACAAATGTACACATGAATAATGTTGTGTGTATGTATGTGATATACACATCCACTTACATTTGCAGTCAATCACACATATATTCACACATGCACACACACACACCAACACATAGTGAATGTGCTTGAAAGTAATAATAATTGGAAAGATGAATTGTAACATGTCTCATTTTTTCCAAATCTTTTAAAGGATAAAGCACTCTCTAAGGGTTGATATCTTGAGGTTCGACACTATAATATGCTTGTGACTTGTAATCCAATATGGAACTCCCACGTTCAAAGTTGCCATTTGTCCATTGCAATGCTAAGATGACCATAATGACCTTTGAAAAATCAATAAGTCGTGGATTAGTCACTCATTCACTAAATAGATTGCTTCAAAATAAGTCTCCTAACCTTTCATCTTAAGGTGCTTGAAAGTTTAAAAGACTCAAGATTGAGAATGAGAAGTTAGGCCCCTAGATCATTGTATTATCTTCTAAATATATTGAGTATGCAAGCTTAGAAAATAATTCAATACATGCATAAACCCATATGAATGCACATGCATAAAAAACACACACCAAGTATTTATACTTGTTCACATAAGTGAATTAAATGGTGAGCCCTAAATTTTGCCATGCCATGGCCCATAGCTAACATATATAACAGTTACCGTATATGTACATCTCATATTTATATATATAAAAAATTAAATATATTTTGAACTTAGGTCATTCAACCTTTGAATCCCAAGGAGAAGACCCCCTTAGATTAGTGTGTCAATGACATAGAAATAAAAGGATTTGCCGAAGTAAGTAGAGAGTCTTAGAAACTGCAAAAACTAACATGAAATCGATTAAATTTATGTTTTATGTTTTAATAAATAAACTTAATTTAAATTATTTTTTAATATATCAAGTATTCACATAGATCGTGGACCTCAATCCCTTGGTTAAAATCGCTCTCCTTAGGCTTCTTCCCAGTTTTACCATTTGCCTTCATATTCATATACACTTGTACACATGGAGTGTGTGGGTGTGTATACACACCCACACACTCTAATAATAGATTGTCCTAATTATATAATTAGCCAAACCATAAATACCTTTAGTAACTTTTAAAATATTTTATAATTAACCTTCATATATACTTTAGTTACCTTACACTATCTCCCTCACGAGAAGAATTTCTTTAATCACGTAACATGGGCAACCAAAGAGGCTTCTTGAAACTCAACATTATGTACATGGTATATTTGAAGATTGATTTAATAAAGAATTTTATAAGGACCAAACAATTTTCATAAGCAACCTGGGGTGAGTCCTTTTTGGTGAAGTTTTGAAAAATGTATTCATTAGTAGTAAATAAAGGAGGTGACCAATAACAAAAATTATAACCATGTTGTTGTTGAACTTGTGCCCAACCTAAATGTTCTACTAAGGTAACATACATGCAGTAAAGAAAGAAACTTAATAAGTTGCCCAATAGCAAGCTTCTCCATACTTCAACTTCTAAAGGCATTTGTAAGTCTTGCCCATACAATGCTTTAAATAGACACATGCCAATGAAACTGTGAATACTGCAACTCTAAGTATTGCAAATATCAATTTTAATCATTTGAGTAGGATTTACATATTTAAAATTATACCTTTAAAATTCCGAGTCAAAGTGTTATAGTTTTTATTACGACTCCTTTTTACTTTGGACGTTGACTGTTGTTAGTTATTGAATTATGTTGATAAGACCTAGGTGTAGAAGAAATAGGCCTGCTTAGTTATCATAGTTTTTACTATGACTCGACCCTTTATTTTAGGTTTGACTATTGTTACCTACTGGATTATGTGACGAACCCTAGATGTAGAAGAAACAGGCCCGCATAGTGCACTTGGGTATCTAGTGATGGTCCGGCCGGGTGTCGTTAGGTATTTGCAAGAAACTCTAGGCGAAGCTAGCACTTCCATTTAGAGAACCCTCCCCCGTTTTGACGTTCTAGGTTAGGGTTCTTCGCAAATTAAACCCCCCCCTAGGGGTTAGGTTTAGGATTAGGTTAGGACAACCATTTTCTCTAAGGGCTGGCATTTCCGTGCCATCCCACTTACTCACTTAGGTAAACAGGGGGGGGGGTCCGTCACATAAATAAGGTAGAGTATATGTAGTGAGGCTTCCTGGGTTCAAAAGAGAGCTCGTTAACCTCCTACGGTGCAAGCTAAGCTTGTGTTGTCAAGGTGCAACCCTCCGTTGTGCCGCCCAACTTCCACACGACAGGGGTACAACCCACCCTAGGGTTAGGCTATCCTTATCGTTGGCAGGATCTTGCCTTTGAGATAAAGGCACATCACTTCCAAGGAGTTAGTCAGATTCCTTGGTCCGAAAACCTGCTCGCAAGCTCAAAGGCATTGCCCGAGTTCACGTTTCACAAACTAGTGGTTGAGGCCTTGCTCCGGCCGCCTCAACCACACCAAGCTAGGAACGACACCTAAGGCTCGGCTAGTCCATGTATCCTGATCCACAAGGTGAGTCTCATTCGTGGACTTAGTCAGTTAGGGGTTTGAGTTCTTAAGGCTTGGGTTCCTAATATGGGTTATTTTACCAGATCCCGTGGGGTTTCCAGAGAGGGATTCCAGGGTTGGCACCTGGCAAGCCGCCTTTGTGGCACCAGGTAAAACTCTGACATTAGTGTACTTGGATATCTAATGATGGTCCGGCTAGGTGTCATTAGGTATTTGCAAGAAACTCTGGGCGAAGTTAGCACTTCCATAAAAAACTCTTACCCTGGTTTTTGTGTCCCAGTTAGGTTTTTGGGAGGTTCCGGTGAGTTTGACATGTTACATATGGGTAGAAACACCTTTATGGTTGACCTAACCCTAGGGTTGCCCTAAACCCTTTAGGTTAGGGTTTAGGGGTTAATGGGTCATTAATTAACTCACCAAGTATATTCCCTATAGGAATGAGATGCCCACTTATGTAAACAGGAAAATGGGGGGGCCTCTATCACATATATTAAGTAGTAGATGTAGGAGAGCTCCTGGTTCATGACTGAGTTCATTGCTCTTTTGCCAATGCAAACTTTAACTTGTGTCGTTAAGTTGTGCCACCTAACTTCCAAATGACAGGGGTACGTCCCACCTTCGGGGTTAATTGTGAATCCATACCTAGGAGGTCTTGTCAAAATGCATATTCCAAGAGACAGAGGTTGAGGCTTATTTTCAGCCTCCTCCTCCACGTCAAGCTCGGTGTAGCACTCATGGCCAAACAAGGCACATCCATGTCCTTGCCCAACTGTGGGAGTGGGATCTTATTTGACAGGTTCACATTGCCCATTTCCTAAGGGTTCAATAAAGGGTTCAATAAAGGGTTCTAGAGTTGGCATTTAGGAGCCACGTTTGTGGCACTTGGTGTAACTCTTGAATCTAGGGTTATGGCATAATAACCTACATCGTGGAAGGCAGTGTCACATGGAATGTGACACTAGGCTAGACGTCACACGATACAACACCCGAGGCATGCCCTTTGGGGTTGTGTCATGGGTTTGTCGCTAAGGGTTGGATACTTTAGCAAACATGCATGTTTGTGCTCGCATTAAGGTGTTAAACCTTAGGCATTTGCTCAAGGGAGGTTAGGTCTCATAATTAAGCACACCTAGCTAGAGGGTGTTCTCCTTAGGATCTAAGGGTTGAACAACCTAAACTCATTAGTAAAAGCCCTATAATGAGGCACTTGCAATGTCATGTAATTAGGATTATCCAAACATAGCCTTGGAGAGTTTACTTAGTAAAACAATCGTGTCCTCACTAAGTAATAGCCCTAAGTCTAGGGTATAACTTGGCCACTCAAACCCCCTTTAGGGTTAGTCGTGGTTTCAGGGTACCCCTTGTTGCCCTAAAGAGGTTGTACTCCCGAATGAGGGGTGATTGCTTAGGGGGTAAGTGACGATGCCTTAGCTCTATCACGAGGGCATGTGTGAGACACATATTCTTTGTAGGGTTAGGGCATGAGCTTGTTTAGGTCTACTGAGATAGATTCTAAAGTGTACTTGGGATATCTTCTAGGGTTTGGGAGATGGTCATTAGGACTCTAAGACTTTTGTTTAATTAGGCATCTGAGTCAGACTCTTAGGGTTATCTTGGAAGACTTAGTGTTGCTCACACAGAAAATTAATGTCGAAAGGCCACTTGGCGGCCACGTATTAGCCCTCCGGGTTAAAACTTTGACACAAAGATTGTACCAACTTATTTATTTGTGGATGAAAAGAAAATGTGAAAGATTATTGGATTCTCATTTGTGAAGTAAGAACTTTCAAACTTTAATAATAAAGGCATGTCCATTATTTGATAAAATTCGTTTAAAAATGGCGCAATTACATGAATGAGTAAAAATCCAATAACACTATGAACTATGACATTTGATAAAGCTCCAACTTCCACCCACAATTAGATAATTTTTTTAAACCATAACATATTGATTACATGCAACCGAAGGTGGGAAATGATTAATTAATTCCATTTCACAAGTTCAAATGGTTATTCCACCTGTATTAATTCCAATGGTGAAGAAATTTAAGTTTGACACAATGAATAACTTTGCACATACTAAATCACATCTTGTCGCATATTTGGTTAATAAAATGAATGTTGTAAGTTGTACAAAGTTCTCGGATAACCAAAATGTCCACAAGAGAGTGGGGAATCATGATATGGTGTAGTACCTAGGAACAAAATATGTTGGAACTACTAAACATAGTAAAGCCGTAATATCTATACAAACAAAATAAACTACACCATCATATATGAAATTGTGTCATGAATGAAGAGAAACAAGAGTTGAATGATTAAAAAGAATTGGTTAGTGCCAAGCAAATAGGTTAATTCCAAACATTTGTTTCATGAGTCTTTGAGGCCTCTACAAGAGATGGAATTGTGAAATTTAATTGATTGGCCATAATTGCACAAGCAACCTTAGAAAGAACATTATTATCCACCATATTATTCCTCAAACGATGCGTGACCTTAAAGTCATACATTTGGAGCCAAAGTGCCCATTTGACAAATAGTTCTAGCAACTTCTTGTTTTTTAACAATGCAGAAACAATTGCATGATCACACTCTAAAAGTGTACGAAACTACATGAAAATGCTCATAAGCCCACACTATAGCTAAACACTCAAGATATGAGGCACAATACTTACGTTAAGGACCTTGCAAAGCTCTAATCACATATGTGATGAGATGTTGAACAAACTCATCACAAACCTCAGTCTACATTAAGATTCCACCAATACCTACTGTAAAAGCATATGTTCATAATATAAAACAACAGAAAAAAAAATCTGAATAATGAAGCATCAGAGAGGATGTTAAATATTTTTGTAACTTATAAAAAGCAGCTTCACAATCATCAGTCCACACAAAAGGAACACCCTTGGATAGCATGGCTCACAAAGGAGCATTAACATTAGCCAAATAGGGTATAAAATGTTCTAAATACGTGACCTTATCAAGAAACCATCGTAAAGATGTACATTCATTGGACAAGGTAATTTTGCCACAACCTCCACCTTGGATGGATTCACATGCAACCCCTCATGGAAAACCATGTACCCCAAATACATAGTTTCAGTTGTGCCAAAAACAAACTTGGGCTTTTTCAACTTGAGTCCATACTCTTGTAAACGTTTGAACACGCAAGCTACTTTCTTAAAATGATCACCTCAAGATCCTTGAGTATGAACTAGGATGTCATCCAAGTACTTTGTAAATGTCTCCAAAAACTCATTATTAAAAACTTCATCCATCATGTACTAAAACATGGAAGGAGTAGAGATTAAACTAAAAGGCATAACAAGGAATTCATATAAACTAAAAGAAGTTTGAAATGCTGTTTGGAAATATATTCTAGAGCCATAAGAATATGCTATTAACTTAAAGCAAGATCCAATTTAGTAAACCTATGATTTATACCCAATTGATTTAATAAATCTTGTGTGTTCGGCAAGGGATAACTATTAGGTTCCGTGATAACATTTATGGAACAATAATCTGCCATGAACTGCTTAGATCCATCCTATTTATCCACTAAATGGGATTTTGATCCCTAAGAATTAAAATAACATTGAGCCAACTTTTTTTTTAGCAACTCTGACACACATTTTGCATGATGGCCAATTCTTTGGAGACCATCATCGAACAACAGTTTTAGAAAGTAAAGCATCCCTCATTGAATGCAGTGTTGTGTTTGAACCTTATCAATAGGGGTGATATGTATAAAGAAAAGATCTAAATACTTCTTTAGTAATTGTTGTATCAAGAACTCTCATTGTAAAGAAGATGATTCAGTTATCACCTGCACATCTCCAAAGTTCCTTGATGTTGAGAACACAACTGCTAAATCATCCAGCTCATGCATGATTACACTTCACAAAACTGCTCCACACCACTTGAGAGGAACTTTATCCAAAGGAAAAGGTGAATGACATGAAAGTATTAATTGTTGAGGCCCAGATTGACAACTTGCCTTACATGCATTCAACCAAGTACACTTAAGTATAATGTTAAAAATCTGATGTGAGAATACATGGAGCTGCAACTCAATATCATAAATGACACAAATATTTATGTGCGAGTCAATATGTTTAATATTGAAGATAAAGTATATCTTTTCTAGAACAATGAGATAGTTGGCGTTGGAACTGTGGAAATTTGAGATGATAATGCGTCATGTTATGATATTGCCCAAGGGTCTGTGTGTATATATTTAAGTAAACATCATTTACAAGCACGTTGAGATTCTTAAAATGGAATTTGAAGAGGGTTCTCTAGTATTGTGAAATGTGAATGAAATCAAGGTTGACACAAAGAATGCATGGTCATAAACAAATATTAGTACGAATTCACAAGATGATGACTTACCTACTGTGAGGGATGAGGTGATTCTCTTTCTTTATGAAATCAAGGTTGGGAGGGGCATCATCTTAGCTGTCAATCCAATGGAAGTTGTATCATAAGAGAACTTCATGGGTGTATTGTGACAGAGGTTTTACCAAATGGTACATTGCATCTTGGATCCCTCGTGAAGTGGCGAACATTTAAATTAAAAACGGCCAGATGATTCAACATATCCAAGGTATAATAGTAATAACCCAAAAGGGCAACCCATGTTTGAAGAGGTTCCTTGCATTAGTCTTATAATAAGGAACATGAGATTTATGGACTGCAAGTCAACCCTAACAAGTTCCGGAAAGAGGGTCAAGATGTCACCAAGCATTGCTAGCATCTCCATGATTGACTATTACAAGAAGAAGCGCTGCCAAATGGCAAACTGGAATGAAATTACCCAATGTAGACATGCCTTTCATAAGCTCACCCAAAAGCAAAGGCATGAGTTTGTATATGTTGCACTAACTGGGTGTATTGATGGAATGGCCTTGGACATAAAGACCATGTTCTACCACCGGAGGGATGAGTGGTTACACCTCAATACATGGGAACACTTGCCTGGTCAAAACCTGCTCTCACATTATGGTAGTCATAGAGATACTCAAGGATTTTGTGAAGGCAAATGCAAATAGGATGCCTTACAAATGTCGTACCACAAATGTAGGGGTAGGAAAAATCTCAAGGTTTTGCCTTCAATCTACACTCAATTGAAGTTGTGTGAACATGTGAACAAGTGCCTCAGTTTGATGGGGCTCCAAACAATTTACACCGGCACCTTTAACAATATATATGCACGTTGTAACTAAAGTGGGCATGATACGTGAAAATGGGAATATAAAATAAATTACTAATTAATACTTAAGTTTTAATTATTAATTAATCATTTAATTAATATGTAATTAAGCCTTAAATATTAATTAATTAATTAATTAATCCTTCAATAACCTTACTTAGTAAGGAATATTCCTAAAATATCTTAGAATATTCATATTATTCTAAAAATAGTTTACAATAATGAAGAAATACTATCAAACATAATTACAAATGAAATCATTTTCTTATCAACATGTTAATTTTTTATAAATACTTTCTTCCTAACCATACAAGAAATCTTCTCATTTTGTCTAAATCATCACTCTCCGGATTAATCAAATCATTTTGGTCAATATCTTGATGTTGTTGCCACCACCTTAACACTCTCACGAATGCAATTGGGAGTTGCCATCCTTGTTAATACATAAGATGTAATAAGACCAGGTCTGCATAAAGGCTCATCTAAAAATGACGTTCCTTAAGAATAATATTATAAAGCGCCCGGTTGCTATCCTTCATTTTATAAAATTCAAAATCACGAGAAAAAAAGCTTCAGGAAATGTTGATACGGTGGATACTGCTCACAAAATTTTCGAGATTCTTCTTTCTGAGGCACGTATCCAAGTAGTTCACTAGCTCATCCATGATATCGGTATCAGAATATGGATCGAAAGTGATTGGATGAATACAAGCAATGTTTTGGTTGAGCATAGCCTTCTGAGGAGAGTCGTCTACACTAAGATATGTGCATTCTTCATTATCCTTAAGCGACTGATCTCCCCATGAGTCCCAATTATTCTTTCATTCTTGAAGAAGTATGGCTTGCTTTCCTTTTTATATTGTGAAATTCGAGAGGTTTAAACATTCGCTGGTCAAAAATCCAATCTTTACGAATCACCTCTTCTGCAACACTACAATGTTTCTTAAGCAAATTCAACAGCGGTGTTAAGTTATGAATCTGCATGCATGACCAAATCCCCACAAGCGCACCCATCTCCTTAAGCTTTTGAAAGAGACGATCCAACCCTGGACGAAAAATAATATCATATCGAAATTTACCATGACAAGGAATGAAATCTCCTTGTTTGATTTCTTTTTTCCTATCCTCGGGCCTTTGTCGATGAAGCAGAACACCATTGACATCCAACAACACAATATGGCCATGAGTAACATGGATAGCGTTGCCTCTTGAATACTTTGCAAATCACTTGTTTGCTCCCTTTCACATTTATCGTTGCCACTATCTCGTTGCCTATCCCTTCATCATTTAATTGTACATCATCCTTACAAGATTCAGATATTGCATGCGCTGAAGAAATTGATTTCGGAACTGAAGCCAATAAAAAATGATGAAAAAACTGAAGTGGCCCCCATGGTAACGATGTTTTGAGCTGCATTATTATCCATTTCCTGCATGAACTCTGTCATTCTGACATGTGGCACAAGAAATTTCGCCAAACCCCTCTCTTACCTCATGGCAATGCTGAAAATCCATGTTCTCAATTGTTTCATTACATCTGCAAAATGATAATTAGCTGACCTTAAAATTATCAAGGTATATTATTTACCTTGTTAATGTGTGACCCATGTTTGAACTAAAAGCTTCATTAATCCTTGAGAATTTATTTTCTGTACAAATATAAACGAAATATACAAAAATGCCTTATGTTACACTCATTTACAACTATTCGTCACTCTAAGAACTCATTAACAATTCTTCTTCTATTACCTTCTGAGTGAGGCGAAGAAGGTCTAAGCCGCTTGTGAGATGGTTCAAGATCTTCTATCTTCTATTGATGTTTCCATTGTGTGAATGTTCTGTACTCCTCGAGATAACTTCCGGTCTAATATCTGATTGAAGTTCGTCCTCAGACTCCGACATTGAACCAGATTCGTCTTCAGAGCTATCGCACTTATCTGGAGGGAACTTTCTCAAATACTCCTTTATGGTTTGTTGGGGTATCAGTTGAGAACCTCTCTATCCACTTGTTCAGGTCCTCAACCATGGTCTTATCCTTTTCAACGGCAAACACACATGTATGCCGAAGGTAACACTCCTTCAAGACGGACCCCCTAGTGCAGTAGTCAAAAACCCACGCATCACTGTGAGGACCCCTGATCAAGTTGACGATGCTCCGTGCCGCTTGACTTGTAATGTTTGGATAACGTACATTGCCGAATACGTCACTCTCACCTATCGGTGTATCGGATGGAGGTTCAGGGCCGTTGGAGTGCAAACAGATGCCTGGCCAGTCATTTGGAAGTTTGAAATTGTTTGGCGCATTCCTAACAACCAAGTGAACAACCGAATCAATGCACTTCGGATCAGCATCATTCATATAAAATCCTGTCCAACGATGTTTATTCCTCTTGGCAAAGGCGAAGGCAAAGTATCGGTGACATGAGCAAGAATCAAGAAATAAATACCTGAAAACGTAGATATCAGTCAAGAGTGCAAGTATGAATTCAATAATAAATACCTTCTTTGTACATGCTTGCACGGCTAAGTTTCTCCACCAAATCCTCTAGTCCTGTCTGTCGAAGGATTTTTTGACACCCGCCGATCCATCACGAACAATTGAAACGGTTTCCTACAAGCAGTGATGGTACCCCATAAAGTCTCCGAATCCAACAACAAACATCTGTAGGGCTTGTCGTGATTCGTAGCATCCTCCTTTATAAGGTTCAACTCGGTTCTCCGCTGCTGAAGGACTGCCATAAGAGAAGGCGTCATCGCAATGTTCTCCTTTTGGCGTTGGCGTGCAATAGATTCTTGCCCAGATCTTCCGATTGATTCACCCATTCGACAAGCATATCATCGTTGTCACATGCAAATATTTGCTGACCTCTTCGTATGTTGAAGCGAGGTCCAACCCAGTTTGTGGCAGTGTATTCCCAACCACTCCTTGAAGTGCCTGACCGTCTTCAACTCCATTGCCTTGAGATGAAAAGGAGAGGTGGGCTGCTGTTGTTAATTGTAATTTGCCATCAATCACCAAATCAGCCAAGACTTCCATCTCCTCCATCGTTGTTCCATTTAAAGGCTTCAACCATGTGAGCTTGAAATCGTTGTCTACATCCTTTATAGATTGAACAGACTTAGCCTTCGGCGTCTTACTGGGTTTCTTTGCAGACTTCTCTGAGGGCTCCCTTCACTTGTCTGCTTCTTCTTCAGTGTTCCTTTTGCAAAGGATTCCATAATCCCCAACCATTTGGCAAAGATCCTATCCTCGGGACAAGAAATCAACATCATCAAAAAGGATGTTTCCTTCCCGCCCACCTGGGCAAAATCAACTGCTACAATTTCTTCAACTCTCTAAAAAAAGACAGATTAATATACCGGCGAGATAAATCCCGCCCAAACAATTTGCTTACCCGGTAGTCCGCAGATTGTGTATTCCCTGCGGTAGCTCTTTGTGGTCGCTGAAGAGATTCCCACACGGCTCGCGTGTGTTTGAACTTCTCCCATATTTTGCTGTTGTAGTGGTTGGTGTCTGCAGCGTCCCATTCCGCCGATAACTTATGGTACTGCTCGATTGTGAGATTCGGCTTCGCTAAAAACGCCGATTTTTCGTCAGCTTCTCACGGGTATGCTCGGAAAGTTTTGTTGCCATCGTTCCTTTGTTGTGTTCATCGAGAAGTCGTTGGGCTGCCGTTATTGTGTGCTGGCCACTAATGATGTAAGTACTTAACTGATTTTCTATTCCTGTCTGAACCTTCCTCATTTGTTCCGGTGTTGTGATCCACACTTTGTCAGCGCCTTTGTTTCTCTCGTAGTATGCGCACAAAACAGCATTATGTGGAACGGTGTAAGAATTGTCGTCCTTCATCTTCTCCATGAGCTCAGCTACACGTTCCTGTTGAGTGGCCTGTAATTGAAGTTTGGGTTGACGCTGCAATACTTAACCCTACACTCGTAAATCCTATCATCCAACATCATTTCCTTGTGGCTTATTGCAGCATGGGATGCCACAGGTGCAGCTGACAAAACGATGATGATTTTCTTCTACGATCCGAATCAACATGTGTGATCCCCGATTGATGCTGTTCTAATGTTCTCGGCACACTCTTCCAGCTCCCGAAATTTCTAAGCAAATTGAACGTGATCTGTAAAGAACCTGAGACCAAGCCACCCTCTCAATCTCCTTTATGATGTCGCTGTGTTCTTCTTCAATGTGAAGAGGGACGATTGCTCCACTTGTGGATTTTCTGTATTGTGAAGCAATATCTCCTGACAATACACCTACTCGATGAGTCTGAAGATCTTCGAAGTAGACATCCAGATGGATCCCCTCCATAGATGGGCTTTCGTTGAGTTGAAGAAGAACCCAAGGTCAACATCATTAGTGAACACGTGAACGTCATTATCCACAAGTCGACAAAACCACCCGAAATTAATGTTGTAACTGCGACCTCTGGATCCGAGAACGTGACATTGGATGGAACAAGGCATATGTGTCGAGCATCGTTCAATCTGGGTTCACAGCATGCTTTCGGATGCTTGACTAGCACACCCACTTTCCATTGTTTTGCTTGTCCATGCGATGTGACAGAGGTTAGTTTGACAGCAACCATGGTTGTTCCAATGCGCTTCCCGTTTAGTTTGAAATATGGCCAAGTTGATTCCAGAATCCCCCTGCCCATCTCTTCTCCTGCTCGTCTTTAATGTCACCTCAATTCCACATCTGAATACAAAAATGATTAGTTCAAGCACATATCCGAGTATAACAGATTTTATTTTAATTCTTACCCAGAATTTGACGACGACTCCATACTAATGACTCGATCTCCTTGTTTAATTAAATCGTCCTTCTGCAAAATAATACACTATGAATACAAATCATATAAAAACGCACACACACTTGTATAAACCCGAATATACAAAAATAATACACAGAGAGAAGGACGGAATTAACTGTCCAAAGCTCACATTTGTGCTAGTGCAAAAGAAAGATAACATTTCGTTTTAGAACCACCACAAATGTGAGCTCTGGACAGTTTTACATAGATTCCTAGCTTTTACTCGAAATATTATGATAAGATGATAAAAGTAAATAAAATGAGATATGCAACTTATATATACTAATACACATATATATTCACATGGAAGGTGCGGCGGGATTAATCTCGCCACCCCTTCAATGCCTCCTGAAAGAGTGGGCGGGATTAATCTCGCCACCTTTCTGGAGGCCTTGAACGGGAGTGCGGAATTAATCTTGCCACCCTTCTCGGTCTCAGAGAGAACTGGCAGGATTTATTTCACACCCCTTCAGTGACTCCAGAAAGGAGGCGGGATTAATCTCGCCCACCATGTAAGGGATGGTTAAATGAATCTCGCCACCCTTCCCAGTCCTCCATTGGTATGTTGTAAACCTTCTACGTCTCAGACAGAAACGTTTGGGATTGGTCCGACTCACCAATGGAGAAAAAAGGAAGGGTGGCGGGATTCATTCCTCCAACAGGCATTGAAGGCTCGGCGGGATTAATCCCGCCGCCCAGGCCTTCACTCGGTCCCTATGCGCGGGATTAATCCCGCGGACGCCAATTGCCCTGCGTGGCGGATTAATCCCGACGCCTGCCCTGCAGGAATCGGCGGGATTAATCCCGCCGCCTAGGCCTTCAGCAGGTTGGCGGCGGGATAAATCCGCCCGATTCCGCGCAGGGCATTATGCAGCGGGATTAATCCCGTCGGACGCCAATGCCCTGGTGAATCCGGGGATTAATCCCCCCTAGGCCCTTCAGACAGGGCAATGGCGGCGGAATAAATCCCGCCGGATTCTCACAGGGCATCTTAGGCGGCGGGATTAATCCCGCCGCTCATAGGCTAACCGAATAACCTGCCTGAAATGGCAGTGGGATTAATCCCGCCTACACACGTCTCACCATATAGCGGCGGGATTAATCCCGCCGCTATACGTCTCACCATAGCGGCAGGATTAATCCGCCGCTACACACACACACACACATATATATATAGTGTGTGTGTGTATATGTATATGTGTGTAGGAGAGTGCGTGTGTGTACCGAGATAGACAAATCAGATAAAATTATACTGATACACACACACTATATATGTATATGTATATTATGTATATTATATGTATATACAGGAGGTGCGTGTGTGTGTGAGAGATAAATAAATAAATAAAATTATACAGATATGGTACACATAATATATGTATGTATATATGTACATAGGTATATATATATATATGTGTATATGTATATCGTGTGTATGCGTGTGTGAAACAAATAAAATCATACAGATAAACAAACATACACACACACATATATATATATACAGGAGTGTGCGTGTGTGTGCGAGAGATACAATTAACAAATCATAAAATTATACAGATACACACACACATATGTGTGTGTGTGTGTGTGTGTGTGTGTATAGGAGTGTTGGTGTGTGTGCGAGAAATAAATAAATAAATAGAATTATACAGATACTGGTACACATAATATATGTATGTATATTATATGTATATAGGTATATATATATATGTGTGTGTGTGTGTATGTATATCGTGAGTATGCATAACAAATAAAATCATACAGATAAACAGGAGTGTGCGTGCATGTGCAAGAGATAAAATTAATAAATTAATAAAATTATACAGATACACAAACACAACACACACACACACACACACACACACACACACACATATATATATTATATATGTGTGTGGTGTGTATATGTATACGAGTGTGCATGTGTGTGCAAGAGATAGAAATCTAAATTATATTATTAAGATACACACACATATAAATATATATGTGAATAAAAATAAAATAAACTCAGGAGTGCACAACGTGTGAAGAGAGAGAGATCTCACCTGTGTGTGAGAGAGAGAAGGAGATTTCACAGCCGCCGCCTCCACCGCCTTACTTCTTGAAACCCTAGGAATATACTTAAACCTAAAAGGAATAGAATATATATTAACTCTAATCGAATATTCCTTCTAAGAATATATTTAAACCCTAAAAGAATAAATTATAGATTTGCCCTAAACAAATATTCTTTCATTAAATTATCAGCATATACTGTGCGTGGGTGTATCACATACACCCTAAGAATAAAAATCAGGTAGGGGTTTAACATGTGTGTGTCCATGAGAGTGTTAAAGTTTCACGTGCAGCGATACATATATACACACGTATTATACACATAACATACATACATATTAGTACATATTAAATTAGAGAGAGAGAGTACATGATCATGCATGGTGTGTATGTATGAGAGAATAGTGACAATACATATTATGGATCATGCATAGTGTGTATGTTTGAGAGAAGAGAGACAGTACATATTAATATGGATCATGCATGGTGTGTATGTATGAGAGAAGAGAAAAGTGTTAACAAATTAAATTTATACACATTGCATATATTAGTACCACACATATACATACACACGTGTATACACACAGACATACATAATATTACATGTGTAAATTCAATGTGTTACATAGGGTTTAGGTTTAGGGTTAGGGTTAGGATGGATCATGCATGGTGTTTATGTATGAGAGGAGTGAGTGTTATACACAGATATACATTATATATATTACATAATATTGTAACATCAGTACATATTATGGATCATGCATGGTGTGTATGTATGAGAAAAAGACAGGCTACATATTATGGATTATGATCATGCATGGTTGTATGTATGAGAAAAGAGACAGGCTACATATTATGGATTATGATCATGCATGGTGTGTATGTATGAGAGAAGGGATTATGCATGGTGACACTGTGTATGTATGAGAGAAAAGATAGAGTGTTAACAAATGAAATCGTACACATTGCATATATTACACATATATACATACACATGTGTATACACACAGATATACATATATATTACATGTATAAATTCAATGTGTTACATACACACAGACTGAGTACATATAGATCATACATGCATTGAACATGATGTTTTCAATAAAGAAGCAACATATAATTTATCAAGTTTTGGTTTAAGGCAATGTGCATGTGTGTGCATATGTGTCTCTGTAAGTGCTTCTAATGCGTGTGCACGTGTATATATAAATTTATAATTGTGTTTATATAATGTGTGCAAAACAAACATCGAATAATTAAGAAATTAATATAATAAACACACTATGAACATATTTACATAATAATATATGATTTTATCTAATATATAGCCATATATAGTTTAATAATATATATAATTTAATAATTGATAATAAGGTTTAAACACTGGAATATTCTTGAAATAATAAGAATTTAATTGAGAAAATCCCATTAAATATACAAATGTAGATCAAGTACTGAAATAATTAACTAAATTATTTATGATAATCATGTTTAATATTGAAATATTCTTGGAATAATAAGAAAAATAAAAGAAATCCCATTAATATAAAGAAGATTAATTACTCAAGTAATTAAGAAATTATTAATAACACACTATGAACATATTTTAAATTATACATAATAATACATCATTTTATATAATATATAGTCATATTTAGTTTTAATAATATATATTAATTTAATATTGATAATAAGGTTAACATAGGAATATTCTTGAAATAATAACAAATTAATTGATAAATCCCATTAATATTACAAATGTAGAATAATTACTGAAATATTTAAGAATAAGACTAATTTAATTATGATAATCAGGTTAATATTGGAATATTCTTCGACTATTAAGAAAATAATAAAGATATCCCATTAATAGTAGGAAATGTAAATTAATTACTTGAGTAATTAAGAAATAATAATAATAAACAGACTATGAATATATTTGAAATGAACATAATAATATATCAAATTATTTATGTATTAGTGTATATATATATAATATAATATATATATATATATATAATATAACTTAATAATATATACTTGAATATTAAAGAATGTAGAATAATTACAAAAATTTCGTAATATTAAATAGCTTGAAGCACTTGAATGACATTAAATGCAATTTTAAAACACTCATCGGAATTGGAAAGTATATATGTCAGACTGTCAATTATTTGTTTCAATCATCTTAAATTTTTTTTTCTGTTATTTCAAAAATTTCGAATTTCTGACATAAATATTATCGGTCTGACATGTAAATTTGAAAATGTATTTAATTTCCCACTCAAATTTCAGATTTGGTTCTTCTCCAGTAAGGGTTTCTTCATTTCTTTATTTTTCATTCTTCAAATTTTCTTTTTTCTTCTTAGTGATCAGCTCAGAAGCGACATTAAATTGGGTGTGCTATTGTTTATAGGAAAGCACGGCACCTTCCAGTGCTGTTTACAAGTAAGTATTATAAACAAATTTAAATATATTTATAAAGATTCACTCTCTTACATTCTCTCTTAAATTTTAGAATTTAGGGATTTAGGAATGCATTAGGATTACAATATATTATGTTAGGGATTTATCCTATTTAAATATACTTCTAACTTAATATTCTCGGTTAGCCGGGGCGGCAGGATTAATCCGGCCATTTGAAAGGTGGCGGGATTAATCCCGCCACCATCTCTTTGATACTATAACAAAATTAGTCCGGGCAATGCTTCTCCGCCTTTTAAAAAGAGCGGCGAGATTAATCCCGCCGATAACTCTCTCAACTGATAAAGAGTTACTTAAATTTATTGAAAAAAAGTTATATACAGGATTAATCTCGCCAACCATTTTAAGAGGCAGAGAAGGAGTGGCGAGATTAATCTCACCACCACTTTCCTATTTTAAATATTTATGAGCAGGATCATCCCGAATCTCTTTGAAATCATAAATTTCAAAAGAGTTGTGGGCGGGATTAATCCCGCCGCTTATTCCCCGTCATCAAGAGTTGTAGGCGGGATTAATCCCGCCGCCTATTCTCCTTCCTCAGTGTTGTGGGCGGGATTTAATCCCGCCCCTCTTCCTCGTCGGAGGGATTTGCGACGGGATTAATCCCGCCGCCGATTCCTCCCACGAGAAAGAATCAACGGGAAATCCTTCCGATACTTCCTGGTCAGAGGGAGTCCGCGGCGGGATTAATCCCGCCACTCTCTCCGATGAGGAAGTACGACGGCGGGATTAATCCCACCGATTCTTCCTCGCGGGAGGGAATCGACGGTGGGATTAATCCCCCGACACTCTCCGATGGGCTAGAGTCGTCGGCGGATAATCCCGCCGACTCACTCCGAAGGGGTAGAGTCTGCGGCGGATTAATTCCGCCCATCATTCCCCATCGGATGGAGTCGTGGGCAGGATTAATCCCACCCATCAGTTGTATTAATAAAGCATGAGATATTATCTTTATACATAATTATGTATTATTGCACATGCATATTATTAAGCAACCGCAGTTATGATTTCTTAAAAATTTACATAAACAAATATCATAAATAAACAACATTATTTATGTGCAGGACAATAGTATAATACTAGAGATAAAATATGTCTTCTTCAGAACAACGAGATAGTTGGCACTGGAACTGGGAAGTTCGAGATGAATAATGCATCATGTCACAATATTGCCCAAGGATCTTGTGTGTACGTATAGGTGAACACCATTTTCAAGCATGTTGAGGTTCCGGGAATGGAATTTGAGGAGGGTTCTCCTGTATTGTGGAATTTGGATGAAGTCAAGGCTAACACAGAATATATAGAGTCACAAACAAACAGTAGCACGAGTTTTCCAGATGATGGCTTGCCTGTTGTGATGGATGAGGTGATTCTATTTCTTCATGAGATTGAGGTTGGGAGAGGCATCATCACAGCTAAAATCCAATGGAAGCAGTGTCAGAAGAGAAACTAGGGCCGACTTCGTGGGTGTAGTTGTGACAAATGGCACTTTGCATCCTGGATCCCTCGTGAGGTGGCAAACATCTGAATTAGACGGCAAGATGGTTCAACATATTCTGGGTTGGATTTCAATAATAACAACATGGAAGAACAACTCATATTTGAAGAGGTTCCTTGCATTGGTCCTATTGTAAGAAAAAGGCGATTCATGGGTTGCAGATCTTCCCTGCATTTTAGCAAGAGGGTCAAGATGATCCTACATCTTCCGAAAGTGTTACGAGCATTTCCACGATTGACTACTGCAAGAAGAAGTGTTGTCAGATGGCAAGACCGGAATGAAATTACCCAATGTAGACATGTCTTTCGTACGCTCACCCAAAAGCAAAGGCATGAGTTTGTATATGCTGCACTAACTGGGTATATTGATGGAATGGCCTCGGACACAGGTTATCAGAGTGCAACCATGGTATTTAATAAGGTGTCCATTTGCTTCAAAGCTTGGTATAGTATATGGGATCCCAAAGACCACGTTCTACTGTCGGAGGGATGAGTGGCTAGATAGAGGGACTTACAAATGCATTTAGAAGTTGAAGTATGGAGAAGCTTGCTATTGGGCAACTTATTAAGTTTCTTTCTTTTGCATGTATGTTACCTTAGTAGAACATTTAGGTTGGGCACAAGTTCAACACACAACATGGTTATAATTTTGTTATTAGTCACCTTCTTTATTTGCTACTAATGAATATATTTTTTTGAAACTTCACCAAAAAGACTCACCCCAGGTTGCTTATGAAAATTGTTTGGTCCTTATAAAATTCTTTATTAAATCAATCTTCAAATATACCATGTACATAATGTTGAGTTTCAAGAAGCCTCTTTGGTTACCCATGTTACGTGATTAAAGAAATTCTTCTCGTGAGGGAGATAGTGTAAGGTAGCTAAAGTATATACGAAAGTTAATTATAAAATATTTTAAAAGTTCTAAAGGTATTATGGTTGGCTAATTATATAATTAGGACAATCTATTATTAGGTGTGTGGGGGTGTGGGTGTACATACACACCCACACACTCCATGTGTACAAGTGTATATGAATATGAAGGCAAATGGTAAAATTGGGAAGAAGCCTAAGGAGAGCGATTTTAACCAAGGGATTGAGGTCCACGATCTATGTGAATACTTGATATGTTAAAAAAAATTTAAATTAAGTTTATTTAAAACATAAAACATAAATCATAAATTTAATCGGTTTCATGTTTAGTTTTTGCAGTTTCTAAGACTCTCTACTTATTTCGAGGCAAATCCTTTTATTTCTATGTCATTGAACACTAACTAAAGGGGGTCTTCTCATTGGATTCAAAGGTTGAATGACCTAAGTTCAAAAATATTTTAATTTTTTTTTATATATATAATATGAAGTTACATATACAAATATGGGTAACTGTTATATATGTTAGCTATGGGCCATGGCATGGCAAAATTTAGGGCTCACCATTTAATTCACTTATGTGAACAAGTATAAAATACTTGGTGTGTGTTTTTGTATGCATGTGCATTCATATGGTTTATGCATGTATTGAATTATTTTCTAAGCTTGTATACTCAATATATTTAGAAGATAATACAATGATTTAGGGGCCTAACTTCTCATTCTCAATCTTGAGTCTCCTAAACTTCAACACCTTAAGATGAAAGGTTAGGAGACTTATTTTAAGCAATCTATTCAGTGAATGATGACTAATCCACGACTTATTGATTTTTCAAAGGTTGTTATGGTCATCTTAGCATTGCAATGGACAATGGCAACTTTGAACGTCGGAGTTCCATATTGGATTACAAGTCACAAGCATATTATAGTGTCGAACCTCAAGATATAACCCTTAGAGAGTGCTTTATCCTTTAAAAGATTTGGAAAAAATAGACATGTTACAATTCATCTTTCCAATTATTTATACTTTCAAGACATTCACTATGTGTTGGGGTGTGGTGTGCATTGTGCGCATGTGTGAATAATATGTGTGATTGACTGCAAATGTAAGTGGATGTGTATATCACATACATACAACACAACATTATTCATGTGTACATTTGTGACTTATAGATGAGATTAGGTTTAACAACCCTTCTATTTGGACCTTATGGGTACGAGCCACAAAGATTACTCTCGGAACCAATAGACTAACGGGGTACCGTGAACCAAAGGATAACAACAGTTATATTCATTTACAATTGGGATGGTGAATAATTGGGTCACATGAACGGTCTTTATTATAAATAGTTCAAGTATGAGGAGGATTAATCGGATCTCTAGGCTACATTGAAACCAATTGTGAATTCTTAAAATTAATGGACATTAATGGCGATCAATAGAGATTTAATAGGAAATTTTTGGCCAAGGTGCATTGGGGATGGGAAACATAGTGTTCTAGCACATTTAAAATGTAAAGATTTTAAAAAATTTTACATTTTAACATGTTTTGAATTTAACCATGTACAAGGGCTTAATACTTACCATCTACGAGTTTCATTTCAAACGAATCTACTAGGAAACTATTTAGTTTTCCCACATTATCAGCATAAGAAGCAATAATATTTACTCTTTAACTAGTGAACTTAATAAATAAGCTCATATTTCACTTAGATACAACTTGTTTTAACTTTAAGTTTCCACTACATATAATAATGTTTATCTTGAAAAATACATTTACATAATGTATGATGCATAGGTTGCGTCTTTGTTAGACATTACGTGTCTATGTGCTGCATGTAAAAGGAGTGTTTGATACAAACAATCACATGTATCTTCAAAGAGCGTGAGAATTATGTGTACACGTACACCCGAGCAACCTTAAAATTATTAAGAAAATAATTAAGAAAATGGTTAAAAAATAATTAAGAGTTAATTTATATTTAAATTCAAACTACATAATCACACACACACTATCCTCAGTACAGGGAACACTCGCTTGGTCAAAACCCACTCTCACATTATGGCAGCCATAAAGATACTCAAGGCTTTTGTGGAAGCAAATTGCAGACAGGATGCCTCACAAATGCCGAACCATAAATGCAGGGGTCAGGGAAAATCTCAAGGTTTTGCCTTCGATCTACACTCAATTGAAGCTGTGTGAACATGTGAACAAATGCCTCAGCTTGATGAGGCTGCAAGCAATCTGCACTGGTACCTTCAACACATATGGAATACTCATTTTAAGGATGTGGAGATTGCAAAACACTCTAGCTTTTCCAAGTGTGACACTTGTACATCATTGAAGGCTGTAAGGCTTGTGCAAAAACCTTAGTGGAGATCACTGCCATTCAAAAAGATGGAGGCCCACATGATTGCACAACAAACTTGCCGGTCTCAATACTATGCACACCGCATGCTTTCTGTGTCACGCCCATCAGAGTAACCTGTGCTTGATCCATGACAAGATGGATCATTTAAAGACCAGCATTCCAAAGCTCGTTGCAACACCAAAGTGCCTTGGAAATGTCATGAAACTTCCGATTTCATTGACAGGTTGCTAACATATGGACACGGTTGTGAGTCATATAGACACTTTTCACTTCCACATTGGTCTAGTGACTCCAATTTCACTATTGGATCATTGGCCATGTGTTTCAGAAACCTTGAAGCCCACTCACAGACACGTCCTATCAGTGATCTCAAAGTGAAGAAACAACACCTTCAACCTTACATAATGCTCTCATGAACACGTCTGCACTTGAGGCTACTTGGGAATATGAGAGGCATTGTCAGTAGCCTGCACAAAAAACAGATGGCCCTGTTTGAGAGTTCAGGTTCAGTGGAGGGATCTAGCTCAAATAGTGTACATGTGTCCTCAACATCAAATAAGCTTCCTCGTCATTTGCTCTTACAGATGGATAAAAATAGGTAAATCATTTTACTTAAGGGTTTCTCAAGCTCATACTTACTTTTTTTCTAGATATGTGCTAGCATACTTGTCAATGCTTGTTGCCAAAGGTGTTTTGAAACAATCACGCTCAGTTTTCTTATGGTTGGTCACACTCATGAAATATTGATGCGTTCTTCAGCAAGGTCTCCAACTCTACAAAAAGGACAATGCACTTACCTTATCACATATGATGAATCTTTTTGAAAACTGCATCTCCAAAAAAAGTTGTGCTTTGCTTGTGACTGAGGTGCCAGACTTCAAAAAATTTCTCAAGGAGTATATAAAAGAGGGAGTGATTCTTTAGTTGGTCACCTTGTGCCGCTACAATTCTTTTCTCTATACGAAATGGTATACCTATTATGCAGTACAAGTTACGGCCATCAGAGCATGAGTGTTACCAAAAGAGGGGTTAATGCTCTTCAAAAGTGGAGAGAATGGAAAGCCACTTCTCCCAGAAGGACAACCAGACCCCATTCCATTGAGTGCCTAGCTCAAGGAACAAGAGGTTATTATTGATGGCATTAAAAAATATGTGGCATGGGTTCAAAAATCGATGCCAAAGAATTCTGATAAGGCAACTGGTTACTCAGAACTATATAAGCATGTGGTCGACTATGGGAGACTGTTGTTCGAGAGTTGGAAGGCCTACTGTCACAAGTACAGAATTGCAACACCCTTTTTGGCCTAAAACAAGGTGGCGAGAGGAGATTGAAATGACATCACTGAGCACAGACGACATAGAAGCCAGTAGTGATGTGGAAGTGTAAACCCCACACTTTGTTGGACAAAGGAACCAAAAACCTAAAGCATACTTGATTGCTGCCAGGATCTTCAAAAACTAATGATGGTTCTCATTACTCCAGATGCGTCATATAATCAGCCTATTTGGATGGGTCAAATTAGCGACACACCTGAAGTAATCACAAAAAATAGTATTCTTAAGGTTGCATAGTTCAAACCACAAAAAAGGCGACACAAGAAGGAGAGCGAAAGATATAATGGATGTCTAGAGAAAACATGGTCTCCCAATAAAAAAGACCCATCATGTTTATAAATGTTAAATTCATTCGATATGGGTGGATGTCAAGAAGCGTTGATAAAGTCACAATTAACAAAACTGCAAGGGAATGTATGTTTTCTAAAGCTTAAAGTAATTACAAATTATAAAATATCATATATTTAATATTCATAATTATTATAAACTCTTTAATAATAGTACCAAATTGTTTACTTAACTATATAAATTTAAAAAATGATATGGAAGATTGACTATATTATTATAGGATTTTGTATATTATATAATATTATTACTACTACAAATTTTTAATTAATAATGTTATATTTAAATATTAATATTTTTAATAACAACATCAATATTTATATAATGTACCTCTTATGCTCTTCCTTAATTGTTATATTAGGCAATATATTATATAATTTAATACTTTCTACTTTTATAATGTTATTAATTTTTGTTCAATGAATGCTATAATTTATTAAAGGGTCGAATACAAAATAGAATATTTTATTTTCAAACATATATTCTAAAGAATATTCCTTTAATATTAGAAAATGCTAATTAAATAGCTAAAATTACTAATTATTAAGAAATGGGACTATAGCCATGCCCATTTTAGTTACAAACTTACATATATAGAGATTGCAAAACACTTTAGCTTTTTCAAGTGTGACACTTGTACATCATTGAAGAGTGTGGAAGTGAAAAGTGTCCATATGATTCACAACCATGTCCATGTGTGCACATGTCAATGAAATTGAAAGTTTTTTGACATTTCCAAGGCACTTTGGTGTTACAACTAGCTTTGGAATGCTGGTCTTTAAACGATCCATCTTGTCGTATATGAAGCATATGTATTCTGATGAGCATGACACAGAGAAGCATGCGGTGTGCATAATACTGAAACTGGCAAGTTTGTTGTGCAATCATGTGGGCCTCCATTTTCTTTTGAATGATAGTGATCTCCACCAAGGTTTTTGCACAAGCCTATGTAATGGTATAGCGACTCCAATTTCACTATTGGGTCATTGGCCATATGTTTAAAAAACCTTGAAGCCCACTCATATACAAGTCCTATGGTTGATCTCAAAGTGAAGAAACAACCTTTACATAATGCTCTCATGAACATGTTTGCACTTGAGGCTACTTGGGAATATGAGAGGCACTGTCAATAGCCTGCACAAAAAATAAATGGCCTGTTAAGAGTTTCAGTTCAGTGGAGGGATCTAGCTCATACAGGGTACAAGTGTCATCAACATCAAATAAGTTTCCTCGCCGTTTGCTTTTATAGATGGACAATTGTGCAGGCGAGAACAAAAATAGGTAAATCATTTCAGTTAAGGGTTTTCAAGCTCATACTTTTATTTCTTAGATATGTACTAGCATACTTGTCAGTGCTTATTGCCAAATGTGTATTTGAGATAATCACGCTTAGTTTCCTTATGATTGGTCACACTCATAAAGATATTGATGCATTCTTAGCAACGTCTCAAACTCTACAAAACGAAAAAGTGCACTTACCTTACCACATATGATGGATCTTTTTGAAAATTACATTTCCAAAAAAAGTTGTGCTTTGCTTGTGACCGAGGTGCCAAACTTCAAAAAGTTTCTCAAAGAGTATCAAAGAGGGAAGCAATTCTTTAATTGGTCACATTGTGCCATTACAATTCTTCTTCTCCATAAGAAATGGTATACTTATTATGCAGTATAAGTTACGACCATCATAATAAAAGTGGTTACTCAAATAGGGCTTAATGCTCTTCAAAAGTGAAGAGAATGAAAGTCACTTCTCCCAGAAGGACAATCGAACCCTATTTTATTGAGTGCCCAACTCAAGGAACAAGAGCTTATTATATGACATAAAAAAATATGTGAAATGGGTTCAAAATCGATGCCAAAGAATTTCGATAAGGCAATTAGTTACTCATAACTATATAAGCATGTGGTCGACTATTGGGAGACTATTATTCAAGAGTTATAAGGGCATGTTGTCATAAGTATATAATTACAACACCCTTTTTAACCTAAAACGAGGTGGTAGGAAGAGATTGAAACAACATCAATGAGTGCAGATAACATAAAAGCCAATATTGATGTGGAAATGCAAATCCCATACTTTGTTGAATAAAAGAATCAGAAACCTAAACCATACTTTAATTGTTACAAGGATCTTCAAAAACAAACGATCGTTCTCATTACTTTAGATGTGTCATATAACTAGCCTATTTAAATGGGTCAAATTATCAACACACCTAAAGTCATAAAAAAACAGTATGATAAAGGTTGCATGATTTAAACCACAAAAAGGCGACATGAGAAGCAGAGCGAAAGGTATAATAAATAATTAGAGAAAACATAGTCTCACAATAAAAAAAACTCAACATGTTTTATAAATGTTAAATCCATTTGATATGAGTGCATATCAAAAAGCATTAATAAAGTCACAATCAACAAAACTACAAAAGAATGTATGTCTTCTGAAGCTTTAAACAATTACAAAATATATTTATAATTATAATCAACTCTTTAATAATAGTACCAATTTGTTTTCTTAACCATATAAATTTATAAAAGATATGGAAAATTGACCATATAAAATTGTATATATATTAATATATAAATTTTTAATTAATGTTATATTTAAAAATTAGTATTTTAATAACAACATAAATATTTATATAATGTACCTCTCATGCTCTTTAATAACTTTATATTAGGCTCATACTTAAATATAATTTATTATATAGCTTAATACTTTCTACTTTTATAATATTATCAATTTTTTGTTCACCAATGCTATCATTTAATAAAGAGTCAATGTTCTAAAAAATATTCTAACTTTAAACATATATTTTAAAGAATATTCTTTCTTTAAACATATATTATTTTAAAGAATATATATTTAATATTAAAAATGCTAATTAAATAATTAAAATGATTAATTATTAAGAAATGGGATTATAGACATGCCCATTTTAATTATAGCATGCATAAATATATGTAAACTCATATTCCCTTTGTCAAGGTTGTGATTAAAATATATGTAAAGTAAATGTATATTCTTAACACTATCATATGAACCAATAACAGATTGTCCTAATTATAACATTAATCACAACATAAATATCTCAAAATATGTATTTATTTCTATAATATATGCTTCATCATATTATGTTATATAGTACATATCTACTGCAAATGTGTGTTTTTTGTACTTGTGAGTACAAGACTTTATATTAAATGTGAGGTTTAAACTTTAAAAATGCTAGTTTCCTTCCACCATACGCCTTTGATGTAGTTGAACAATACCAAATTTAACCACCAGCTATGTAGCACCTAAGAATACTGAGCTATCCAAACGAGACCATAAGTAATCTCACTGAGCAATCCAAACCAGACTGTAGGTACTTTCTTGCAATGCGGCTTAGCATTCCAGACCATTGAATCCAGTGAAAACATCAGATCTATTCGAACACTCACATGCAGGTCCTAGTACCTGAATAACTATAAGTTAGAACTTGTGGGTGTGTGTGAATAAGTGTTGTGTTTGGAATTGTATATATAAACATGTATAGATATGATAAACGAGAGGCATGATGTTTAGGGTTGAATAACACTCAAGGCATACATCTCAATTTCAAAAATAAATATATTATTAAATAAGAGTTAATATAATAAACATTTTCTTTTCTTATTTACTTTTTAATTGTTTTTTGTGTGGATATGTACAAATCCTTATTCTTATACCATATATATGTCATACACACACACTTGTGCATACACATGCTTGGTGAAACAAACCCAATTGTTACTTTGCATATGTGAATACAAGCATGCCACACAAATTAATGTATGTGTGGGTGTGGTCGAACACGCTGTTGCAAGATTAGACTAAACACGATGCCATTTTGAATCTCCTTAACAAATTTTGAGGACTTCATATCGTCTGGATAACTCAAAAAGCAACATACACAATGAAAAACATATTTTAGAATATTCAACTCCACGTCAAAATTTGGAATAACTTGAGATCGTCCAATTTGAATTTTTTATTTATTAATATTTATTACTATAATAAATAACTGTAGTTTAAATTTTTTGGAAACAATAAGTTCTAAAGAAGAAAAAATAGAAATATTAGAAGAGTATATTTATTTTTGATAAATTTATAAATGAAATAAAGGAAGTTAAAGAAGGAAAAATAAAATATAAGAAGTGTATATATTTTTATAAATTAAATACATGAAGTATATAATATTTCATATTTTATATATTTTCTTAGTATATAGAGGGGGTTTTGTTGAATGTGCTAGTAGCATATGTGTAATGCAAATTTTATTAAGGTCCCAGTGATGGACACAAGATACAAAAAAGTAAGTTTATTAAGTGCTAGATGCTATTGCTTACACTTTGCATGAACAATCACACCATCCATATACACAGCCTCCTTATACATCCAATCATCTGCTTCATCACTGTAGAACTCCTCAAACTTCTCCTTGCATAGACCACACAGTGGTTGCCTCTCATTTGCATGAACGACCCATTTTTTAACACCTTCGGTCTCAACAACACATTTTTCCATGCCTTTCGTCTCTACGGATGCAGTAACACACCCTTGTGTCCACTCTTTTGATCCCACAAACCATGCTCTACACTTAATCTTGTTTTTCTTGAGTTCCCTATTGTGAACTACATGCCAGTCCATATGCTTACTATGTTTTTTTTGGTCTGCAAATCGTAGGCCGCACGTCTGACACTGTCTTGGCAACCTTGAATAGAGGCTATTTATCACGGACACGTGTGGTCTACTCAAAACCTCTTTGCTGAACTTTGTACCTAATTCATTTGCAACATTGGAACCGTTTGCACTTAAGGTTGAAAGAAGAGCTTGTAATGGTGGAGGAAGAAGAAATGGACTTCGGCATGATTCATAACTTGTTGTTCATGATGTTGCAAAGGATGTGCATGTAACTGAGATGGAGAAGGCTGAGGGTAGAAATGCATAGGGTGAGGATATACCGGCGGTACAAATTTCATAAGTTGATGGCATGTTGGTTGAACAATATGCAACTGTTGTGACTGCATGACTGGCCTAAACATGGGATGCGGTTGAGTGTCTTGTCGAGGTCGAGGGACATGCCTTTGCATAGATATATCTGCTAATGTATTTGATGAAGTCCTCTATTGTTTTGTTGCTCATATTGCCTGGACACTCCATCTTCCATTGCCACTCACCTTTCCATGGTTAGATGGACTGTTTTTTGCAGTTGGCGTGGGTTCCATTGTAGCTGAATGTCTATGCACACACAAGGGAAAATGGCCTCCTTTTAGGCAGAGTTACGTTTATATACTATTTCGTGTTCCGACGGTCCGCCCACGATATGTGCTCTAATCCGACGGTGCATGCTGCAATTTTCATAATGTTATTAGAATATTATGAAGAAGGATGACCACAGTACTTCCCTATCCCTCACACGCACATTTTACATATATACGTAAATGAATTTACTATTATGTGTTTGGCAATCATGTATATTATTGTATCTAAATGTTATTAATATAGAAAATATAGAAATGAGAAACTCATACTTGCTACATTCATTCCCACGTGTCTTCTCCAACACCCCATCGAATACCCATGTCCTTATAATACACATGCACACACAAGTATATACTAGCTAGCATGTGCTATTATATCACATAAGATATTTATGCAGAATTTGGAAAGTGTGTGATATGATCATGCTATACATACTTACCATTGAGCATGCTCTTGAACGATTTATTAAGCATTCAAGGGTCAGAAGCGCTTCATAACATGGTTAATAAATTAAATTTGTGTTCAATTTAATTTTTTTATAGGATATTGTTTTCTTAAGGTTGAGTGGGCATCCAAATTTTAAAAAATGAAGACCAATAGATTGAAAAAGAGGACTCAGATTTATATATATAATATATATATAGTGTGTGTGTGTGATTATGTAGTTTGAATTTAAATATAAATTAACTCTTAATTATTTTTAACCATTTCTTAATTATTTTCTCTAATAATTTTAAGGTTGCTCGGGTGTACGTGTACACATAATTCTCACGCTCTTTGTAAGATACATGTGATTGTTTGTATCAAACACTCCTCTTTACATGCAGCACATAGACACGTAATGTCTAACAAAGACGCAACACCTATGCATCATACATTATGTAAATGTATTTTTCAAGATAAACAGTATTATATGTAGTGGAACTTAAAGTTAAAACAAGTTGTATCTAAGTGAAATATGAGCTTTATTTATTAAGTTCACTAGTTAAAGAGTAAATATTAATAGTGCTCTTATATGCATAATGTGGGAAAACCTAAATAGTTCCTAGTAGAATGCATGTTGTAACTAAAATGGGCATGATATAAGAAAATGGGAATAGAAAATAAATATTAATTAATACTTAAATTTTAATTTTTAATTAATTATTTAATAAATATTTATTTAAATCTTTGTTTAAACATATATTATTCTAAAGAATATTTCTTTAATATTAAAAAATGTTAATTAAATATTTAAAATTGCTAATATTACTAAAAAATAGGACCATAAACATGCCATTTTAATTACAATGTGCATTAGATTTGTTTGAAATGAAACTCGTAAATGGTAAGTATTAAGCCCTTGTACATGGTTAAACTTGAAAACATGTTAAATGTAAAATTTTCAAAATCTTTACATTTTAGATGTGCTAGAACACTATGTTTCCCATCCTCCAATGCACCTTTGCCAAAAATGTTTCCTATTTAAATCTCTATTGATCGCCATTAATGTCCATTAATTTGAAGAATTCACAATTGGTTTCAATGTAGTCTAGAGATCCGATTAATCCTCCTCATACTTGAACTATTTAGTAATAAAGACCCGTTCATGTGACCCAATTGTAAATGAATATAATTGTTGTTATTCTTTGGGTTCACGAGTACCACCCGTTCAGTCTATTGGTTCTAGAGAGTAATCTTTGTGGCTCGTACCCATAAGGTCCAAATAGAAGGGCTTATTAAACTCTAGTATGTCATCTAATGTACACATGAATAATGTTGTGTGTATGTATGTGATATACACATCCACTTACATTGTAGTCAATCACACATATATTCACACACGCGCACACATGCACACACACACCCCCAACACATAGTGAATGTGCTTGAAAGTAATAACACACTAAGCTAAAGAGGTCTTCTCCTTAGGTCGAAGGGTTGAACGACCTAAGTTCAAAATATATTTACAGCATTTAGAGTCTCATTGGCATGTGTTTGTTTAAAGCATTGTATGGGCAAGACTTACAAATGCCGTACGTACCTGTGATGAGTACCACTCAACCATTGAACCCATACCAACACAAGTTTAGATTATTGAAGAGAATATACATAAATTAATATATGTTGTTGCTGAACTTGGCTAAGGTAACATGCAGTAAAGAAAGAATTCAATATAAATAAGTTGCCCAATAACGAGCTTCTGCATACTAAGGCACTTGATGGTTCAACACCGAAAGACATTAGTAAGAGTAAACTCTAAGTATTACAAATATCAATTTTAATCATTTTGAGTAACTAAATCATTTTAGTTAAGAACTCATACTTACTTTTTTATTTTTCTAGATATGTACTAATATACTTATTAATGCTTGTTGCCAAAGGTGTGTTTGAGACAATCGTGCTCAATTTCCTTATGGTTGGTCACACTCATGAAAATATTGATTCAGTCTTTAACAAGCTCTCCAACTCTACAAAAAAGCAAGTGCACTTACCTTATCACATACGATGGATCTTTTTAAAAATTGTATCTCTAAAGAAACTTGTACTTTTTTTATGACTGAAGTGCCAGACTTCAAAAAAAGTTCTCAAGGAGTATATTAAAGAGGGGAGAAATTCTTTAACTAGTCACCTTGTGCCACTATAATTTTTTTTCCATAAGAGATGATATACCTATTATGTAGTACAAGTTACGGCTATTAAAGCAGAGTGGTTACTAAAACAGGGCTTAATGCTCTTCAAAAGTGAAGACGGTGAAAAACCACTTCTCCTAGAAAAACAACCAAACCCTATTCCATTAAATGCCCAACTCAGTGAACAAGAGCTTATTATTTAAAATTATATAGGTTGTGATCGACTATTGGGAGACTGTTGTTTGAGAGTTAGAAGGGCCTGCTATCACTCTTTTTGGCCTAAAACAAGGTGGCGAGAGAAGATTGAAATGACATCAATGAGCACAAAAAATATAGAAGATAGTAGTGGAAGTGCAAGCCCCACACTTTGTTGGACAAAGAAATCAAAAACATAAACCATATTTTGATTGTTATAAGGATTTTCAAAAACTGATGATCGTCCTCATTACTCCAGATGTATTATACCAGCCTATTTGGATAGGTCAAATTATCAACACATCTGAAGTTATCATAAAAAATAATATGGTAAAGATTGTATGGTAAGACATACATTTGATGCCATACTTGAAGAAGAGTGAAAGATAATGGATGCTTACAGAAAACATAGTCTCACAATCAAAAAGACCCAGCATGTTTTATAAATATTAAATCTATTTAATATGGGTGGATATCAAGAAGTGTTGATAAATTTATGATTAATAAAACTACAAGAGAATATGTGTTTTCTGAAGCTTAAAGCAATTACAAAATTATAAAATATAGTATATTTAATATTCATAATTATAATAAACTCTTTAAAAATAGTACCAAATTGTTTACTTAACTATATAAATTTATAAAAAGATATGGAAGATTGACTATATAGGATTTTGTATATATATATTATTAATAAAATTTTAATTAATGTTATATTTAATTATTAATATTTTAATAACAACATAAATATTATATAATGTATTTCTCATGCTCTTTAATAATTTTTATATTAGGCCCTATAATTTTAAATATAATATATTATATAACTTAATACCTTTTATTTTTATAATTTTATTAGTTTTTGGTCCACGAATGTATTACAGGGTCGATTACAAAAATAGAATGTTTTAAAAAATATTCTTTCATTAAACATATATTATTCTAAAGAATATTCTTTTAATATTAGAAAATGCTAATTAATTAACTATTATTAAAAAATGGGACTATAAACATGCCCATTTTAGTTACAACGTGCATAGATGCATGTGGCTATGCCATTGGAGAGTTCTTATGCAAGCTGGTCATGTCATTGCTTTTTAAAGTCAAAAGCTAAATGATATAGAGTGTCGATATTTAGGAATTGATGCTATTGTGCATGTCATGCACACCTAAAAGCACTATCTACATAATGGACGTCCTTTCAAAGTGTTTATTAATCATAAACCTTTGAGGCATTTTTTAAATTAGAAGGATCTAAATGCTATGCAGGCTCGTTGGTCAATGTTTCTACATGAGTTTTTAAGACTTATGACTATCCATTATAAGGAGGGAAAGGAGAATGTGGTTGTAAATGCTCTTTCTCATATTAGACAATTGAATGTTATTGGAATGATCAAATGAGGTTTAATTTCTTTAATTCACGAAGCACAAGCTAAGGATCTAGCTTGTCAATAGCATCTTAACAGTTTGGTGGAGCCTTATGTTAGTAGAATGGTTTACTATTGTACAAGCAACGCCTAGTAATGCCTAAGACGACAAAACTTGCTACAACAATCATGCAAGAGATGCATGATAATCTGTTTGCTGGACATGGAGGAGAGGACAAGACGTATGACTTGGTGAAATATCGATTCTTCTAACTTAACATGAAGGAGGACATTGTGGAATATGTTCATACTTGTGCTAAGTGCCAATTAATTAAGGCCGAGAGAGTGGCTCAGCTTGGACTATTGATGCCTTTGGAAGTGCCTCAGGGAAGATGGGAGTATCTCTATGGATTTCATTACGCATCTTCCAAGGACACTGCACTGAAAATGAATATGTGTGGGTCATTGTGGATTACTTGAGCAAGTATGTTACCTTTGAAGAAGAATGTAATGGCAAAGGAGTTTGCATTAGTGTACCTAATACATGTGCATCCTGAGCATGGAATGCCAGAGAATATTGTTTGTGACTGAGACAGTAAGTTCACTTAACATTTTGGGTGAAGTTCTGTAAAGGACTCGGCACTAAGATGAACTTTAGTAGTGGAGATCATCCACAATCAAATGATCAAATTGAGTGTGTGAACTAGGTTTTAGAGGATATGTTAAGAACCTATGTGGCTGAGAAGCAAGGACAGTGGGACAAGTTCTTAAGTTTGCTTACAATAATAATAAGCATAGCTCTTTGAAATGTAGTTTGTTCTATGCTTACAAAGGCAAACATTCTCGGTCTCCAACAGATGTTGGAATAAGTTAGGAAGTGGTGGGAGAAAATGTCGAAGTTCATAGCTTGGCTATGGAGATGGATGAGATACTTCTAATGTGTCGGAAGAATTTACTTAAGGCAAGGGACCGAGCTAAAAAGCTAGCTGATGAAAAGTGCACTTACAAACAGTTCAATGTAGAAAACAAAGTGTTTGTGCAAGTCATCTCTACAACATTGTGGATTGAGAAGTGTGAGAAGATAAGTCCTCAATATGCTAGTTTATACGAGATCGTTGAGAAAATCAATGTTGTGGGTTATAGGTTGAGATTGCCTAAGGGAGAGCAATTATATCATGTGTTTCATGTGAGTCAATTAAAGAGGGCCCTTGTACATGGAGAAGTATTAGTACACTCACTTGAAGAGTCAGAGGAGTTTGACAAGGAGGATGTTTAAAATAGCTTGTTTTAAAAAAAAATCGTCAATGTAAATCTTTGCAAAGTGTACATAATTTGTCTTTGAGGATAAGGACTTCTTATAAGGGAAAGGAATGTTACAGCCAAACATTAGTCCATAGTCTTATCAAAGGTTGACCATGATTAATCTTATGCTTATCCTAATTATGTTTTATGAAGGCCTTAATTTTGGAGAGCAACATCAGCTTTTTTGGAAGTGGAGTTTAACTTGTTATAGTTCGAGGGTGAGCTAGTTAGGCAACATCTAGGTACGGTGCAGTTGGAGTGTAACATCTAGTGTAATAGCTGGGGAGCACCTTGATATATTGGGATAATCAAATACTAAAAAAAGAAATGCAATGATATAAACATTAAGTCGATGTGAGTGAAGGATGAACCTTTGGCAAAAGGGTTCAATGCGTCACCTTTTGAATTGTTTTTTTATGTGATTCTAATTTGTTCTTTGTGCCTTCCTTATAATGATTGGGGAAGCATTCGCTTGATTTCCTTGGTGTAAACCTTGTTATTAAGGGTTTGAGATTTAAGTGTGAAACATTATCATTAAAGGTTTGAGAGTTTAAGTAGACTCCATTTCATGTAAGCGTTTCACAAGCATTATTATGGTTTCACACATGCAATTTGTTAAATATGCCTAGTTGCATGTGTTAAACGGTTATTTAACCTCGTAAAATTATAAAATCTTTGGAGGTTTATTTAACTTTTATAAAATGAATTATTGTGAACTTGGGGGGTTTGAACATAATCGTAGATTTTATGATTAAAAGGCCATAATAATCTTACTTTATAATGGATCTTGAGGTCAGAGACACTCTTAAGACCATAGGATCTCTGTAATAAGATATGGACCATTGATTTGGTACTCACGTGTGTATATATACAGATAAGATAAGTATTACAAAAAACCTCTTAGTTTAGTTCTGTAATTTAGGATAAGTTTTTTACAAGTTTAAAATAATTATTTATAATTTTTTTAATAATCTTTATATTCTACAAATTAAATATGTTCTAGTGATTTATTAATAAAATGATTAAGAAAAATGTATTGATAAAATATTAGGGCAAAAGCAAATTAGTGATAATGTCACAACATAATACTATAGCAAAATAAGTTCATCACAATTTTAAACCTAAGTTTATCAATTTTAAAGTTTATAACTAGCAATGGATTTACATTTGAACATGAAAATTTTATTATTAATTCTAAAATTATAAAATATATAAACTTAATTTTAAAATTAATAATTTGATTTTATTAAATATATTATATATAATATAATATTTTAAATTAAATTATGTAACTTATGATTAACAATAAAAAGATACACTCTCTTTCTACATTTTGATAGAAATAGACATAAAATTAGTATATATTAATATTGTGTTACGTGTGGTAGATCTAAATCGTTCATAGGTTGTCACCCCATAATAGACTGCATTGAGGTGAGACGCACTTATTAGGGTTGTAATAATCTTCCAAAAAATTTATGTTAAAGCTACTTAATATTGAATAAAATTCTTACTAAACTCTATGAAAATTTAGGGACACCTACACATAATTTATTTATTACAATATTAATTCTCAAATCATATAATGTGACTCTCATCACACTATTTAAAACCTTACTCGGACTGTTAAATTTTGTTTCTTTTTTTGTTATGTTTTGTATAGATTTATACTTGCGTTGAAATTTATTAAGTGTGAGATGAGAAGGCTCCCGTGCGTTGCAGTCTTAAATCTATAATTATCATATTGGTTCCTTCCATCTTGAATTTCCTTGTGGAATCGGTATTACCGTGTGCATGTACTGGTTCCTACCCAGTTTATAACAGTGAACACCCCAGGAGTGTGGCTCAGCATTCCAAACGGGTGGATCCAGTGAAAACATTGAATCTACAAGAACACATACATGTCCTATTCATAACCATAAGCTAGAACTTGTGGGTGTTTATATATCCAAATACGGAGAGGGTTGAAATCGTATTGTTATAACTTCAAAAAAGAAATATAGTATTAAATGTTCTTTATAAGTTAGAGTAAATATAATAAACATTTTCTTTTTTATTTTCTTTTCAATTGTTTTTTGTGTGGATATCTTACATATATATAATGTGATGACATAAGAAATAACACACACTTGTGCATACACGTGCTGTAGGCATAAGGCTTCAACATACGACTTATACACTCCTTACCAAAATGGTGTTGCAAAGAGGAAAACTGAACTCTTGTCAACGCTGTTTGCACTTTACTAGCATATGCACATTTGCACAAGACCTTTTGGCAAGAGGTTGCGGCAATGGGGCTTGCCACTGCTACTTTGGATGCTAAGACCCCGGAGGAGTTTTGGATTGGGTTCCCTCTTAATGTGTCTCACTTTTAGGTATTTGGTTGTGTTGCATATGCATATACCCCCCGTTAGCTTTGGAAAAGGCTCAATGCTAATTCATTCTTGTGGGATATGCATGATGCTAAAAGAGAAAAGTTTATAAATTATGGAATTCTACATTTCACAGGGCGCTCATAAGCATTGATGTAATGTTCAACAAGGATGACTTCCCTATGCACTTGGTCACTCATGAAGACCCATGTTTCATTGATGAGGTGCATCTTGTTCCTTTGGTATGATTGCTGGGATGCAATCTACCCTTGCCTTTGCCACTAGATCCCATTCAAGATATACATCCAGAACCCCTTTTAGAGAATTTGCAGCCTTCGAACATTTATGAATAGAAACTTGCTGAGGATATCTATATGCATATACCTCCTGGCTTTTTAAGATGATCTTGTGCCTAGTGGAGTTGTATGGCAATTGCAAAAAGCTTTGTATGGGTTGAAGTAAAGTTCCCGCATTATGTGCTTAAGGTTTTCATTAATGCCAAGCCAATCGCAATCTATGTCAAAGGTCATGAAGGGACCATGATCATCGTTGTTCTTTATATTGATTACTTGCTCATCATGAGTGATGATCTAAATACTATTATAGCTCTGTAAACTGTTTTTGGCCAGCAATTTTAGATGAAGAACCTTGGCTAAGTATTCTATTTTTCTCTTTAAGTCACACACAATCCCGAGTACAACAACTTTGTACTTAATTAGTAACGGAAGGTAGAAGTTTTGCTTTACCAGTTTGGCATACAAGATTGCCACCCAATGGTTGTTGGTGCCATTGATCTCATGACAGATCAGTCATGCACTCCCTTGCCCATCAGGAACTCCTTGTCGTAGTCTCATTGATTTCCTCACATATTTGGCTCTCTCGATTTGCCTCAATATTGCATATGCAACTATTGCCTTGAGTTAGTTCAACACGTTGCCAACCATTATACATTGGCAAGCTACCAAGTACATAGTGAGATACCTTTGGGGCACCATAGATTATGGTATTTTTCTATTCAAACAAAGATACATCATTGACATGCTACATGAATGTTAGCTTAGCCAACAACAATGACCATCAATCCACTTTTAATATCTGTCTTTGTCAGGGAGTCATTGAGTGGACCTCCAAGTGGCAAATTGTGATGACATTCTCTAGTGTTAAGTTGAGTACATTGCACTCACTACTGGCAATAGAGAAGTGGTATGGGCTCAAAGACTCCTTGCTAAGTTGGGATGCACACAAAATGGCCCTGCTCCTTGGTGCGACAACTTGAGTAGCATTGTCCCCATCCAACATGCTTGTTCAAAACACATTAAGTTCAATTTTACTATGTGGGAGAGCTGGTTCATGGAAGCACACTAGCAATTCAACACCTTGGACAAAGGACATGCCAATCAATCTTCTCACCAAGGCATTAAGGCCACACCAATTTCACCTCCTTAGTGACAAGTTTAGTTTGGTGAGTGGTTTTGGTTTGGGGGAGTGTTGTGGGGCATACGCAGCCACTCACTAGTTAGGTCAAGCAATGCAAGGCTTCAATGTGTGTGACTTCCTTGATCTTGGTTTGTGTCAGAGGTAATGTGCAGTTGCCCTCTGAAGTAAAAGAAGAAGTTGATGCCTCGTTCCATGGCTGACCACTTTGAAAGGTTCTCCACCACTTTGTACATGCTGCCCAAAACACCGTTTACCATCCCTGGTAGTAATTGCTTCTTCCACGTATTGTGCCGCTTGTTGGACAGATAAAAATGTTCGTCATTCAACATCTGCTCAACCACACACACAAACAGCATGTAACATCCCTAGAAATTAGAGAGAAGACAGTGTTTGTTATATATACGATGTCCTCCTAGCTTAGTGATAGTATTGTTTGTGCAAACTCAACCATCTGTTTAGGCTCATCCCAACTACCATATATCAAGTAGTTGTTCACAAAAGGCACATTCTTTGCCACCATCGCAGTTGGCTGTATGAGGTCCTGATTGTAATATAATGTATACCCACATGAGCAGAGCCTTTTTATTTGTTTTTGCAACTGCACCAACATACTCCAGGAATGAATTGGAAATTGGACACTCTATAGTTTCTCGAATCGGGATTGGAAGTAGCCTTGTTCAAATTGTCTAAGTGCTTCATCGACAGCTACATGTGGAATGTCACCTAATAAACCTTCAAGGCTGTCAATACTGGACCTCATCTGACTGTCGCTCATGCCATAGTAGATATTCTTCCCAAACGACTCATAGAGTTGAGCAAAGATATCGCAGCCACCCGCCGGCACTTCTTCCCACCTGTTGCAAAATCCTCGGCGCAGAAGTAACCACTGTTTGTTGGAGAAGCCTGTGCATAGTTTGTATATGGCCATTCGACAGGCTAGAAGGAGCAAGACATGGAGCCGAACAAATAAACGGTTTCGTTCATACTCTCGAGGCGCAAGGAGTTTTTCCATAAAGCCAAGAAAGATGGTCAGGTCGTTAAGGCCCCATTCCCTTCTGTTGTTACGGTAAAGTATAGCCCTGGATACACAAGAATAATATTGTGTCAGCAGCAACACTGGTCAAAGATCAAAGTGAACAACTTACGCTCAAGTAACTGTTGTCTACCGGATACCCAGTATACATATCGTTGGCAGCAGCCTTGGCAACTTCAACGTCAAGTGCACGTCTTTGTAATGGAATAGCATACTGGGGAAGCCTTTGAACATTGTCACGCCAGCGGCATTCTTCTTCAAGCCAACTATACCACGGGCGTAGTCAGCAGGCGTCATTTTCATGAAGAGAACGGACTCAAAGTCAAAGCCAACCAGTCATGTCAGAGCCAGAAACCACGCAGAGAACACACAGATCGGCATTCAAAAGCGAACAAAAACTAAAATCAACGAACTTACTCGGTGCTTCCGAGAGACCGATCGCCGCCGGAGGGACTGCAAAAACCAAATAGAAATTTGTCTTGTTAGCAATCAAGCACAATGGGCAAGGTCAGACATACACATACAGTATGTAGCAAACATAAAACAAGAAAATGCGACATGGGGAACCAAGGAAGCACACGCAGAACATGGAAGAGACGTCAAGAATGAGGTACCTTGAACAGCGTAGACGCAGTTTGTCTTCTACAACCGAGTCGCCTTTAGCATCGAGTAGATCTCCCACACCATACAGCTTCTCATCATGCTATCTGTCGAGGACTCTGGCTTGAAAGTCTTGGAGCCCCCCTCTTCCCTTCCATGTCCCTAACCCTAATAGATTTCCCCGTACATTTATATGAATATATACTTAAATTTTTTTTCCACATATGCATCAGGATATGTACACACATACGTACAACTCATATGTTTGTGTTTTAATTATCAAAAAAGAATTTCGATCAAAATGAATTTAGATAGTTATAAATAAATTAAAAATAAATTGATTAAGTATATTATATAGAAAAATAATGGTGTTTTTAGGATTTTAAGGCTCATTTTAATAAATAAATTTTTAATATAACTATGCTAGACTATATATATTATCCTAAAAGCAATTATTTTTCTTATTTTATATGTTATATAATTTTATGTATTTCATGTATTATGTCATTTAATTAATTGTAGACCTTAAAATCTTTGGTATATTTCTAACATATAAAACCAGAACCTTATCCAGTTATCTTTAGAGATAAAAACATGATTACGTGTAAAAAACTGTTTTATTAATTGATTTCACAAGATAAACACGAAACAAAGTTACTTCATGTCAAAGTAGATATTGTAATGTTCATCTCTGTATGCGTACTGTGGGAACAGTACATAGTTCCTGGTAGATCCCTTTGCAATGAAACTCATAGGATGGTAGTAGTAAGCCCTTGCTGCACGGTGAAGCTCGAAAACATACTAAATGTAGAATTCTTACCGTCCATTACATCTTAACTGCGCTGGAACCCTCTGGCCTTGTGCATATAAGTAGCAGCCAGGGTTGTCCTTTGATTCGAACGAAACCATATCCATCTCTCCACACAAACCAGGAACCACATTGAAAAACACATTCTGTTTAGATATAACATTCTCCCCATCCTCGAATGCACCCTTATCAACAATGATTAAATCCCTGTTAATCCCATTATGTGCCACTAATCTTTCAGGCTCATCCATTAACTCAAAGGAGACTGTAGCACCCACAACTGGTGGAGTGCTCACCTTGAAAGTAGCTTGGAAATCCCAATCAGTACCCTCACAGTGGAACTATCTAGTAATAAAGAAGTATTCCTGTGACCTAATTGTTCACCACTGGCAACTGTGAAAGAGTATAACTGCTTGTTATCCTCTGAGTTTACAGGCACCACCCATTCAGCAACATTATCAGTGTCTACTGGTCCAAGAGAGTAATCTCCGTGGCTCATACCAGCTAGCACATAAGGTCCAAACAGAAGCGCATTCAGCTTTTCAAACTCAGGCCTGTCATCTGGAAATCACAAATGTAAACATATGTGTGGATGTGTGCCTATATACATAGGATTGCGCTCAATCACACGCACACACATACATATACATACCTTGAACGTGTTCCAAAGTAACAGTAACAGGAAAGATGAACTGCAGTCTATCTCCTTCTTTCCATATCTTTTGAAGGCTAAAGAACTCTCCAGGGCTGATATCTTGAGGATCATCATTATAATATGCTTGTGACTGATTTGTAGTCCAAGATGGAACTCTCACATTTAAAGTTGCTACTTGTCCACTGTATGGACTTGCAGTGCTAAGATGACCATCTGGATCCTGTGTGGTAAATGTTAATCCAGTGCTTAAGCCTAAACTCTAAGTGTGACATACCTTTGAGAAATCAATGGTAACAATAAGTCTTGGGTCGGAAGCACTCATCTGTTGAACAGATTGCTTCAAAATAAGTCCGCTAATCTCCCATCTTAAGGTGCTTGGAATAAACTGAATAACATATAACGTGGGAATGGGAAGTTGAGCACCTGGATCGTTGTCTCGGTGACCATTATCTTCAAAGTATATTGAGTCTCCAAGTTTAGAAAACGACTCAATACCTGCATATATTCATATGAATACACGCGCGCGCACACACACACACACATGTATGTATACCTGTTCCGTAACAACACCAAAATGAATCAAACGGTGAGCCCCAACCCAAAGTACTTGAAGTTTTTGCCATGCCATGACCCATAGCCAACATATATATCATCACACCTGGTTCTCCTCTTTGGATTGTCATGACACCATTCAATAACAACCTCTCGTAGTGATCGGCATAGCTTGCGTTTCTTGTCCAACGGAAGACATTCCTAGTGATCTTTAACATATTGTAACGAACATGACTCTTCAACATTATTCAAAGTTGTTCCCATACGATTTGGATCAACCCAAAACTCAGTGACTAGTTCCACCAGTCACATATCTATGTGCAGAGTTCACAGTGTCCAATAAGAAAGTGGCTAGATCCTGTAATTAAACAAATTATTGAAAATATATTAAAACATTGTTATATACCTTGTATGTTTGCTCTCCAGTAACCTCATATCTCCTTTGAACTCCAATTAAGATGGGAAGATGAGTATTAGCATGTAAGTTAGATAATGTGTCCGTCTAAAAGAAGAAGGAAATTAACTCATGATATCTAGCATTTTGAGGCTATAAAAACTTACTTGTATTGCAAGAGGACCAAGAAAACATGGCTTGTCAAACAAGTGTGCCAATCTCAAGTGTTCAGGATTTCCCTAATTAGTAATCATATTTGTGTTAATAAACTTACTTAATAGATGTTGCTTACTGTGATCGTATACAGCTGGTAAAGTACGTCATTCATCCCACAGTTTCCTCATTTTGAGCTTGGTAAAAGGCCTCAATGCTATACTTTGAAACGTAATTCTCGATTCTCCTCGTAAATACTGAACCATCCAAGCCACAATCTTTAGAGCCTTTTGGTTCCCAGCAATTTCATATTGATCGAGCAACCCCGCCATGATCTATGAATACAACGTGTAAACACACACACACACACGATGAATACCAAGTTACCTTATGCATTGTGTAATATGGAGCCCAGACCGAACGATAAGTCTCAACTCGTGTGAAAAAGTTATCTGGAAAAGCAGAGAGATAACCAGTTCCAATCTTGTTTTGGCATTCTCCTAGCACATCAACAATGTAATCCATCCTTTGCTTCAGAGTCCCATTATGTGTACTAGCCCACATCTTTGCGGAAGCACTCAAATAGTGACCTTATCATAAAAAACAAACATGTAAATACACCATTTCTGATACCAACAACGAGATACTTACCAACGAAATGCCCTCTTAACTCCTGGTTTGGTGCTTCCCAGCCTCCATAAGGTACACCTGCAGTTGGCAATCCTGAGTTATTGCGAAAGCTGTACACAAGGTTATCTGGATCCAGCATTAACAAGTACTCGAGGTTGATAAGCTGAGCTCTCCGTACATAGACTTGGGGTCTATCCTCACGTTGTGTAGGGAGGAGCCCTGGAGGATGGACATTTGCGAGTGGCAATAGCAAACTCTGGAGGAACAGTAACAACTTCTGGCGGGTCTGTCATGGGAGCCGTGTATTCCTGTGTCCAATCCATGGTGTCAAGCTCGGGATTGACGCTCTCGACTGCCTTAGGAAGTTGGATGCATCCTTATTCATGTCATTAATGCAGAGCTTGACATGATCAATGCCCCAACCAGCTGAGCAACGAAAAGAAATGCTAAACAAAACAAAGCCATGGTAGTAGTAGTAGTAGTAGTTAGTGGGAAGAAATGGATGCTTTTATATATAGAGGGATATGGATAAGATAATGTATTTAGATAGGCCAAAATGGAATATTATTAGCAGGCCATTATCCTATCGTGATAAAGTGGATATGGCAAAACATTAAATAGTAAATATGGATAAGAAAAGCATAGGATATATATATATATATATATATTGGGATTAAGTAACTGTAATTTTACACCTATAAGATGTTTGTGTGTTATTTATGTTTTCAGCAGCATTATCAATTAAACCAACACACGCGCACGTACGTAGTGGTTCACCACATGTGTATGTACAAAGCATTACCCACACGTACTTACGTATACACATTACCATAATATACCATGTTCAACTTATTATTCGATTAACAAAACATTTGCTTTATCAAAATTTACGTATTCGTATTAACAAGGCCCCGTGTATAAACTTAAGGCCCTTTTAGACTTCGATCCTTTGTACTTGGGGTTTCCGTCCGCCAATTTTCAAAATGGGAGGCAGCTGCGGTGACATCAGAGTTCTCACAAGCTGCGAGTCCTTGTTGAAAGAACTTATGTACCTGTTCAAAACAATATTCATATAACTAGATATCTGGGCAAGTTTAGAGAGAGAGAGAGAGAGAGAGAGAGAGAGAGAGAGAGAGAGAGAGAGAGAGACAGACAGACAGATTGATTACCTTGAGCAGTGAACGTACAGTCCTGTGGAGCTTTGTATTGGAGGCTTTGCGTTGAGTTGTTGCATTGCCTGATTATAATGTCCCTGGTTCACTTCACCGCTCTCAACATATGCTCCATCAAAGTGAATGTCGCTTCCTTGTGAATTCTCCTGTTTAACAATAATTCAAGACAGTAATAGTTAGTTCATAAATGCCCCGTTACGCATTAGAAAGTACCTGTTTGCTTCTCGTAACCAAACTTGCTACGTTGGATCCAACACGACGTAAAAAGCCAGGATTAGGTGGCTTTGGTGTGTTCTACAAATCAACACTTAGCTCTTCACGTGCTTTATAAAGATTGTATGATGACGAATTGGCATGAATTCAACACGTTGATATTGTGCTACGTATATCACATTGCACCCACCCGCCCACACACACACACACCCACACCTCGTACCTCATAATGTTTACTCAAGTCGGGCTCCGAAGTACTGCGAGCAGGAAAGCTGTTTTTTTAGATTGGTGTTTGTCGGGAGATGGCATCGACGTAGAAGAATTGAAGCTTCTAATCCTTGGAGAAGGTAAGGAACTCATCACATAACTGAAAGTGCTAGACAAAATTCGTCAGCAAACTTGCCATATGTACTCTTCTGCAGGTTAATTGAATTAATTAAGTACTCCAGCTACATAACTAGGAAGTACATTATTATTGCTTGAATAAAAAAGATAGTCTATTATGTTTACCTCCAGACTTTGAAGAAGACGAGTTTCTAGTTCTGTTGCGGCCTGCCTACATGCTTCCATGTTGTTTACTGTTTTAAGTGTCCTGAGTACATCCCTCGAATACCTGAGTAAGGTACACAAAATCGTTGTAATATTTTATAGCGAGTATTTTATACAGTAGTATTACCTCAGTGCCTCCTCCATTTGCCCAGCTTCTGCAAGCATATTTGCATACACAAGCTTGTATCCCTGAAAGCAGGCTAGTAGGAACTGTGGATTTGCTCTCGTCTTTATGAGCTCATAGAGTTGAGTCCTCTGGCAGTTCAAGAATATAGATTCAATGCCTGTGTTTGTGTGTGTACACATGCCCACGTATACATACACATACAAACATATACCTTGATAGCTAAAGGCGTCACAAATGTTCTCGGGTATTTCCAATGATCTGCCCCAATAAGTTGCATTCTTCCCGTCAGTAAAGAAAGCTTCACTGTTCTGATCCACCAAAATAGCATAGATGTGCTGCTGCTACCTATCAGCATTCAGAAATATAACTCGCGGCATTACTTACATGAATAAACACACAGACGGTGTTTACAGACACTTAAATATTATATTAGGAATACCAGTAGGTACCTCTTGCTTATGACTCCACAATAAGTCTCCAAGACGTGTCATTACTCCTCCATCCCCAATGTTCGGTTTGCAGCAATCAGAGCAAGGTGCTCATGCCAATTGTCAAGGATATTCCTCTGCCAAAATGAGTCCAATCAACATTAGAACGGAAGGACGTTCTCTCTCTCTCTCTCTCTCTCACACACACACACACACACACACACACTTTGCGCGCACGCACGCACACGTGATTTGCATGCATGTACCTGTTCCTGCGTGTAGTCAGTATTGTTGTCTGAGAAGCAGCCACCCATGAGCAAACTGAACGTTCTCAAAGCCCCTGGAGTGAATTGATGGTGTCCCATCTCGGAAACAGTTTGGAAATAACACTGCCCGATCATAACTCAGAACGGCGTATGGAGAACAGAGTGTGTGTGTGCGCGTATGTGTGTGTATGTTGGTGTACGTGCTAAAGATATTCTCACCTTCTCACCCAGCTGTGAAGCGAGAGCAAGACCCAGTCCCCAAGAGTGGCTTTCTTCTGCACATTTTAGTGCCTGTTCTGTTTTACCAGAGAGTAAAAGCCCCTTAATCTTGATAGACGTAGCCTGATCGGAAAGCTTCAGCATCATGTGTATGCACACACGCACGAACGCAAGTATCTACATGTGCACACCACACACACACACACACACAATACATATGCCTACATAGCCATGTGCATCAAAACAGAAACTATTTACCTGTAAGCTTTCCTCCAGAGGCATTTGCTGCAGGCAACTTTGAGAATCCGTTTGAGGACCCCACGAACTTGCTGTCAATATCAACTGGCCAACAGCAGCGTCCGGTCCACTTCCCTGTAGCATGCAATAATACATTCGTAAATCACGAGAAACTACTCAAATACTAAATGAATGATTATATACAAAATAACCGACCTCGGATGTAAAGCCAGCAGGAGATCGCAATTTACCATGGTGCTCGAAAGCAATCTTTAGGGCTCCCCAGATTAATGGCAGTGATTGGAGGTTCCTGTTATCAGCTTCTTCCCGATAACAATTGGAAATGCGCTCGTCGATCCATTTCAAAATATCATTCTTTGATTTGTTCTCAACTCCACTAGCGTCAAGACCCGCTGTTGGTTGTTGAGTGAAGGAGGCGAGCTTATGCACTTCAACCGTTGAACTGGGCTGCTGCTGATAGTATGATGGCTGCGTGCAACTATATGTTAGAGACATTCATTTTTTGAACACTATTAAAATAATATTATAACCGTGATTGTTTGCATATGTATAATTACCCAGTTAATAAAATCGTTAAGCAATGATGGACTAATGCTATACTTACCTGCGAAGGCTTGATCACGACGAAGGTACCCCGAAACCGAAAGCGACGACAGAATGGGTCGGCCTTCCCGCACAATTCGACCTCATGTACGCCGGGTGAGCCTGATAGGCCGCAGCACTCTCGAAATACCGATGCTGTTCTTGTGATAAATCCATGCAACCTGACCAGCATTTTTCAGATGCAAGCGGCTGCGAAGGACCCCCAAACCCTGCCGATTTGCATCCTGCTGCTGCCAGTAGTAGTTACACGGCTCGGAACTCACAAAACCGTCTATGTATCCCGACTTGGAAGAGAGACCGTACATCCTGCTCTGTGATTATAGCTAGACCAACTTGATCAGGCAACGAAATCATTCACATCTTTCGAGAAACCAGTCGGAATGACGAATCCTCCAGAGAATTGCTCGTTCTCGGATCCACATCGCAACGCGACGGAAGATCTAACACAAAATCCCGTCTTGAATCAGAAAACCACTCGGATTGAAGAATTCGCACGTTTATCAACCTGCATTGCAGTGCGACAAAAGAAATGGGGAGCAAAATCCAAAGAATCACTCAGGTTGAAGAATCCGGTCGTTCCTGGACCCGCATTCTGAAATCGGAGATCTCGCACAAAATCCCAGTGACAGAATCAGTCACAGTTTTCCGCTTGTTGTTGAGCCAGGATTGCCAAAGAAATGGGGAAGATCTTACACAAATACCTGGTGAAGAACAGAGCACTCCGATAACAGGAGCCGGTGCCTCTATCAACCCTAACTCACACGGCACAGATGAAGAACGCTTGAAGCAACTTCAAGCTTCTGGGAATAGGCTTAAACGGAATATACAGTCTAGGCCTAACGGCAAATGCAAATCTTGGCAAAACTACCAGAATATGCTGCGATGACGGCGCCGGAAACAGCTGGAAAGCATGTGGCACCGCGCCGTTAGCTGGAGTGTTTAATGAGTTGAGGTGGATCCATCCCATCCCTTTGTCTGTTACAAAATTTATGATTCTATGAATATTCCTTTGGTAGATTTCTATTTTATGTTTCTTCCGTCCTTGACAGTGTAGTTGCCAATGTCCAACAGAAGATGACCTCTCAATTCATACCCAATCATGACAGTGAACAAGCACCGAATGCCACGTCATCAGATCTACAGAACGTTAGTTTAGATCCGAGATGCACGGCCAACCCACCAGTGGTTTGTCCTATATACTAATCCATTCTTTAATAATTCAAATAATGTATTTAACGGTTATATATCTTAGAATATTATATACAAGCGCCACCGACAAGGTACAGTATAGAACCGGAAGTGTGAAACATTTATATTTAATTAATTTTATATATTATTTTACTTATCAAATAAAACATTGCCGACGAGCACTCTTTGTTATTTCTATAATAATTAAATAACAGATAATATCATTTACTCTAACACGTCTCCAATGTTGATGTTGATAAGGTATAGAAATTTTATAACTCGACATTGGGGACATGTTAAAGTGAATATTATAATATAGTATTACCATTGTCCTTGTACCTTTCCATACTTTTCGAGGGTACAGAAGTGTTTATATATCAGTCCTACTAAATAGTGTTGTAACTCTGTACATGTAATGATTTAATATAATTAAAATTTTTTAATTAAGTTTTATATTTATTAATTACATCCAACCTTTTCACATCAATAAGTCTTAATGTTCATTTTTATTATTATATTTTGAAATTTTACTAAATGTGTTTTATTGTAGTTCTAAATTTAATTATCCACATTTACGTTGTCATAGTTTCTTATTTAATTAGCTGATCTTAAATTTATATAACCTTTTCAAGTTCTAGTGAAACCACTTAACATAGTGTAATTACCTAAATGTTAAAGTTCTTTTTTGCAATGAAATGAGTTTAACTTAACATGCACAATGTCATCTTTTATAATTTTAAAAAATTATCAATTTAATCATCATTAACATTAAACAAATGACTTTCACATGTTCTTGCTGAATTTATCTCATTCATTATCTTTGGCCCCTCAACATGTTATATTCATTATTTAACTCTTTTTGTTCATTAACATTCTATTTAGTAATATGAATAATATATATAATAAAAACATTATTAACTTCCACATAAATGATACATTGCCATTCCACCATAGGGTGTAACACATAAACAATTAACTGCACTAGACCGTGTAATATATATTATCTCCTTTATTTCTTGTTATGCACATAATGTTTCTTAATTAATAAATTCTTTTATTACATTTTGGTAAAATATTTTTTATGTTGTTTCTAATTCAATTCTATGTTAAGAATGTCTTTATATAGAAACATCGATTAATACATTTACATATAACAACCTTCTTATTTTCAAACACCACATTCTATTTATGATTTCAAATAAAGCCCATGTATCTAATATAGACTATAAATAAGTACTTTACATTTCATGGTTACAATAGATTTAAAGCTGATTTATATATATATATATATATATATAATATATAGAAAGGAAACCTATTTTTGTGAGTGTATACATAAATCATCTCATTATTGTGATTATACCAAAGTTAGTACAAAGTGTTAAAGATGAACTTAAACAAGTTTTTCACACTGATATTCATTGTTTTAGTTTATAAGTTCACAGGATATCACAATAGAAGACATCTATCTTCACTAGCAAAATTATGTGTACACAGGAACTGCTCTTACTATATTATTAGTATTTTGAGAACCTTTGCCAAAAATTGATTTTTATTTCACACATCTTATGCGGGATCAACAATTTACTGAAATGCACAAGACATTATGTATATACCTTGCCAAAGATTGGGTACCTTATATTTTATAATTAATAATCAACCAAATATTGTGTTGGTAATCATCAATCTTAATTAAAAGCTTTATGAACCAACTAGGAAAGATTGGTATGCTACTTGTAGACTCATTCAATATCGTGTAGGTATCAGAAATCTCGCACTTGTGTACTCCTTTAAAGTTGGTTTCTCATTTGAGGCATTTACAGATGCTGATTTTACTATTCATTCCTCATATGTTTCATCCAAGGCAAGTTGGTTCTTTAAATATTATGAAGCAATTATTGCATAGAAATGTAGAACTTTGTTTTTACCTTTACAACTCAATTAAAGTTTCATGCTATATCCTTTGTAATTAAAGTTTTATGCTATATTCTTTGTTGGTAAGAAAGTTACTTGGATTTCTAAATTTTTTAAGTCTATTCGAATGCCTCCAACATCTCCCATAACCATCTTTAACGACAACACCAATGCTATTCAAATAACATACAACCCAAAGCATATGAAGTAGCATTAAGGCTTCATATATGCTGGTTTACACAATATATTGAACTTATAAAAATCTCTCTTGAATACAAGTTTACTAGAGATTTGTTAACCAATGTACTTACCAAACAAGTATAAATTATTAAGCATTGAATCGGTTTTGACTTCAAACGTTTCAACTTTTGAAGGGTTTAATTTTCAAAAGCAGAAGTTTAAGTCAATTACTTAGGAAAGTAATTGTTTTATGTAGATATTATATGTACGTATATGTGTGCTTTTTATATAATATGGAATCATAATGCATATGTTTTCCTTGTAGTAGACATGTTTGGTTATCAAGTTCAAGGGAAGATATGCAAGGGTTGTTCATTGTGAGGGAGTACATCCGAAGTACCATGGAAGTGTTAGATAATTAGAATATTTTCATAAACACAAACAATGTTCAAGGGGGAGCGTTGGATGAGGTATTTTGGTCAAAATCAAACAAATGCTTATGGTTTATTACGAAAATAATTACATGATCTTTAACATTCTAGGTGTTGGGCCATTTATATAAGTGAAGACTAAGTATATATGTTCCCTTTTTTCATATTCAATATATACATCATTTTAATTTACAACAAGTACATTACACACATTTAAAATAAGCCTTTCCTTGTTTAAACACTATTGTTGAACCGAATATTAAATCATGACCTATGATGAATTTATGAATTGAATCATCATTAGTGTTTTGTTTATATCAGGATTAAGAGATGTTTGTGATCATTTTGTTTAATTAATTTATATGAATATAATAAGAATCAGTAAAGAAAAGGGTACAAAGGTTTAGGTAAACATGTTAAAAGGGTAAAAGGCATATATATAATGTACTAAAAAATGAATATGTAAATTATAAATAAATGTGGGTAAAAAGAATAAAAGATATGTATAAAATTGAAAGGATAAAAAGACGTGGAGAGGATAAAAGAGATAAAGATATATAAAACTTGTTTGAAAGGGTAAAAGGGGCATGTAAATTTATTAAAAGAAGAACGGTTGTACGATAGAGTTTGACCAAATTCCAACTAGGATGGAAGAATAAAAGATTTATTAAAAGGGTAAAAGACATGTAAAACTTATTGAAAGGAAAAAAGTGATATGTAAAATGTATTGAAACATATTAAAAAGGTAAAAGGGATATGTAAAAGGTATTAAAAAAGTTAAAGTATATGTAAAACAAATTGAAAACACATTTTTTTAAAGATTAAATGTATAAAGATCATGTAAAAGGATAAAGAGATTATAATAAAGATTTTGACTATCATATTATATATGTAAAATGGACTCATGGGGGCTCTGACTCCCTTGCGAGGTTAGGTTACCTAGTTGATCCTACCAGCAATCATATGCTTGTCTCAAAGATTAAGCCAACACTTTGTAATAGTTTCTATATAAGACAAAAATAAATTCTTTTATTGTCATGAATGTTATTAACTTTTCATATTGTTTCATTATAAATGAAATTCAATTTAATTTATTTACATCTTTAATGGCAAACGCAACGAGTTGTTTAAGAATTGCCTTTAAATATATTTTTATATACTAATAAAGTTATGGTGATTACTTATTTATTATGTTCCCTTTCGTAAAAGGGTTCATAAGAATTCAAGAAATTTTTATTTTCATTCGCTTTTAGTTTTTATAATATATAAAAATATAGTTTCATATATGTTTAAATTTATGAAATTAGTGATAAATTTCTTTGAATTATTTTATTATTCATTTAAAATAATAGTACAACCATAAATATTGCAACCTTACTTCACAACTTACAACTATAATTGTTATTAATTTTCCATACCTTGTCAAATAACTTTCCCATAATAGAAGATGTTATTAAAAGTGAGTAAAGTAAAACCTAATTACATTTGTATATTTCTTAATTATTGCATAATATATTAAATAAATTCTCTTATTAAGGCATTTACACACTCATATTTGATATTTTAAAAGCATTTTCTTAATTAACATTATGAATCTTGATTTTTTTTATTACATTTTATGTTTGTAGATACAAGACTCATGTCTATATTTGATGAGTGGATAACATGTTATACTATTGTTTTAATTAAACAATGTAGTGCTATAATAAATGTTTTGATAGGATAATTCAATGTTGTAGAATGGGCAATACAATGTTGTAGCATATGTTGTAGTAAATGTCCAAATTAAACAATTTAACATTGTAGTGAATACCCAAACATGGCAATTTAATGTTACAGTAGACACTTAAAATAAATATTATTAGCTATATTGAATTGTTCAACATGGACATCTAAGTTGATAACATTCACATTTTTCTTAAAATATTATCCCATCCACACATTATCTTCAAATTATTATTCACTACAAGATATAATTAAATTTTAAATACATAAACATTTTTAAGGTGTGTTGGCATTTTTTGTAATACACCATTGGATTCTAGATTATAGTAAATCCATCAATGATGATCTTTATACATTTCAAAAGACGAAATATAATTACAATTGCTAATTTATAATAGAAGACATGAATATATTAATCAACATTTTTTAAAATGGTTAAATTTTTTATAACTTGTATGTTGATAAATAATAGATGTCTAAAGGCTTTCAATTTCATCTTGTAGTAGCAATGTGAATCCTACACCATCCAATGTGCGAGCACTTAAACCAAGAAAGAACAAGGTCAAGGTGGGTACTAATAGTTCATCCTCAGTGATACCACTATAATAGCCACTGAACGTTCCGAATGACATTTGTCAAAGTTTTTACCTGGTGCCACAAATGCGCTTGCTAGATGCCAACCCTAGAATCCCCTCTCTCGAAACCTTACAAAATCTAGTAAAGTAACCCATATTATGAACTCATCCCTTAGGAACTTAAACCCCTAATTAACTAAGTCCACGAATAAGGCTCACCTTGTGAATCATGATACGCATGCCAATCGAGCTACATGTATCATTCATAGCTTGGCATGGTTGAGGCAGCCAGAGCAAAGCCTCAACTACTAGTTCTGCAGAACGTGAACTAAGTTAAGCTTACGAAAGGTTTTCGGACCAAGAAATTTGACTAACTCCTTGGAAGTGATGTACCCAGTCACAAAGGAGAAATCTTACCTATGATAAAGGTAGGTTAACCCAAAGATGGGACGTACCCCTATTGTGTGGAAGTTAGGGCAGCACAACAAAGGGTTGTGCCTTGATGACACAAGCTTAGCTTGCACCGGTAGGAGAATAACAAGCTCTCTTTTGAACTTAGGAACTCTCACTACATATACTCTACCTTATTTATGTGACAAAGTCCCCCCCTCTGTTTTCCTAAATGAGTAAGTGGGCTGGTATGAAATGCCAGCCCTTAAACCTAACCCCATGGGGATTAGGGCATGGGATTAGGGAAGCTATACTCTTTGTGAGGAAACCTAATTGGAACGTCAAACCATGAGAGTTTTTTAAATGAAAGTGCTAGCTTCGCCTAGAGTTTCTTGCAAATACCTAATGACACTTGGCCGGACTATCACTAGGTACCCAAATGCATTATGCGAGCTTGTTTCTTCTACACCTAGGGTTCGTCAACACAACTCAGTAAGTAACAGTAACAACAGTCAACCTTCAAAATAAAGAGTCGAGTCATAATAAACACTCCCCGCCTTTAAAAATGTCAACGTCCTCGTTGAAGTCCAATTTCAAGACTAGACTAGGTTAGAAAAAATTAACTAGAAACTAAAGCTAATCACTCTATGTAGAATCAGTAAAAAGTTCACAAGTTTTATTGTCCTCCTTGCTTCATATATAATGTCGTTTACTAAGTGAGAACTTAGCTATTGGAGGCACCACCTACAAGTCACTTTGAAACTTTTGCACGTTTGCAAAGTTTGACATAGACAACAAGTTAGTTAATTTCCTTACTTTAACTAAAATTTATATTGGAGGCCTCTAATTAATATGTTTGTTAGCACCTAGGTTAATAAGAAATAAAGTTCACTTTATTTCTCATCATCATTACAAATAACTTGAGACCTCGTCTCAAACTCCTTCACCAACTCCAACATGTTATGTAGATTCTCTGTCAGAGTTTTTACCTGGTGCCACAAAGGCGGCTTGCCAGGTGCCAACCCTGGAATCCCCTCTGGAAACCCCACAATCTGGTAAAGTAACCTGTATTAGAAACCGACCCTTAGGAACTTAAGCCCCTAGCTGACCAAGTCCATGAACGAGGCTCACCTTGTGAATCAAGACATGCGGACTAGTAGAGCTACGGGTATCGTTCCTAGCTTGGCGTGGTTGAGGCGGCCGAGCAAGGCCTCAACCACTAGTTTTGCGGAATGTGAACTCGGGCAACGCTTTGAGCTTGCGAGCAGGTTTTCGGGCCAAGGAATCTGACTAACTCCTTGGATGTAATGTACTCCCGTCACAAAGGCGATCCTGCCAACGATAAGGATAGTCTAACCCAGGTGGGACGTACCCTTGTCGTATGGAGTTAGGGCGGCACAACAGAGGGTTGCGCCTTAACGACACAAGCTTAGCTTGCACCGGTAGGAGGTTAACGAGCTCTCTTTTGAACCCAGGAAGCCTCACTACATATACTCTACCTTATTTATGTGACCCCCCCCTAAGTGAGTAAGTGGGCTGGCACGGAAATGCCAGCCCTTAGAGAAAATGGTTGTCCTAACCTAATCCTAAACCTAACCCCTAGGGGGGGGCGTGGGGTTAGGGCAACCCTAGGGTTAGGTCAACCCTAGGGGTGTCCCTAACCCTTATTTTGACAAGCTATACTTTGCAAGAACCCTAACCTGGAACGTCAAAATGGGGGAGAGTTCTCTAAATGGAAGTGCTAGCTTCGCCTAGAGTTTCTTGCAAATACCTAACGACACCGGCGGACCATCACTAGATACCCAAGTGCACTATGCGGGCCTGTTTCTTCTACATCTAGGGTTCGTCACATAATCCAGTAGGTAACAACAGTCAAACCCCAAAGTAAAGGGTCGAGTCATAGTAAAAACTATGACACACTTTTGAAAATGTCAACGTCCTCGTTGACGTCTAACTCCAAGACTAGACTAGGTTAGGAAAAATTAACTGAAAACTAACGCTAATCACTCTATGCGGAGTCAGCAAAAAGTTCACAAGTTTTATTACCCCCCTTGCATTACGCGAAGCCAAATACTTCAGAACCGTCGTTCACTGAGTGAGAACTCAGCTGCCGGAGGTACCACCTGCGACAAGAAGTCATTTGGAGACCTTTTGCACGTCTGCAAAGTCTGTCACCCGACACAGACAACAAGTTAGTTAATTTCTTTTAGTTAACTAGAATTTATATCGGAGGCCTCTAGTTAATGTTGTCTGTCGGCCCCTAGGTTAAGAAGAAATAACTTTATTTCTTAATTAGTTTGAGACCTTGCCTCAAACTCATTCACCAACTCCATCGCGTTTTGTAGATTCTCCAATGGTTCCCATGTCGATTCGCACGCTGGATAGCCTTTCCATTTGATGAGATACTCAAACTTACGTTTTGCGTCCATAAACCTTCCTTTTGCCCATTGACTTCGTACTCCGTACCTTCATGAACCAGCTCAGGGGGCGGACGTAAGTTTTCATATCTTTGCGGATGTTTCTCATCCTTGTGGAATGGCTCGAGCAAATTGACATGAAACACATTGTGTATTGTTCCCAACTCTGGAGGAAGATCTAACCATAAGCCACTTTCCCTACTCTTCACCACCTTGTATGGACCTATGTAGTGCGATAGAAACTTCTTCGAAAGAGTCGTTGGAACCTTCAGGTTTTTGGTACTCAACAATACCATATCCCCAACCTGATACTCTACATCCCGTCATGCTTATCGTACTACTGACGATACCTTTCCTGTGCTGCAGCCATCGCTTGACGAGCAGCTTCCCATGTCGATACAATTGTCCTGAACTCTACAGAGGAACTCGATTGACATCGTCTTTCGGTAACACCATACTCTGAGGAATACCACCCTTATTCCCAGTTAACACTTCCATCGGGCTACATCCGATTGCAGTGTGTGTCGAGTTATTGTAACATATCTCAGCCATATCCAAGTGTTCAGCCCAATCAAGTTGATCACCTTGAACATAGCATCTGAGATAGTCCTCGACTTGTCGGTTCACCCTCTCCGTTTGACCATCAGTTTGCGGATGGTAGCTGTACTGAACTTCAGCATCGTACCAAACTGCTTAAACAATGTTCCCCAAAACTTGCCTGTAAATCGAGGATCCCGATCTGAGATCATCGTTTCCGGTAGCCCGCGCACTCTTATGACTTCGTGGAAGAACAACTTCGCTGCTTGAATTGCATTCACTGTCTCTACAGTTGGAATGAAATGAGCAACCTTTGAAAACCGATCGACTACCACCATGAGCATTAAAACCACAAGATTTTGGCAATCCCATGATAAAGTCCAAAGTAACACTTTGAAATGGCCGCTCTGGAATCGGTATACACTGCAACTTCCCAGCTCGTTTTTGCGATCGCTCTTCACTTGTTGACATGTGGGGCATGTCTTGACATACTTGGCAACATCGTCTATCATACCCGGCCAATAGAATCCCTGTTTCAACAAAGCCAACGTCTTATGCCTTCCACCATGTCCTGCCAAAGGAACGTCGTGATGCTCTCTTAACAGCCTCTCCCTCCATGTCCCTTCTGGAACATAGAGTCTCTTTTCTTTATAATAAAGAACTCCATCGTACTGCAAAATGGCCTGTTTGAGTGCATCCATTCGACTTTCTATTCCTGCTGGAATATTATATCTCTTCGTAATTGATGAATTTGTTTCCTCTTTGTCACCAGGCTCAAAGCCTCCTTAGCAAACTTGTCCTGAGGATACGCTGTCACACTTTTCATTCAAGCTAGCCATGAAGCAGTTTCGAGCTTCATCATCACTCATATTTGGCACTAAATGCCGTACACTTTCGAATTAATAAACGTGGTCTATTGGATTTCCCCGAACTCCTTGTTTATAAAGTGTCAAGTCAGTATGCAATCACAAACCGAGGTCATCTGACATATATTGTTTTTTGATTTCCTTTTTTATGTGTTTCCAACTATTTCGATATCCACGTTCATCTTCCACAATCCGCCACCAAGTTTTAACTTCTCCTTAAAAAAATTGTTTGGCACATGCAACCTTTTTTGTATTTCTCACATAAGCGCCTCAAAATAGATTTCCATATTATACAACCAATCATTTAGAACTTTATAATACTTTGAACCCACGAAATCCAAAGGCTTAACCGTGTTGTACACTCACACACATCAAACATAAGACTTTTAGACATACCTAAAATCTCACGCCAACTCATTGAGCAAGTGTTCTTCAAAGATTGATAACTCACATGATCAAACTCTTTGCAAAATACAGACATGTCAACTGAAAGTGATAGAGTAAATCAAGAATTTAAAGTTATCTAACATCCTATGACTTAAGGCAATCCTATTGATAACAAAGAACCTAGTTATTGTTAGAGTTTTTACATGGTGCCACAAAGGCGACTTGCCAAATGCCAACCCTGGAATCCCCTCTCTAGAAACACCACAAAGTAAAGTAACCCATATTAGGAACCCATCCCCTAGGAACTTAAACCCCAAGTTAATTAAGTCCACGAACGAGGCTCACCTTGTGAATCAAGATACACGAGCCAGTCGAGCTACATGTATCGTTCCTAGCTTAGCGTGGTTGAGGCGGCCGGAGCAAGGCCTCAATCACTAGTTCTGTGGAATGTGAACTCGGGCAATGTTTTTGAGCTTGCAAGCAGGGTTTTTGAACCAGGAAATTTGATTAATTCCTTGAAAGTGACGTACATGTCAAGCCAGGATCCAAGAGCAAGGAGGCTTGACTCAAGAGCAGGACAAGAACTAGGAACAAGATGAGAACAAGAACTATCAAGCCACGATTCAAGAGTAAAGAAGCTTGACTTAAGAGTAAGACAAGAACTAGAAACAAAACGAGAACAGGAGGCAAGGAGTAAGACAAGAATGATCGTATAATGATTGGTGTTAATAGTAAATGATTGTATAACAATTAGGTCGGAGCTTTTATGATTTCAAAGAGATCTCGGGATAAATCCTGCCCATAAATCTTTAAAACAGGGAAGTGGTGGCGAGATTAATCCCGCCACCCCTTCTCTGCCTCCTAAAATGGTTGGCGGGATTAATCCCGCTAACAACTCTTTTTAATAAATTCAGGTAATTCTTTATCAGTTGAGAAAGTTATCGGCGGGATTAATCCCGCCGTTCCTTTTCAGAGGCGAAGAAGCATTACCTGGATTAATTCTGCCATGGCTATCAAAGAGATGGTGGCGGGATTAATCCCACCACCTCTTCTAAGAGGCGAAAAAGAAATGGCTGGATTAATCCCGCCACCCCAGCTAATCGAGAACATTAAGTTAAAGGATATTTAAATGGGATAAATCCCTAACGGAATATATTGTAATCCTAATGCATTCCTAAACCCTTAAATTCTAATTTTAAGAAAGAATGTAAGATAATGAATATTTATAATTATATCTAAATTTATTTATAATACTTACTTGTAAACAGCACTGAAGACGCCGTGCTTTCCTATAGACAATAGCACCCAATTAATGTTGCTCTTAAGCTGATCATTATGAAGAAAAAATAAGATCTGAAGAGTGAAAAATACAGAAATGAAAAAACCCTTGCCAGAAAAAGAACCAGATTTGAATTTGAGCGGGAAATTAAATGCATTTTTAAATTTACATGTCAGACCGACAATACTTATGTTAGAAATTCAAATTTTTTGAAAAGAACAGAAAATAAAATTTAAGATGAGTTGACACAAATAACCCACACTCTGACATATATACTCTCCAATTCCAATGAGTGTTATAAAATTGCATTTAATGTCATTCAAGTGATTCAAGCTGTTTAATATTACGAAATTTTTGTAATTATTCTACATTCTTAATATTTAGTATATATATATATATATATATATATATATATATATATATACACTTATACAATAAATAAATTAATATATTATTATGTATTATTTAAAATATATTCATAGTCTGTTTATTAATATTATTTTCTTAATTACTCGAGTAATTAATTTATATTTCCTACTATTAATGGGATATTCTTTATTATTTTCTTATTATTCCAAGAATATTCCATAATTAAATTAGTCTTATTCTTAATTATTTTAGTAATTATTTTACATTTGTATATATTAATGGATTTTCTCAATTAATTTCTTATTATTTTAAGAATATTCCTATGTTAAACCTTATTATCAATATTAAATTAATATATATTATTAAAACTATATATGACTATATATGAGATAAAATGATGTATTATTATGTATAATTTAAAATATGTTCATAGTGTGTATATTAATATCATTTTCTTAATTACTTGAGTAATTAATCTTCTTTATATTAATGGGATACTCTTTATTATTTTCTTATTATTCCAAGAATATTCCAATATTAAACATGATTATCATAATTAATTTAGTTAATTATTTTAGTACTTGATCTACATTTGTATATATTAATGGAATTTTCTCGATTAAATTCTTATTATTTCAAGAATATTCCAATGTTAAACCTTATTATTAATATTAAATTAATATATATTATTAAAACTATATCTGGCTATATATTAAATAAAATCATATATTATTATGTATAATTTAAAATATGTTCATAGTGTGTTTATTAATATTATTTTCTTAATTATTCGATGTTTGTTTTGCACACATATATAAACATAATCATAAATTTATATATACACGTGCACACGCATTAAAAGCATTTACAGAGACACATGACACACATGCACATTGCCCTAAACCAAACTTGAGAAATATGTTGCTTCTTTATTAAAAAAACATTATGTTCAACACATGTATGATTTATATGTACTCAGTTTGTGTGTATGTAACACATTCAATTTACACATGTAATATATATGTATGTCTGTGTGTATACACATGTGTATGTATATATGTGTACTAATATATGCAATGTGTACAATTTTAATTTGTTAACACTCTCTCTCTTCTCTCATACATACATAGTGTCACCATGCATAATCCCTTCTCTCATACATACACACCATGCATGATCCATAATATATAGCTTGTCTCTCTTTCTCATACATACACACCATGCATGATCCATTATATGTACTGATGTTACAATATTATGTACTATGTATGTATATCTGTGTACAATATGTGTATGTATATATGTGTACTAATATATGCAATGCGTACAAAATTAATTTTTTAACACTCTCTCTTCTCTCATACATACACACCATGCATGATCCATCATAAACCCTAAACCTAAACCCTAAACCCTAAACCCTAACCCTATGTAACACATTGAATTTACACATGTAATATGTGTGTGTATACATGTGTGTATGTATATATGTGTACTATGTGTATGAATTTAATTTGTTAACACTCTCTCTCTTCCATACATACACACCATGCATGATCCATGTTAATATGTACTGTCTCTCTTCTCTCAAACATACACACCATGCATAATCCATAATATGTACTGTCTCTCTTCTCTCATACATACACACCATGCATGATCCATAATATGTACTCTATCTCTTTAATATTGTACTAATATGTATGTATGTTTATGTGTATAATACTATGTGTGTATATATGTATTGCTACACGTGAAAACTTTAACACTCTCATGGACACCACATGTTAAACGCATGATTTTTTATTTTTAGGGTGTATGTGATACACCCACGTACACGCACACACTGATAATATAATGAAAGAATATTCATTTAGGGCGAATCTATCTTAGAAGGAATATTCGATTAGGGTTAATATATATTTCTATTCCTTTTAAGATTTAGGTATATCTTAGGGTCTCAAGAAGCAAGGCGGCGGAGGCGGCAGCAGTGAAATCTCCCTCTCTCTCACAAGTGAGATCTCTCTCTCTTTCTTTCTCGCACACACACTCTTGAGTTTATTTATTTATTTTTATTCATATATACATTTATATGTGTGTGTATCTTAATAATATAATTTATTTATCTATCTCTCGCACACACACGCACACTCCTATACATATATACATACATATATATGTGTTGTGTTGTTTGTGTATCTGTATAATTTTATTAATTTATAATTTTATCTCTTGCACACACATGCACACTCCTGTTTATCTATATGATTTTATTTGTTTCGCTCACACACATATATATATATACATATCTATATACATATATACATACATATATTATGTGTACCAGTATCTGTATAATTTTATTTATATATCTATCTCTCGCACACACACACACACACATATGTGTGTGTGTGTATTTGTATAATTTTATTGATTTATTAATTTTATTTCTCGCACACACACGCACGCACTCTCCTATACACACATATACATATACATATATATGTGTGTGTGTGTAGCGGCGGGATTAATCCCACCGCTCTTTGGTTAGCCCGCGGGCGGTGAGATTAATCATGTCGCTCTTTGGTTAGCCCCACAGGTGGCGAGATTAATCCCGCTATATGATTAGCCCCACGGGCGGCGGAATTAATCCCGTCGCTATATGGTTAGCCCACGAGCGGGATTAATCCCGTTGTTATATGGTTAGCCCACGGGCGGCGGGATTAATCCCGCTGCTATATGGTTAGGGCCTCGACAGTGGGATTAATCCCACCGCCGAGGCCCTTCATGCAGGTCATGAGCGGCGGATTAATCCCACTGCCCTTCACGTAGGCTATTTGGTTATCCTCATGAGCGGCAAGATTAATCCCGTTGTCCATGAGGCTAATCGAAGAGCAGTGGGATTAATCTCGCCTGCGTGCAGGGCCTAGGCGGCGAGATTAATCCCGTCACACACCCATGCCCTGCGCAGAATCCGGCGGTATTTATCCCGCCGCCAATGGCCTATGTGAAGGGCCTAGGCGGCGGGATTAATCCCGTTGCATTCTGCGCAGGGCATGGGCATGCAGTGGGATTAATCCCGCCACATTCCGCAAAGGGCATGGGCGTGTGGCGAGATTAATCCCGCCGACCCTTCTATACCTGGTGGAGGGATGAATCCTGCCACCCTTCTTTTTTCCTTCATTGGTGAGTCGAATCAATCCCAAACGTCTCTGTCTGAGACATAAAAGGTTTACAACATACCAATGGAGGGACTGAGAAGGTGGCGAGATTCATTTCACCATCCCTTATATGGTGGGCAGATTAATCCCGCCACCTTTCTGGAGCCACTGAAGGGGTGTACCAAATAAATCATGCCCAGTTCTCTCTGAGACCGAGAAGGGTGGCAGGATTAATCTTGCACCCATTCAGGGGCTCCAGAAAGGTGGCGAGATTAATCCCCCACCTTTAGGAGGCATAGAAGGGGTGGCGAGATTAATCCGCCCACCTTCATGTGAATATATATGTGTATTAGTATATATAAGTTGCATACTCATTTTATTTACTTTTATCATTTTATCATAATATTTCGAGTAAAAGCCAGTAAACTATGTAAAACTGTCCAAAGCTCACATTTGTGGTGGTTCTAAAACCAAATGTTATTTCTTTTGCACTATCACAAACGTGAGCTTTGGACAGTTAATTCCGTCACTTCTCTCTGAGACAAACAGGGTGTATGTAATTTATCAGTGTATTATTTTGTATATTCGGGTTTATACAAGTGTGTGTGCGTTTTTATATGATTTGTATTCATAGTGTATTATTTTGCAGAAGGACGATTTGATCAAAAAGGAGATCGAGTCATTAGTATGGAGTCGTCGTCAAATTCTGGGTAAGAATTAAAATAAAATCTGTTATACTCGGATATGTGCTTGAACTAATCATTTTTGTATTCAGATGTGGAATTGAGGTGACATTGAAGACGAGAGCAGGAGAAGAGATGGGCAGGGGGATTCTGGAATCAACTTGGCCATATTTCAAACTAAACGGGAAGCGCATTGGAACAACCATGGTTGCTGTCAAACTAACCTCTGTCACATCGCATGGACAAGCAAAACAATGGAAAGTGATGTGCTAGTCAAGCATCCGAAAGCATGCTGTAACCCAGATTGACGATGCTCGACACATATGCCTTGTTCCATCCAATGTCACGTTCTCGGATCCAGAGGTCGCCAGTTACAACATTAATTCGGGTGGTTTGTCGACTTGTGGATAATGACGTTCACGTGTTCACTAATGATGTTGACCGTGAGTTCTTCTTCAACTCAACGAAAGCCCATCTATGGAGGGGATCCATTGGATGTCTACTTCGAAGATCTTCAGACTCATCGAGTAGGTGTATTCTCAGCAGAGATTGCTTCACAATACAGAAATCCACAAGTGGAGCAATCGTCCCTCTTCACATTGAAGAAGAACACAGACATCATAAGGAGATTGAGAGGGTGGCTCGGTCTCAGGTTCTTTATACAACTGGAAGAGTGTGCCGAGAACATTAGAAACATCAATCGGGGATCACACATGTTGATTCGGATCGTAGAAGAAAATCATCAGTCGTTTTGTCAGCTGCACCTGTGGCATCCCATGCTGCAATAAGCCACAAGGAAATGATGTTGGATGATAGGATTTATGAGTGTAGGGTTAAGTATTGCAGCGTCAACCCAAACTTCAATTACAGGCCACTCAACAGGAACGTGTAGCTGAGCTCATGGAGAAGATGAAGGACGACAATTCTTACACCGTTCCACATAATGCTGTTTTGTGCCATACTACGAAAGAAACAAAGGCGCTGACAAAGTGTGGATCACAACACCAGAACAAATCAAAGATTCAGACGGAGAATAGAAAATCAATCAAGTACTACATCATTAGTGGCCAGCACACAATAACGGCAGCCCAACGACTTCTCGATGAACACAACAAAGGAACGATGGCAACAAAACTTTCCGAGCATACCCGTGAGAAGCTGACAAAAGATCGGCGTTTTTAGCTAAGCCGAATCTCACAATCGAGCAGTACCATAAGTTATCGGCGGAATGGGACGCTGCGACACCAACCACTACAACAGCAAAATATGGGAGAAGTTCAAACACACGCGAGCCGTGTGGGAATCTCTTCAGCGACCACAAAGAGCTACCAGGGAATACACAATCTGCGATACCGGGTAAGCAAATTGTTTGGGGGATTTATCTCGCCTATATTAATCTGTCTTTTTTTCAGAGAGTTGAAGAAATTGTAGCAGTTGATTTTGCCCAGGTGGGCGGGAAGGAAACATCCTTTTTGATGATGTTGATTTCTTGTCCCGAGGATAGGATCTTTGCCAAATGGTTGGGGATTATGGAATCCTTTTCAAAAGGAACACTGAAGAAGAAGCAGACAAGTGAAGGGAGCCCTCAGAGAAGTCTGCAAAGAAACCCAGTAAGACGCCGAAGGCTAAGTCTGTTCAATCTACAAAGGATGTAGACAACGATTTCAAGCTCACATGGTTGAAGCCTTTAAATGGAACAACGATGGAGGAGATGGAAGTCTTGGCTGATTTGGTGATTGATGGCAAACTACAGATTAACAACAGCAGCCCCACCTCTCCTTTTCATCTCAAGGCAATGGAGTTGAAGACGGTCAGGCACTTCAAGGAGTGGTTGGGAATACACTGCCACAAACTGGGTTGGACCTCGGCTTCAACATACGAAGAGGTCAGCAAATATTTGCATGTGACAAACGATGATATGCTTGTCGAATGGGTGAATCAATCGGAAGATCTGGGCAAGAATCTATTGCACGCCAACGCCAAAAAGGAGAACATTGCGATGACGCCTTCTCTTATGGCAGTCCTTCAGCAGCGGAGAACCGAGTTGAACCTTATAAAGGAGGATGCTACGAATCACGACAAGCCCTACAGATGTTTGTTGTTGGATTCGGAGACTTTATGGGGTAACATCACTGCTTGTAGGAAACCGTTTCAATTGTTCGTGATGGATCGGCGGGTGTCAAAAAATCCTTCGACAGATAGGACACTAGAGGATTTGGTGGAGAAACTTAGCCGTGCAAGCATGTACAAAGAAGGTATTTATTATTGAATTCATGCTTGCACTCTTCACTGATACTACGTTTTCAGGTATTTATTTCTTGATTCTTGCTCATGTCACCGATACTTTGCCTTCCCTTCCAAGAAAATAAACATCGTTGGACAGGATTTTATATGAATGATGCTATCCGAAGTGCATTGATTGGTTGTTCACTTGGTTGTTAGGAATGCGCCAAACAATTTCAAACTTCCAAATGACTGGCCAGGCATCTGTTTGCACTCCAACGGCCCTGAACCTCCATCCGATACACCGATAGCTGAGAGTGACGTATTCGGCAATGTACGTTATCCAAACATTACAAGTCAAGCGGCACGGAGCATCGTCAACTTGATCAGGGGTCCTCACAGTGATGCGTGGGTTTTTGACTACTGCACTAGGGGGTCCGTCTTGAAGGAGTGTTACCTTCGGATACATGTGTGTTTGCCGTTGAAAAGGATAAGACCATGGTTGAGGACCTGAACAAGTGGATAGAGAGGTTCTCAACTGACTACCCCAACGAAACCATAAGGAGTATTTGAGAAAGTTCCCTCCTAAGTGCGATAGCTCTGAAGACGAATCTGGTTCAATGTCGGAGTCTGAGGACGAACTTCAATCAGATATTAGACCGGAAGTTATCTCGAGGAGTACAGAACATTCACACACTCCATTACCCATGGAAACATCAACAGAAGATAGAAGATCATGAACCATCTCACAAGCGGCTTAGACCTTCTTCGCCTCACTCAGAAGGTAATAGCGAAGAAGAATTGTTAATGAGTTCTTAGAGTGACGAATAGTTGTAAATGAGTGTAACATAAGGCATTTTTGTATATTTCGTTTATATTTGTACAGAAAATAAATTCTCAAGGATTAATGAAGCTTTTAGTTCAAACATGGGTCACACATTAACAAGGTAAATAATATACCTTGATAATTTAAGGTCAGCTAATTATCATTTTGCAGATGTAATGAAACATTGAGAACATGGATTTTCAGCATTGCATGAGGTAAGAGAGGGGTTTGGCAAATTTCTTGTGCCACATGTCAGAATGACAGAGTTCATGCAGGAAATGGATAATAATGCAGCTCAAAACATCGTTACCATGGGGCCACTTCAGTTTTTTCATCACATTTTTATTGGCTTCAGTTCCGAAATCAATTTCTTCAGCGCATGCAATATCTGAATCTTGTAAGGATGATGTACAATTAAATGATAAGGGATAGGCAACGAGATAGTGTCAACGATAAATGTGAAAGGGAGCAAACAAGTGATTTGCAAAGTATTCAAGAGGCAACGCTACTCATGTTACTCATGGCCATATTGTGTTGTTGGATGTCAATGGTGTTCTGCTTCATCGACAAAGGCCCGAGGATAGGAAAAAAGAAATCAAACAAGGAGATTTCATTCCTTGTCATGGTAAATTTCGATATGATATTATTTTTCGTCCAGGGTTGGATCGTCTCTTTCAAAAGCTTAAGGAGATGGGTGCGCTTGTGGGGATTTGGTCATGCATGCAGATTCAACTTAACACCGCTGTTGAATTTGCTTAAGAAACATTGTAGTGTTGCAGAAGAGGTGATTCGTAAAGATTGGATTTTTGACCAGCGATATGTTATAAACCTCTCGAATTTCACAATATAAGAAAGGAAAGCAAGCCATACTTCTTCAAGAATGAAAGATAATTGGGACTTGGGGAGATCAGTCGCTTAAGGATAATGAAGAACACATATCTTAGTGGTAGACGACTCTCCTCAGAAGGCTATGCTCAACCAAAACATTGCTTGTATTCATCCAATCACTTTCGATCCATATTCTGATACCATATCATGGATGAGCTAGTGAACTACTTGGATACGTGCCTCAGAAAGAAGAATCTCGAAAATTTTGTGAGCAGTATCCACCGTATCAAACATTTCCTGAAGCTTTTCTTTCTCGTGATTTTGAATTTTATAAAATGAAGGATAGCAACCGGGCGCTTTATAATATTATTCTTAAGGAACGTCATTTTTAGATGAGCCTTTATGCAGACCTTCTTATCACATCTTATGTATTAACAAGGATGGCAACTCCCAATTGCATTCGTGAGAGTGTTAGGTGGTGGCAACAACATCAAGATATTGACCAAAATGATTTGATTAATCCGGAGAGTGATGATTTAGACAAAATGAGGAGATTTCTCTGTATGGTTAGGAAGAAAGTATTTATAAAAAATTAACATGTTGATAAGAAATGATTTCATTTGTAATTATGTTTGATAGTATTTTTTATTATTAAACTATTTTTAGAATAATATGAATATTCTAAGATATTTTAGGAATATTCCTTACTAAGTAAGGTTATTGAAGGATTAATTAATTAATTAATTAATATTTAAGGCTTAATTACATATTAATTAAATATTAATTAATAATTAAAACTTAAGTATTAATTAGTAATTTATTTTATATTCCCATTTTCACGTATCATGCCCACTTTAGTTACAACGTGCATAAATTTATTTCATGACTTTAACTTTCATGTCTTGTGTTCATTCTCTCATAATATCTTGTGCTTCCATGAGTCTTTCCCATTCAAGTTCTAAATCAACTTAATCCAAATAACTTTCATAAGTTGCATCCTATTTTTTTAAAATTTTCTTCATCAGCCTCAAGTTGTTATAAACATAAACAAGTTTATCCAAGTTCTTTAGAAGAAATTTTATTTTTCTTTTTTGTTTGAATTCAGTTCCATGTACTCCAATTTCATTCACAAGGTGAAGCATAAATTGGCTAAGTTAACACTCAAAGTGCTACTTACTAAAGCTCATGAACTTCAATTCCAAAAGACATTTGCCATTCAATAATATATTTCCTCTTGTTATAATGTTTTGCCAATGGTCATTACATTTGTACTTGTGATTGAGCTTAAAACAAATGAAACTGATGATAAATCTTGTTTTGCAAGTTGATATCAGTCTTGGCAATGCATTAAAAGAATCCATTCAATCTATTGAAGCCGTGATCTAGTGACAAATCTAACCACATATAGATGTAAAACATGATCAACTCCATGAAGCTTATTATGTAATTATGTTCAATGAATAGGTTGTCTACCATGTGGCTCCAACCAAATTTTTTGATGTTTATCATTTGTTAACATGTATAATTCCTTGGTCTTGGTTTATAACATTGTTGAACCCTTAAATCATTCGATCCATAGTTTTAAAGATTATACTTGAGGTCACTCCTTCACGATTAACAACTCTAAGAACTGTCAGAATTGACCCTAATAGAATTAAAAGCTCTCAACAGCCATACCATTAATACATAAAAAATTCTTCAATGTAGAAGCCTTCCAACTTCTTTCCATGAATACTTGAAAGTTAACCAAACATATGAAGTCATTATCTTTTACAAAACAACTTGAACTTCCTCATTTAGCAATTGAATATTATACTAAATATGTATACAAAACGTGTTTCTGTTGGTCGTAAAAGTTCACATTTGCTATACTTATGATAAAGAACAAGCAAAAATGGTTTATGAGTAATATACATGATCACATCATGAGCTACATCGACTAATGGTTTTCACAATCAAAATCAACAATGTCTTTAATCAAAAGATTTAAATAATAATGACCATAAACAATGTGTAGAAACTCTCTTATAAGAGTTCCCTTATGCAAACATAATTAGAGGCTTGTCTATAATGACTTACACAACATTTTTAGGACCAATTTCTTTAATCACTAATCTCATTTCATTTCATAACCTTTCTCCAGTTTTCATAGTGCCTGAAGCATAAATTGATTTCAAAAAACATCGATCCATATGTAGAACTTACCATAAAGTTGATCAAACTTTAATTTTTAATGTCTAACCACCCATCAATAACATGGTGTAACTAAACTTCTTCCAAGTATTTCTCAAATGTTTGAGAGAAGCATGTACATATTCATATTATAGATATAATTGTTTTGTCCTTAATTTCTCATACTTGAGACAAACTGAACAATCAAGCCCGGCATTAATAGCACATTGAAGCACTTTTGCCCAATATGAAAATTTAATTACATTAAAAGGAATGTAATTAGCAAAAAAAATTGAGCTATTGCATTATCCAATTTAGTGTACTTTTGCTTTTTGAAATCAATTTAGAATGTCACAACTTTTCCTTCTCTTCTTAAGCCAACTATGTAAAGGGCCAATTAATGTTTATGAAAAGCCCTTAGTCATGATGACCTAGGTCCGCTTGGGTCTTTTTTTCATATATTTCACATATCCCCAATTTTTACCTAAGCCGTCAACCACCAATTGACATAGAATGTCCCTACTACATTATATAAAGAACCAAAGTCAACACCATTTGTTGCAACATACAATAGAACTGCATAAACTAATACTGTCTAACTAATATCCTCTCTAATCTAATATCAGGGCGCTAGTCTTGCCATGGCCCCATACTGAATCTAATAACCTTTATAAACTAATATTCAATAGTCCCAATGTTTTGTAAACTAATAGAGGGTACATATGGCACCAAAAATGGCAGAACATAAAAAAAAAAAAAAATCATAACAAAATTCTCAAACTGATACATACCTGGAAGAAATTGTCAATGTTCCTTTGTATTAGCTATTTTGTCAATGTTTCTGGCTCTTGATGTTGAGGTTTGTATCACACAGACTTGGCGAGAAGCTCTGTCAATCGTTGAGATGGTAGCTTTGGCTCACAATGATGCTGTGATTGTCTTTGAACCATTTGATCAAGTCTTTTTGCATGACCAAATGACCTCATTGTACTAATAAAGAGCTATGCAAACCTTCTCTATCATAGTTGTATGACGAGCACATTTCTGTGGCACAGTTACAAGTGTTTTTGTGGTGGGTTCCGGCGGTTTGTGATTTGTGGTTGTGTTGGAAATGAGTGAGAGCATGCTAGAGCTATGCAAATTTAATTAATCTAATAACTTCTCTAAACTAATATCAACCACTCGGTCCTAACATATTAATTTAGGTAAGTTCTACTATATGCCATATTATGAGTATTTCCAGTAGTGCCAACAAGGGCATTTGCTACAAAGCCTGCCCTATGAAAACATGCTACTTTCACATTGTCAACAGGGGCATTTCTACAAAGCTTGCATGTGAAGAACATTTTACTTCTCATTGCCAACAGGATTTATAATTATGTTTTAAATAATGCAAAATGTGCACATTTTCTTACATCATCAAGAATGTTATTTAAAGCTTTGCAAACTTGACTTTAGTAGGAACTAGATGTGTCTTAATTCTAAGGGAGGACCTCATCACAAATTACATTGTAAACATTTAAATCTTTCATAATTTTTTAATACTATTACATATTTCAAAGTTCAATATTTCATTTTCACCTATTAAATTATTAAAATAATTATAATTTCAATACAATTACCTCAAATCTCACACATTACACATACAAATTTATTATTATTTATAACTCTTTTATAAATTTTAGTACATTGCCTTAATTGCTTACAATTTAACATGTTGTTTGAATCACATCCCGTCTGGATAAAATTACAACCCATCTAACTAAAATTACAGCCCATTTGGTTTGAAATTAACATCTTGCACCCAGCCAAAATCTTGAACGCTTATTCAAAAAACCTAAATAAAAGAATATTTTTAATTCTAAAATGAAAAGTTGGTGACCGCCGGCTACTATGGGTACCACATCACTGGAAAATGGGAACAATTAAAAAACTTAAGCTGTTGGGCTAAACACTTGGATTAGATAAAGCTTCAGCTTCAATCCCATAAACTTATATAGTTTCTCTGTCATTACATGTGCATGCACAAACATGATCAGTGTTAGAAAGATTACATGAAGTTACCTGATTAACAAGCAACTGAAGCGGGAAACCATGGAAGAATACATCGGTCCAGTCAAGGACCGTTTCTTCTGAAGGTCTCACGTAGTCTTTCTAGAGCAGCTTAACAACCCTCTAAAGCCCAAGGACTACCCTATCGCCAATCAACTATATTATGTATTATACGGTTATCATACCAATACGAATAAGGTATATTGTTCTCTCTCCAATGCTTACTTGAAAGTAGCCCATACGGCTTGATATAAACATAAATTGAACTATGATTAGATTTAATACTAAATAATTAACGGTGTTAATCAAATAACTCCGGTCCTGGGTTTGGCTTTATAAATCCACCAGACGAAATACTCTACAGTGTGTGCAGTTCTTTGTTTTCATCAATACTTTCATATCCTCATGGCTTCAATGGCTGTTCATATGCATATTCCCGCTTTTGTCTGCTCTTCCCAACAATCAAGTGAGTGCGTCCTTGCGTGCGTGTGTTTTCTAATTTTGAATGTACAACAGGCGGTGATAACTGCTGCACGTCCTGCAAAGCCGTCGTGTACGCCTCCATATTTGCTATGCAGTGGGTAAGCTTTGAAAAGATCAACACACACATGCACGCACACACACGCACACACATTTCATGTACACAGGCCGAACCAGCAACATTGGAGACTGTTCAGAAGGTCATAGCAACTCAGTTGTCAGTTAACGAGGCTGATGTGAACCAGGATCGAAGTTTGCGGACCTTGGAGCTGATTCTTGATCACCTTGGGTGAGGAAGGTGCTGAAAAGATCGTCACCGTTTAAGATGCTGGCTGATACTATACAAGGAATACTCTCTAAATCTTCCTAAGATATTCATTACATGATCATTATTTTGCTGTTTATTATAATGCATATATTGCAAATATATATCTTATTTAACATATGAACTCACACGCTGGTTTATTTAGGAATATACTAGGTATTTAAGACACCTATTTCATTTTAATTTAGGGTATAGGTGTATTCATTTTAGCGGCATTCTGAAGCGGTAAGCATACCCATAATAAATAAGAAACAAACTAATTCATGATTAATAATCTATTAAAAGATAAATCATTTCTGTTATTTCCCTTTCGCAAAATCCAGCTGTTTTTGTGTGTATACATACACTGCATACATATGTACGCGTTTTATATTCATATATGTATGTATGTATGCATATATATGTGTGTGTGGTGTGTACGTGCAAAAATAGAATCTTGTTGTATGCAGGAAGAATAGTTATGGAGAACACTGATGGAATATACAGGCTTTACTTCAAAGGATTCCCTTATATGAAGGAGAAGCCTGTGGCTGTTGCCTTAGGTGGTGGAATTCTTGAAACAAGCCTGTGCAACTCAAGGTGTGTGTGTGTCTGTGGAGAGAGAGATTTTCTTATATTATGAATATATATTATGAAGGAATGTGTGCGAGTTCCTATGGGGAAGAATTCTGCCCAGTATCATGCTTTTATCAAAATTCTTAATGATGCTCATTCCCTTGGAGTTGGTCATGTCATTGCTTATACGGACTGCAAGCCTCTCTACAACCAGGTATTATATACATGTAATCAACTTTATACAGAAAACAACATACACATATATTGTTAATATTATAGAGAGCTCAAGTAAACCACACAGATACATGGGCACTGGAAGGTTTCATCGAAAGCATTACAAAGGGCGTACAGGAAAGCAAAGGATTTAATCCATGGTTTCAAATACTTCAACTAAAAGTTGGCACTTCACGGGGAGAACTGGCCAGCGGAGAACCTAGCGAGACATGCTTTGCAGAGCTCTGCATCCAGCAGCGGCAAAGCAGGAACAGTGCACTGTGTTATATTGTATGGAGGACGTGCTTTGAGAAGGATGTGTTCTCGCTCAGGGATTGCTCACATAAGTTCTGTTACGACTGTACAAAGCAGCATGTTGAAACCACGATCACTTCAGGACGGGCATTCCCTGTTCCTTGTCCACAAATCGATTGTGAGGTTAGTTTAACTCTCTCTCTCTCTCTATATATATATATAGACACACACACACACACACACACACGCATGGTGGTTTATCATCTTTCTGGAACACGTTTTATAAGATGTAATGCATATGTAACTGACCAAGAAGCATATGCGTAGTATATAGTCTGGAAGTTTGTAAACAGATTACTTAGTAGATGTGTGTGTCAATAGTTTGACTTGCAGACTCATTCTTGTAACCATTATTATCGACAATATAATTACTTTTATTGCACTAATATTAATCTTTGCAAAAGAAGTTTACAAACGGAGTGTAGATCACTGCTTTCCGAGCAAGCTCTGGGCATATTCATGAAGAAGACCGAAGAGCAGAGGATTCCAGAAGCTCACAGAGTGTACTGTCCATATCCAAACTGCTCCAGGTTAATAGACAACAGGTGTTTTACAGGCAAAAAGAATCCAAAGAAGCTGTGCTACTCGTGTATGAGGCAGTTCTGTGTAGAGTGTAGAGTTCCATAGCATGTTTATACATGTGAGGAATATCAGGGTCTTCCCCATGAGATGAAGGACGTGGAAGATGCAAAGCTTTATGAGCTTGCCAAGAATGAGAAGTGGAGGCAGTGTAAACAGTGTAAAAGGATGATTGAGCACACTGAAGGATGCTACCACGTGACTTGCAGGTTCTCTCTCTCTCTCTCTCTCTCACACACACCACACACAACCTTGCTTTATCTATAGGTGTGGATATGAATTCTGTTATACATGTGGAGATGAGTACGGGAACAAGGTACTGACATGCTCTTGTGACGATCACAATTTGTTCAGTGATGATGACGAAGATTTGTACGATGACGATGACGAGTCTGATGATTCCGAAGACGGGTATTTAACGGATTTTGAGGAAGAATATGACACTGATGAAGATAGTGAAGGAGCAACTCAGAAGAAGCTAAAGTGAATGATGGTAGATATAACATATGTGTGTGTAAGATTTCTAAAAACATATTATGGTTGTCAGGAACAAGCATGGGAGAAGATGGAGAGAATAGTGAAGAAGAAGATGAAGATGATGGTAAGCCTCGCATACAATACATACATACATACATATATGTATATCTGTACCTATATATATATCGCCGTGTGTGGTTTTTCTTATAAGCACTTGAAATTATGGTTCCCAGGGCTGAGTGGAAAAGAAGGTAGTGCGGAAAGCGTGGAAGAGAAGATGAAGATGATGATGGTAAACGTGTGTTTGTGTGTCTCCATAATATCATCATTTGAACCATGCCAAGACCAAGCAACAAAGAAGAGGAAGGAGACAGCAAAATGGATGAAGATGAAGATGGTAAACGTGTCTGTGTGTGTGTATGCATGCGCTTAGTTTACCATTATATCATGTTCATGGTTTTACCAGGAGAAGAGGATGAAGAAGATAATGAAGATGACTATAGTAAAAATATGTTTTTATATGTATAGTTCATATATCAATCATTTGAAACATTCTTGTCAGAACCCAAGTAATGAAGGAGATGAAGATAGTGAAGATGATTACGGTAAACCTTGATATCAAGTGTGCGTGCGTGTGCGTGTGTGTTTTACATATCGATTGATACATAGATGAGGACGAGTACAGTGACGAAGAAGACGAGTCTAATTCTGGAGCTAACAACAAGTTCATAAAACCAAGCTGTGTAAATACTTCCCAAGGGAGGATGCAGGTATGACAACAAGTGCAGTTTGCCCATGGGACGATGAACTAAGAAAACTTTAGTTGAATTTTCGTGTATATAAGAACTTCATCTCAATTTGATTTTATTCTTATTTTAATTTTTAATTTTTCATGTTTAAAGGCATATATAATCTAACGGTTACAGTGAAAAGGGTACATTAAAGAATCAACAACGGTTATTATAAAACGGGTTCATACACAATCCAACGGGTACAATAAAAATAACCTACGGATCAAGCGTATATAAGGTATGTATAGGGAAAATTGCTGTCAATATTGTAAAAAGGCCTGTTGAAGTTTTAAAATTATCAAAAGGCCCATGTGAAGTTTTTCAATTTGTCAAAAGGACCTTTTTAACTGTCAAATAGTATAAATAAATGAAGAAAATTTATTTTTGTGATTAAATTATGTAAAATTCAAATTTAAATTGCTGCGGTACAAGTGAGACTGCTATGGCCACATTGTCACACCGGCTACAATGAAATGCTCGTTTTTTTCTCCTTCATTCTTGTGCGAACTCGTTCTTCTTTGGACGTCCAGGAGGTCTGCAAGTGTTGGAGGCTTTAAGTCATCAACTTCTAACTCCTGAAGATCCATTGAGTAAATGACTCCCATGTATGATTTGCAATAGGAATCCACCAAAAAACTGGGATGAGCATAACTCTGAACACACTCCCTTTTCCATAGGATGGCTACAATCCCATGTAATCCAATCTCTACCATGAACAACAATTGCAACTTCTTTGAGATATGTTCACCATCGAGTATACTTGTCTGTTTGAAATCTCGAAACATTTGCATCAGATGGTGAGACAACATATATCTTGCACGTGAAAAAGCATCATGATGATCTTCTCCGCTGTGTCAACTAGCTTGAACTCATCACATCTGCTTGATAAACCTTCTGTCCTCCGCTCATAAAACCAGCTCATCAACTTTTGTTGGATATGTTCGAGCATAGCGAGGATTGGCTTGTCTCAAGCTTCCAAAAGCCAAGCATTTAGAGACTCAGAGACGTTTGTGGTTAAATGCCCAAACCGGTCTCCCTCAAACCATGCAAATGCCCAAAACTTTGGTTTCAGCAACAATCAGAATCCAATCAGCAGCACTCTATCTTTCTCTCGAATGGCCGCTAGAGCTTCTTCAAAATCACGATGAGTCAATGCTCGAGCAACATTCCAAAGAAGATGAACCAACTTAGTATTTTTAAACGTTTTCCAAAATTCTCTGAGAAATGTCTTATGCAAAACCCATGATAGGCATTTGGAAAGATCAAAGATACAGCATCCAGAACACCTTTTTGTCTATCTGAGAGGAATGTGTAGGATGAAGCATATGGGTGATTCGTGTTGATGAGCCTCTTCAAATGCTCCAAAACCAGATCTAGTTTTCACGATTCTCAGCATCTGCAATCGCAATGCCAATGAAAACAGTTGCCCTTTTGCATCCTCAGCAGTTGCCACGAGCAGGCACCAAGTATCTGGATTTGATGTGCGTCCCATCCAATCCAATTAGAGGCTTGCAATATTGAAAGCCTGAGATGGAAGCATGATACGCTAAGAAAAGCCTTCGAAAACGACCTGTATCATCTTAATGAATATCCAGGATTATTTCTCAAAATAACATCTTGTAACCTCTCAGGTTAGAGTATGCAGCTTCATAATCCCATGAATTGCTAAAACAGCTTTCTCCTTCCTTCCAGGCTAAGTTGTAGGAGACAGAGACTCCATGATCTCGTTTAATTTTCAGCTATTATACTCTTGGGAGTCACGTGTGGCTCATCCCTCACTCTATTTTGAAACTTGTCTAAAATCCAACTTGTTGAAGCTTCTTTGTTCCGAGATGATCAATCCACCACATGAATGATCACTGATGAATGTTTTGATTGAGCAGGCAGGCCTTGATCAATGAGTGAAGCGTGCAAACGCCAAGGAACACCTCTCTCTATTACATTCCAACTGTGTATCGAGATTTATCATTTTTTATTTTTCTCAACTCAAAATTTCCAGCACAACAGCATCTTTACTGATCGCTTAAGCTCAGATAGAGATGCGTTAGCGCTGTCCCAAAACAAGCAATCACATTTTCCCCTTTTTATTATTTTTTGACGGTTCACAGGGGCCTTTTGACAAATTCAAAAACTTCACAAGGGCTTTTGACAATTTCAAAACTTCAAGGGGCCTTTTTACAATATTGTGATCTTTGGAGGGCCTTTTAACAATTTTCCCTAACATTTATGTGGAAGTTAATATTTTACTAAATCAGTTAGATGAACTAACACTAATTCATGATTCCTCTTAGTCTCTGAACAAGTTCCTCGGAATACTATCATAACATTATATTTCCATTTCAAAAACTAAAGTTCGATTCATGTAAATTAAGACCATGTTTATATTATAATTATAACATTTTGATAAATTGATATAATTATAAGTTTATATCCGCTAGTATAACAACTAGTTGATAAGCTTAGGATTTGAACGTTAAAACGATCATTATCCATTCGAGTATCCTTTGGTATAGTGTTGAGAAACATTTATGTAATCGGAAATAAATATAATGTTACAAAGGCATGTAGTATTATGAGTTCAAAGAGACTCTTATTGTAAAAACTCTTTAGGGAATGAGTACAATGAGAGTAATAATTAAGAGACGTGTTATTTAAAGGTTGTCGATTAAGGTAATAGAGATGGGTTGAATTTCCTGATTTCCACATTGGTTTGTAAGAAAGGTATGTTAACTTATCTGGACCTTGAGTTGGTCGGTGTTATGAAAGAGTACAAAGCCGGTTGCAAAAAGTGAATATTAATGTTATTACACTTGGTAATAGATTTGACTTGAATTTAATTCCTATTAAGAATGAAGTTATGATGGGCTAATTTCAAATTGGCATACCTTGTTGTTATATGTGTACAGCCATGTGCCTCTGTGATCACCTCTAGCCAGATTGACATGTTTACGAAGAATAAGTTTCAAGAGAAGTATTGTCATAGTTTTTACTATGACTTCTCTTTACTTTGGATGTTGACTGTTGTTACCTACTGTACTATGTTGGCAAGCCCTAGATGTAGTGAGAAATAGCCCTGCTTAGTGCACTTAGGTGTTTAGGGGTAGTCCGGCCGGCTGCCCTTAGATATCGCAAGAAACTCTAAGCAAAGGTAGCACTTATCTTCTAGAAAATCCTTACCCTCGTTTTCCATGTCCTAGTTGGGTTAATGGTTAGTTCCAGTGAGTTACGTGTCGGATATGCTTAGAAATACCCCTAGGTTTGACAGGTTAGGGTTTAGGGGTTGATGGATAACTCACCAAGTATATTCCCTCTGGGAATGAGATTTCAGTGCTAGCCCACTTATGTAAACAGAAAACAAGGGGGGGCTCTGTCACATAAATAAAGTAGTATATAGGAGTGAGGGTTCCTGCGTTCATGACTGAGCTCGTTACTCTTCTCCCGGTGCAAGCTCTAACTTGTGTCGTCAAGGCACAACCCTCTGTTGTGCCGCCCTAACTTCTAGATGCCAGGGGTACGTCCCACCTTCGGGGTAGCTTACCCTTAACGTTGGCGAATCTATGCCTGGGAGGTCTTGTCGGAATGCACGTTCCAAGAGGCAAAGGTTAAGGCTTGTCTCCAGCCTCCTCCTCCACGTCAAGCTAGGTGTAGCACTCACAGCCAAGCAAGGCACATCTGTGTCCTTGTCCAACTATGGGCGTGGGATCTTGTTTGACAGGTTCATGTTACTTGGTTCCTAAGGGTTCATTGAGGGGTTCTAGAGTTGGCATTTAGGAGCCACGTTTGTGGTACTTGGTGCAACTCTTGAATCTAAGGGCTATGGCATGATAGCCCACATCATGGAAGGCAGTGTCACATGGAGATGTGACACTGGGCTAGACATCACGCAATACAAAGCCCAAAGCATGCCCTTTGAGGTTGTGTCATGGGTTTGTCGCCAAGGGGTTGGATACTCTAGCCAACAGGCATGCTTGTGCTTGCACTAGGGTGCTAAGCCTTGGGCATCCGCTCAAGGGAGGTTAGGTCTCGTAACTAGGTGTGCTTTGGCACACTTGGTTAGGGGAGTGTTCTCCTTGGAATCTAGGGTTAAACAACCTAAGCTCATTAGCAGAAGCCCTTTCGTAAAGGCACTCGCAAGGTCATGTACTTAGGGTTATCCAAACCTAGCCTTAGGGAGTTTGCTTAGCAGAACACTCGTGTTCACCTACGGCGCACACTCGTGTCCTCACTAAGTACTAGCCCTAGGTCTAGGGTATGACTTGGCCACTCAAACCCTTAGGGGTTAATCGTGGTTCAGGGTACCCCTTGTCGCCCTAAAGGGGTTGTACTCCCAGAGGGTGATTCCTCAAGGGGTAAGTGACGATGCCTTAGCTCTGTCACGAGGGTATGTGTGGAACACACGTCTCCTTGATGGGGGTTAGGGCATGAACCTGTCTAGGTCTTCTAGGGCAAGACCCAAAGTCAACTAGGGTTATCCCTCAAGGGTTTTGGGGGTAGACATTCTAGGGAGACTTAGGCTAAACCCTAAAGTCTCCAGTCCACTTGGGCATTAGAGTCTAACCCTAGGGTCGTTGGGGTTGTTCTGGAAAATTTAGCGTTGCTCACACAGGGTGATGACGCCGAATGGCCACCTAGCAGCCACGTGTTGGCCCTTTGGGTTAAAACTCTGACAAGTATTCTAGCATCGGAAAAGAGCTTGATTCCGATAAAAGTCTCATACTTAGTCTCTCGTAACTATATATTAAAGGGGGATAAGTATAGTAATAGACCCTTATGAAAAGAGGTAATGAGAAACACCGAGGGATGCCGAAATGTAAAGCTATAATATCATAACATGTGGAGATGTGGGACCATTGGAAAATCAAAGAAATGCGAAGGTGTTTGGTCAAGCATTTGAAAAGTGCTTGTTGTGCACTAGATGACAGAAGTCGTCAACAGCGTTTAATATAAAGGAATAAAGAAACCGTCTTTATTTCTTATTAACCAAGGGGCCAACAACAACACTAACTGAGGCCTTCAATATAAATTCTAGTTAAGTAAAGAAATTAACCAGTGTTGTGTGCGTCGGGTGACAGACTTTGCAGATGTACAAAAGGTCTCCAAGTGACTTCATGTCGCAGGTGGTGCCTCCGGTAGCTAGGTTTACGACTTAGTGAACAACGGTTTAAAATACTTAGTTTCACGTAATGCAAAGGGGGTAATACAACATATGTGAACTTTTAGTTGACTCCGCATAGAGTGATATGTTAGTTTTGGTTAGTTTTTTTAACATTATCTAATCTTGGAGTTAAACGTCAACGAGGACGTTGACATTTTCAAAGGTAGGGAGTGTCATAGTTTTTACTATGACTCGACCCTTTACTTTGGAGGTTGATTGTTGTTACCCACTGTACTATGTTGATAAACCCTAGATGTAGTAAAAAAACAACCCCGCTTTTTGCACTTAAGTGTTTAGGGTAGTTTGGCCGGTTATCTTTAGATGTCGCGAGAAACTCTAAGTGAAGGTAACAGTTACCTTTTAGAAAACCCACCCCGATTTTGACGTCCTAGTTATGATGAGTTTGGCATGTTAAATAGGGTTAAGAACACCCCTAGGGTTGCCCTAACCCACGCCCTAAAACCCCCACCCCCCTTGGGTAGGGTTTAGGGATAGGGGTTAGTGTGCAAACTCATCTCATTAACTCAAGGGCTGGCATTCCGTGCTAGCCCACTTACACATACAGGAAAAGGGGGGGGGCTCCGTCACATAAATAAGGTAGAGTATGTAGGAGTGAGGGTTCATGGGTTCATGACTGAGCTCGTTACTCTTCTCCCGGTGCAAGTTCTAGCTTGTGTCGTCAAGGCACAACCCTCTGTTGTGCCGCTCTAACTTCCAGATGACAGTGGTATGTCCCACCTTCAGGGTAGCTTACCCTTAACATTAGCGAATGCTTGGGAGGTCTTATCGGAATGCACGTTTCATGATACAAAGGTTGAGGCTTGTCTCCAGCCTCCTCCTCCATGTCAAGCCAAGTGTAGCACTCATGGCCAAGCAAGGCACATTTGTGTCCTTGTCCAACCGTGGGCGTGGGATCTTGTTTGACAGGTTCACCTTACCCAGTTCCTGAGGGTTTACTAAGGGGTTCTAGAGTTGGCATTTAGGAGCCACGTTTGTGGCACTTGGTGTAACTCTTGAATCTAAGGGCTATAGCATGATAGCCCACAACAGGGAAGGCAGTGTCACATGGAAATGTGACACTGGGCTAGACGTCACACGATATAATGCCTGAGGCACGCCCTTTAGGGTTGTGTCATGAGTTTGTCGCCAAGGGGTTGGATACTCTAACAAACATGCATGCTTGTGCTCGCACTAGGGTGCTAAGCCTTGGGCATCGACCCAATGGAGGTTAGGTCTCGTAACTAGGTGTGCTTTGGCACACTTGGCTAGAGGAGTGTTCTCCTTGGAATTCAAGGGTTGAACAACCTAAGCTTGTTAGCATGAGCCCTTTCGTGAGGCACTCGCAAGGTCATGTACTTAAGGTTATTCAAACCTAGCCTTAGGGAGTTTGCTTAGCAAAACACTCGTGTCCTCACTAAGTACTAGCCCTAGGTCTAGGGTATGACTTGGCCACTCAAACCCTTAAGGGTTAGCGGTGGTTCATGGTACCCTTTGTTGCCCTAAAGGGTTGTACTCCCGAATGAAGATGATTCCTAAAGGGGTAGGTGACGATGCCTTGGCTCTCACAGGGGTATGTGTGATAAATGACTAAAAATGGTATACCTATCATGCAATACAAGTTGTAGTCATTAGAACTAGAGTGGTTACCCAAAGAGGGCTTAGTGCTCTTCAAAAGTGGAGATGATGAAAGCCACTTCTCTTAAAGGATATTCAAATCTTATTCTATTAAGTGGCCAACTCAAAGAACAAAATTCATTTTTGATAGTATCAAAAAGTATATGTCATGGGTTCAAACGGCAATGTCAAATAATCTTGAGAAGGTAACTAGCTCCTCAAAACTATATAAGCACATGGTGGATTGTTGAGAGACTGTTGTTCGAGAGTTGCAAGGGCCTATTATTAAGAATACAACATTACAACACCCTTTCTAGCCTAAAACAAGGTGACAAAAAGAGATTGAAACCAGTCAACAAGTGGAGTTGACAAAGAGACTAATGATGATGTGGAAGTGCAACTGTCACACTTTGTTGAATAAAAGAACCAGAAGCTTAAACCATGCTTTGACTGTTGCAAAGAGTTTCAAAAGATGATGATCATTCTCATTACTCCAGACCCATTATACAACCACCCTATTTGGATGAGTCAAATTATCAATACACTTGAGGTCAAATGAGGTAAAGATTGCATAGTTCCAACCACAAAGGAGGCGACACAAAGAGGAGAGCCAAAGATATAAATATAGGATCACTGATTGTTGTCCTCCAAGCAACAATTGTGGATCACCAAGAGAGTTTCACCACTAAATCTTAGCACCTTGATGTGAGTACCAGTGCGCTTACTCATTAGAGTATCTAACCCCTCGAGGTTAAACCCATGATATAGATCAGCCTAATGATAAAAGTCATTTATTCTCCAATCGATAGCATATATATTTTGTCATATCAATAAATATAATGAATACTTAAAGAAAACATGGTTTCATAGTCAAAAAGACTTACATGTTAAATCCATATAATATGGGTGGATATTTAAAAGTGTTAAAAGTGTCATAATTAACAAAGCTGCAAAAGAATGTATGTATTATAAAGTTGAAAGTAGCAAAACAATGTAATTACTATATGTTCCTTATATTAATTAAATGGATTTTTGAGTATTAATATTTTCATTTTTAAGATAAACAATGAATATTTTTATATTAAATATTATATAATTATTAATAAATGATAATTAAATTATTAAAATTACTAATTATTAGTGTTTGTGCCTAGTTTTGTTTGAGGGTTTTGTGCATGTAAAGGCATATTATAGTATAATAACTATATATTTAATTATTAATAAGGTTTAGAGCTTAAAACTTCTTTATAGTTTTGGATCCACATTTAACATTTTTGACACATGTGTATATATATATATTATAATATATATTATATACACACACACATAGACACACTCAAGCATCACGCTAACTTGTTAATCTACACATTATTCATATGTTCCTCTATCCATTAAAATTTAATTATAAAAGTAATTTGCAAGCACACTTTATACATATATTGAAAGTGATTTTGCATTGTTTTTATAAAAATATTATCAATTAATTCCTACAGTTACATACACACACATGTATATTTATAATTAAAAGTATTTGTCTCATGTAAACTTAGCACCTTGCTAGATTTAATTAAATTTTCCCAATTTGTATATATATTATATATATTATGTATGTGCATTTTATGTTATATTTTATGTAAATAAGATACTCATTGTGTTTTTTGCATTCATATTGAACTACTTTGTTTAATATGTTTACTATTTAATATGTCTGTTCATTTTATACTAGTTTGTGTGTAAATGCATTATGTATTTATCACATGACGTAATAATGTGTGTTTTCATATTTAATTTATTTCCATTTATTTACAAATATAAAATTTGTACATTTACATTATACATTTCTTACACATATTGACACACTTTTATTGAGCATTTTTTATAATAATATCATCAATATAATACATTATTTACAATATTATATTCATACTAATTATATTATCAATATTATACATATTCATTTTGGGTTAATTGATATTAGGTTAATATATTTTATTTTTCAGCATTAACATATAGTTTAAGAATAATATAGGAATATATATTTTATTTCTAGGGTTAATATATATTTGGGTTTACATTATATCATTTTATCAGGAGACGAGGATGAAGAAGATAATGAAGATGACTACGGTAAATATTTATATATATGTTCGTGTGTATATGTTCATATATCAATCATTTGAAACATTCTTGTTAGAACCAAGTACGAAGATAGTGAAGATGATAACGGTAAACCTTGATATCAAGTGTGCGTGAGTGCGTGCGTGTGTGTTTTTACATATCGTTTGATACATAGATGAGGACGAGTACAGTGACGAAGAAGACGATGAAATAAATAAAGAGTGAAGAAAAGTCTAATTTTGGAAAAAAATCAAAATTACATATCTATATTAATTATACTCTACTATTATATTGCTCCGGTACATATGCATTATCGTGTTATATATGTACATACACATGCACGAAAATAAAATATATAATCATATTTTTATTTACGATATTATAATTTGTTTGTTTACATTATTCGTGTGTTTCATATATAAATGTAAACCTATTATACTAATATTTCTAAAATATATTTGAATATATCAAAAATATATTAAAATATTAAATCAATGATTCAGAATTTTTCGTTGTCATTAAAACTCTGAATAATATATTTAAACAATCTAGATCAAAGGTTAAAATTGAACTTTTCATATTCAAAATTAAAATATTAATAAATTTATAAATTAGGGCAAATAAAATATAAAACACCAATATATTTTCTTTAACACATTAATCAATTTTATGTACAGTTATGGATATGTATAATTAATAAGACAGTATTTATATCTTTGTATGAATACATAAATGTAATTAATAATTAATAATTAGATATTAATATAAATATTACAAAACCCGTGAAGAATACATATTAAAGGAATTTAAATTTGAAATAAATATAAATACATAAGCATCATATTTATGCATATATTATTTCTCATATTTCTTATTTCTCGTAAAAAATACTTTAATATTTTAATTATTAATTATATTTATAACATAAGTGTGTGAAATTGCTAAAAAGGATAAACATGTTTAACATACTATTTTAATAGGAAAATTAATTGTCTTTTGTTAAAATTTCTAGAAACCCCTCACAATTTAGAATCTACAAATATATGCATGAATATGATTATGCTTAAATATATATAAATGTGCGTGTGTATACACACCTCCTAATCTTGTATATGTTTTTATGTATTCTCTATGGGTGTGGTATATACATGGATGTTATATATATTGAGTTATACTCCCATACATGAAAAAGAAAAAAGAAAATTGTTAATTAAATAAATCCACCTTGCCATCTGGGCCCTTGATTTTGATAATTTGGTCCTGGATATTCATGGCATCGAATGTTCTTATTAGTATATTCTAACCATATTAAGAAAATTTGAATGTACATAAGCAACGCGCACATATATATGCTGTGTTTGCGCATCTCATACATAAGCATATTCAAATTATTACTTAGTTCTTAATAAACACATTGTGTGAATCTCAAGAAACTGTTGTCCCACGAGCTCTATAGTACAGACAGGATATGTATTGCTTTATATTCTACATGTATTGCGTAACTAATGAGAAATGAGACTGGCTTTGTTCCATACATAACTGCATTTCCAAAGAATGTGTGGCGTGCGTGCGCGTGAGTTGCTGGCATGTGCATGCATAGGTGTGCGTGCGTGCCGGTGTTGTTTGTATGTGTGTTGTGTGCGTGTGCACATGCGTCTGGTACAAAAAATAATATAAACTTGGTATACTAGTATTGTATTGTCAGATATATGTGTGTGTGTGCATCTTATTTCTTATTTTTAGACTTCTCATTCCTGTGTAAGTCATATCCAAAGAAAAATCTTCTAAGTTATTTCTTACAAGTCACGCAGACCATATATATATATATATATATATATATATAGTCTAAAAATCCATTTTAGATTGCACCGTTTGTCTTCATATGATAAGAGAATCCAAAGAATTTCCCTCCTTCGCCCATGGCACATGGGAACTTCCGTTATATATATACAACGTATACACATATACACATGTATTTTGATACATCGTATGAGTGTGTGTATGAGCGAGATGTATACTTTGATGTGTAATGTCACATCCATAACACGTGCATGTGTTCACATGTTACGTTGGGCACTGTGCGGTGGGTCCGCCTTGTCTATTAAACAACAACACAAGCACGTTACGACGGTTAAAACACGTTAACAGTTTGCCTCCTATTTCCGACTATAAATACAACCCCTTACTTGCCTCTCACCGGGGGGCATTTCCGACAATGTCTTCCAAGAATGCTGGAAGCGTTTTGAGCGTTCTTCTTGTTTCTGTCTTGCTGTTAAACACCGTTGATGCCGACACGTTCCTTCCGTCGGATTATCGCGATGCTCTCTCTAAATCCATTATGTTCTTCGAAGGCATGCGTTCTGGAAAACTCCCTTCTAATCAAAGAATCGTGTGGAGATCTCATTCTGGCCTTAACGATGGCAAATCCCAAAATGTATATATACACACACATATTGTACATTCTTAACAACTAACTAAGAACACTAACATTTGGGTAAACTCTCTAGGTTGATTTAACAGGAGGATACTATGACTCAGGGGATAATGTTAAGTTCGGTTTCCCTATGGCATTTACCATAACTCTTCTCAGCTGGAGTGTGCTCGAGTTTACAAACGAACTAAGAACAGCAGGGGAGCTTGAAAATGCCAAGGCAGCCGTCCGATGGGGGACCGACTACTTGCTCAAAGCCTTTCGTCCTCCATACACACTCTGGGTACAAGTTGGGGACCCGAACTCGGACCACCAGTGCTGGGAGAGACCAGAAGACATGGATACTTCTCGGGCCTCTTACAAGGTCGATCCTAGTAAGCCTGGGTCTGATGTTGCCGGTGAAACCGCGGCTGCACTCGCTGCTGCCTCCTTGTCTTCCAGAGCTCGGACCGCGCTTACTCTCAGAGGCTTCTTTCAGCTTCCAAACAGGCGCGTGTGCGTGCGCGCGTGCGTGTTAAGAATTGACAATCTTTGCATATGCAGGTTTTTACATTTGCTGACAAGTTTCGGGGAGCTACAGTGACGTATTAGGGGCACTCGTGAGTCCCTTTTACACGAGCTATTCTAGTTACAAGGACGAGCTGCTTTGGGGTGCTACTTGGCTTTACAAAGCTACGAATGATCCACAGTATATACAGTATATTACAAAGCACGGGGATGAGCTCGGAGGTCCAGGGACATCGTACAATACATTGAGTTGGGATAACAAATACGCCGGCGTGGATGTCTTGTTGGCCCAGGTAAAAACATGATGATTTGCGTGGTTTAGTTTAGTTTAATATCTGTTCCCATGTGAAAACAACTCTTTTCTTACCGTACCATAGTTTTTTGAACGGGGTTACCGTTGAAGTATGCCATATATAAAATATATACACGTTTCAAAGTACAAGAAAATATAAGGTTTCACGTGATTCCAGGTGTACCTTACCACAGCGAAACAGAACGATAAGAACGTCTTACATGCTTACAAGTCCCGTGCTGATGACTTTGTATGTTCTGCTATGCCTGGGAGAGCCACCATAACACAAGGTGTGTGTGTGTGTGTGTGAAGTCAGTATATTAAATAATGTTTGTCCAGGTGGACTTTCTATCACGGGGGGACAAATAATCTCCAGTATGTCACAAGCAATGCCTTCCTCCTGATCACATATGGGAGGTACTTGATGAAGAGTGGTCAGGCAGTCTCGTGTGGAGGGAACAATGGCTTCAACCCAAACCAGCTTATTGCTTTTGCAAAACAGCAGGTGCGTGTGTGTATGTGTATGTGTATGTGTGCGTGTGTGAGAGAGAGAGCATGTACATATACATGTCGTACACAACTTAATATGCATAATTTGTCTAGTTTACAATTAAAAACTGAAAAGTATTCATCAAGATTGTGCTCCTCAACGAAAACTTTGATTCTGTATATACGGTCACACGTGAAATGTACACTCACGTGTGTATGCACTTTTATACACATATACACATCTCTCTTACAGGTGGACTACATATTAGGCAACAACCCAAAACATATGTCGTACATGGTTGGATTTGGTACAAGGTTTCCACAGCGTGTTCATCACAGGGGCTCATCTCTACCGTCTATCAGGATTCAAGCAGATCACATTACATGCAATGCAGGTTTTACTTGGTTGCACACAAGTAGCCCAAACCCTAATCTACTCACTGGTGCTATTGTTGGAGGTCCTGATGCATCTGATAACTTCTCAGATAACCGCGATGACTTCTCACAGGCTGAGCCATCTACTTATGCAAGCTCTGGCTTTGTTGGTGCCCTTGCTTTTCTAACTTCTTAATATATCGTTTCCAACTATCTGGCTTATATGTATTACATTATCAGGATAAAGAGTCTCTCATCGGCAATACCGTTGTTTGTCTTATATTCAAATAACTGCGAGGATTTCACAATTTAAACTCCAGTACATACTGATCTATGTGTGGAGTTATCTCATATTTCCGATATGTAGTCGCATTCACCTCGCGGATGAAGCTTTGCACCTTAAAGTCTGCAAACTTAATCTTGCACTCAAAGGCTGTAAGGCGCCAGTCAACATTAAGCTCAGAAATACCATCCCACTCCACTGGATGGTCGAGGCTTACAGTCACTTCGTATATGCGGACCAGAACCTTATCGTCTGCTTCTCTCTTGGTCCTGAATGAATCCCACTACTTTTGGCTTCCTGATAGAGCTCTCGCATATGAATCGGCATCCAGTGAATTAAGCCGCTGCCTTTTAAATCTGGAAAAGTTAGGTCGCAACATAATCCATGAATTTCCATTTATAGATTGTCTTACTTGTGCACTCTCCTGCCGCTCCTACTGGCATGTCCTTGAATGCGAACCAGTCTTGTAACTGCAATAACCTTATTCATTTAGTCTCTAACTTCAGCTTCTTCAAGCAATCCGTCATTTTCCACACGCACATACACCATGTTTATAAGTTGTAAACGGATGCTTGTCTTGGTTTGAATGAAACTCTAAGTGCTCTAGTTCTATTTATACAGTGAGCTTAACTAAGCACATGATGTAAACTTTTGCAACCAAATAATTTTAGTAATTCAAAGTAAATTTCTGCTTTTCTTCTCTCTTGACAATGTCTTTGTTCAATAATTTCTTAATGTTGTTTTAAAAACATTAAAGGAAACACCAACTTGATCTCAAGTTTCTCATCTTCGTTAATATTATAACAAAAAGTAATTTCATTAATTATCATTTGGTTTTTGAATTTAATGGCATCTTAAAAGACGTTGCTTCTTGCAAATATTATGCATCATACACCACCTTACTTTATTTTTTAAACTATGTCTCTCTATTAATAAGTCTTTCACCCCTTAATATGGTTCACATCATTAATGTGATTCTTATCAACACTTTTAAATAAGTGTAATAATTTCCTGACAACTCCTTCAAAATTTATTATTAAAAAATTTTTATTCCATTATGATGTGGAAGACCATTTTGATAAAAAAATTTATTCTTACTTATGTTGTTAAAAAGGGTTATAAATTATTATGGATCAATATTGATTATAAAAATCATTTTTAATCAATATTAAAAATGATAAACTAATCTTTTTCAAAATGTACGTACTTTACTTTTGGATTGCACTGGTTTAAGATTTAGATTTAAAAAGTAATCCATTTTTGAAATGTTAAACTTTTATAATATGCTTATCCAAAACAACCTTTAAATTCTTTTAATTAATAATACTTTTAAAAAGACAATGCTTAATCAATTTATAGTAACAGTCACCCTAAAGAACCAATCAAATAAATGCATTAATATGTTATTTTGACATTTGTCTCCGTTAAAAGAATTTACATAAATTTTATAAGGAAAATCTACTCACTTGCTCTACCCAAAATATTTTTTATCTCACGAGATTGTATATGTTGCAATTTAGATAATAAACCTCAAAATTCATAATTTTATTTATATTGAATTAAAAAAACAAGATGAAACAATCATTATATTTATTTAAAACAACATTAAAATCAAAAGCCAGAATGATGACTCACAAATGCATTTGAAAGATTATACGATATTGACTTTTAAGGTTAAAAATATGAATTCTGTTTTATATACGTGAGACGAGTACACGAACAAAGTCTTGTGACGAGCACAACTTGTTAAGTGATAATGACAAAGATTTGTAAGATGATGATGAAGAGTCTAACGATTCCAAAGCCGAGTATTTAACGGATTTTGAAGAAGAATATTACATGATGAAGATAGTGAAGGAGCAGCCCAAGAAGAAGTTAAAGTGAATGATGATAGATATAACATATGTGTGTGCTGCGTGTGTAAGATTTCTAAAAACATATTATGGTTGTCAGGAACAAGCAGGGGAGAAGATGGAGAGAATAGTGAAGAAGAAGATGAAGATGATGGTAACCCTTGCATACAATACATGCATACATACATAGATGTATATGTGTACCTATATATATATCGCCGTGTGTGGTTTTTCTTGTAATCACTTGGAACTATGGTTCCCAGGGCGAAGGTAGTGCGGAAAGTGTGAAAGAAGATGATGATGGTAAACGTGTGTGTATGTGTCTTCGTAATATCAATCATTTGAACCATGCCAGGACCAAGCAAGAAGAAGGAAACAACAAAAATGGATGAAGATGGTAAACGTGTGTGTATGCATGCTTAGTTTACCATTATATCATGTTCATGTTTTTTATCAGGAAAAGAGGATGAAGAAGATAATGAAGAGGAAAATAAAGATGACTACGGTAAATATTTATATATATGTTTGTGTGTATATGTTCATATATCAATCATTTGAAACATTCTTGTCAGAACCAAGTAATGAAGAAGACGAAGATAGTGAAGATGATTACGGTAAACCTTGATATCAAGTATGCGTGAGTGCGTGCGTGGGTGTGTGTGTTTTACATGTCGTTTGATACATAGATGAGGACGAGTACAGTGACGAAGAAGACAATGAAATAAAGAGTGAAGGAAAGTCTAATTCTTAAATACTTCCCAAGGGGAGGATGCAGAGTATGGCAACAAGTGCAGGTTTGCCCATGGGAAGGTGAACGTAGAAAACATAAGAAACTTTAGGTGAAACTTCATATCTCAATTTTGATTTTATTCTTATTTTTAATTTTAATTTTTAATTCTTAAAGGCATATATAATCTAACGGTTACAGTGAAAAGGATACATCTAAAAGAACATACATAATTTAACGGTTATTATAAAAAGGGTTCATATAATTGAACGGGTATAATAAAAAGGTTACAAATCAAGCATATATAAAGAGATTGTACAAGGAAAGATTTATAGGTATTTACAGTAAGATGGCTTTAAGTGCTAATGGTGTACCAGATTTCGAAGCGTTAACAAACATGGAGTTTGAGAGTTTAGCAAATATGAGTGACGGTCCCATGTGGTGGGTTGCACTCTGTCCAACACTCCCGTATTTAGACAAGTTAAAGTGTGATCCTCAATTGGGAATAAGACCTTTTATGTACTGGTGTAATCCTGTGCTCAAGAAGTTTTGTGAGAAATATGATCCAAGTCCTGCTCCCAGTACCAATCCTTCTCCTTCTCCAAAGGGTTCTTCTCGTGGGAACGCTCCTTCTCCCACGGGTTCTTCTCGTGTGAACGCTCCTTCTCCAAAGGGTTCTTCCCATGGGAACGCTCCTTCTCCCAAGGGATCGAAGAATGGTCGTTCTCGTAAAGATAAGTATGTTCCTGCTCCTGCTCCTGCTCTTGTTGATGTTCCTGCTCCTGCTCATGCTCCTGTTGCTGTTCCTGCTTCTGCTCCTGCTCCTGCTCCTCCTGCTTCTGCTCCTGCTCCTGTTGATGTTCCTGCTGCTGCTCCTGGTCCTGTTGCTGCTCCTGCTCCTGCTCCTGTTGATGTTCCTGCTACTGCTCCTGGTCCTGTTGATGCTCCTCCTACTTCTGCTCCTGCTCCTGCTCCTGTTGATGTTCCTGTTGCTGCTCCTGGTTCTGTTCCTGGTCCAAGTCACTCGGCTGGTTTTCTGTCTTTCTCACCGGTATTGGGATTTTCAGCGGTTGTAATGTTGGCTGCTCAGTTCTTGGTTGCAAATCTTTATTGAAGTTTTTGCGGTGATATATGTTGATTTTTTTACCAATAAAGTGACAATTTGCCTTTATGTAGTTCCATGAAAATATAAGTGAATATTTACCACTAGATTAATTTCCTTTTAAATGTGAACATAAGTTTAGGTTAGTTTGATATTTTATAAAGGGTCAGTTTGATAATTTGAAGATTTAATTTTAACAAATATAACATATTATATTTTAGGATATACTTAAAGGATTGTTAATCTAAACCGTGTTATACGCACAATACATACACACACTACATTACCTTAGCTAATTTGGTCCTCTGTATGTGTATGAAGTATGTACAAGATGTAAGATGCACAACATATATATGTTTGTAGGAGGTGACCGAGATTGAGCCACTGACCATCTGATCTGCAGTCACCCGCATATTCTTTAGAAGGAATCAATATACTTGTTACTTAAAAACATTAAATAAACTAGAAAATACATAACTTCATGGTTACCAGTTTTTCTTTGTGTGTGTGTGTGTGTGTCTGTTTGTGTGTGAGAGAGAGTATGCTAAGGAAGAGTCGTACACAAATATACAAGAACGAAAATATATGCTAAACTATCGGCTTTAGAAAAACACCATCATAATTGAAAAATGATATTCCAATAAGAATATTGGTTACTCTCTCTCTCACACACACCGCGCGCGTGCAACGACTCACGTAAAAGGTGAATAAAGTATTTGTTGGTAATAATAATGATTCGCCTCAGACCAGATTGTCTAGCACAGAAAACTAGAAGATAGAGACAATTATGAATATTATTTTCTTATCTATCTATATGTTTGTATGTGTATAATTATATATATAAGATATTTCAACTTTCTTATATGATTGAATTGATCTAAGGTATGTAAATTAAGTACTAAATTAAAGCAGAGATTGGATTTCAAAGTATGTATATCAATATCACTTCTGTATATGTACGTTCGACATACATATATAGATATACGCGTACACACACACATATATATGTATGTATGTATGTGTATATATGTACATTCTAGAGAATGTATTTTATATTAACAATTCAAGATTATTCAAAACATACTTAAACAGAATTAAAAAGATAAAAATTACATATCTATATTAATTATACTCTACTATTATATTGCTCCCGTAAATATGCATTATCGTGTTATATATGTACATACACATGCACGAAAATAAACATATATAATCATATTTTCATTTACTATATTATAATTTGTCTGTTCACATTATACGTGTGTTTCATATATAAGTGTAAACCTATTATACTAATATTTTTAAAATATATTGAATATATCAAAAATATAATAAAATATTAAATCAATAATTTTTTGTTGTCATTATTGTAGTACAACTCTGAATAATATATCTAAACAATCTAGATCAAAGGTTAAAATTGAATTTTTCATATTCAAAATTAAAATATTAATAAATTTATAATATATTAATAAATTAGGGCAAATAAAATATAAAACACCAATATATTTTCTTTAACACATTAATCAATTTTATGTACACTTATGGATGTGTATAAAATAATATATATTTAATAAGACATAGTATTTATATGATTGTATGAATATATAAATGTAATTAATAATAATTAGATATTAATTATAAATATTACAAAACCCATGAAGAATAAATTTAAATTCGAAATAAATAAAAATACATAAGCATCATATTTCTGTATTATTTCCTTATATATATTATTTCTTGAAAATAATACTTTAATAATTCAATTATTAATATATTAAATTTATATTTATAACATAAGTGTGTGAAATAGCTAAAAAGGATAGACATGTTTAACACACTATTTAATGGAAAATCAATTCTCTTTGTTAAAATTTCTAGAAACCCCTAGTAATTTAGAATTTACAATATATGCATGAATATGATTATGCTTAAATATATATAAAGTCTGTGCACACACACATATTCTTCTCTTGATTTAATCTAGATTTTTTCTTTTTAATTACCTCTTAATCATATATAACCAAAACGAGATTATCTATAATTCAAATTAGTAATAATTAATAATTTTTATTAATTTTTTTTATAGTATTAATGAATTTGACATTGAAATTACTTTTTAAGTTAAATAAAGTTAGAACATCTATTGTTCAACATGATTACACAAGTTAGTGAAGATGTATATATTCAATAATATGTCTTTTATTATTTAATATAAAAATTATCACCACAAATTCCATCGTTCTATACGATTAATTTTATCAAAATGAGTTTTCTAATTTTTATTCATCATTAAATTCTTTTGCACATTTATCTTTGATACGATTTTAGTGTTGTTCATCGTGCAAAAGAATTTTCTTTTATGTCCTTAATTTTATTATCTGTTAAAAAGACAAATATGTGACATTAATCCTAATCTTAAAAATCAATATTATACAGTTTTTGAATACATTTATGAGTTATCATTCTAACCTTTATTTTTAATATTACTTTAGATATAGAAATGATTGTTTCATCGTGCTTTTTTAATTTAATGCAAATAAAATTATAAATTTATAAGTTTATTATGTTAAGTGCAGCATATAGAGTCTCGTGAGATAAAAAGAAACATTTAAGTACGGCAACTGAGGTGGATTTTCCCTATAAAATCTATGCAAATTTTTTTTATGAACATAAATATCTAAATAACATAATAGTGTATTGGGGTGACTACTACTATAATTTGATTAAGCATTGCCTTTTTAAGTAGTATTGTCAATAAAAAAAATCTGAAAATTGTTTTTCATAAGTATTTTGGAAATGTCCAACAATTCACGAATGTACTACTTCATTTTAAAAAAAGAACCAATTTATCATTCCTAGTGATTTTTAATATACTGTACATAATCATACCCTTTACCATTGATATCTAATATTTTGAAATGTTTTTCAATAGTCGTCCCAATCAAGCACCACCTTAAACCACATAATTGAGCAGCAACAAGACACTCGTTACCTCTGAACGTCAGAAATTTCTCATGTGCAGGTGGCTACCAGCCTAGATGGGATACTTGGGGATATTTTGTCACTAGCAAGGTCCCAATGGTGTTTACTTATGGTCACCATGAGATCGAGTTTGATAAATCAGTGATAAGTTAAACTTCTCTCTTTCTCTCTCTTTCAAACACACACACACACACACACACAATGTTCCCCTGCAGGATGCTGTGCATATTGATGGTTTTTTAGCTGCCAATACAAGATTCGCAGCTCCTTGGCAAACTTCTGAAAGCTGGGGACCAATCTATTATTCTGCAATGCTGGTCCAGTTATTGCACTCAACTCCTGCATTGCAATAGGAAAGTATACGCCACAGGTATGAAACTTAATAAAGTTTTAAAAACATGTTATTAGAGAACGCGTTCACACGTTTTTGCGGACGTTCGTTAACGTGTTTGCGAAACAGGTTTGCAAGTGCGTTTGCCTAATTTGTTAATTTTTTAAATATATAATTTAAATATTTTAAAATCCTAGCATTTTTTATATATTTAAATATGCTAAATATTTTAAATATTTAATCAATTTTGGTTTTGTTATCGGATAACGCTCTTGCGGCATTTTGAGAACGTTCGACAACCCGGTCGTAAACCGAGAACACGCTCGGAAAATCCGAGCGCGTCAACCTTTTAATAATGGTTAATCTAACATTATACATTATAGGCTGACCTTGAGAAAGTAGACCGCTCGGTAACACCATGGGTTATAATTATTACTCGTACACCTTGGTACAACAGTTACAACTTACATTCCATGGAAGGTGAAGTTATCGTCCTGCTATTAAATACTTTGCAGTTTTTGCCGGTCACGTTCATTCATACGAACGTTTTGTAAGTTATAAAACACAACACACACACACACACACGTGCTCTTATACACATACTTGGCTTCTCTAAAACTACCAGTGAGTTTAACACCACATAGAGAGTTCACATGCATGAATATCAAACTTCCTGGGCAGTTCACTCTATATTGTTTACATTATATGCAGACTACCCCAGCCAAGCTACCCAAAGGCAAATCTCTACAAGAGCCTCTAATATGTATATATACATACATACGAAGCACGGTGATACAAAGTAGTTGTATCTTATTTATGTATCACTTGACTGCACTGTACGCATGTATATGTGACATCTGTCTGTGTGTATACAAGTAAATTTTATGTTTCACAGAGCGATGACGGAAAACTCTTGCCGCACACACGCACACGCACACACAACATGTATGTAAGGCAACATAAATAGAACGCATATAAATAAACGAGTCTTTAATAAAATTAATATTAATATTAAATTGCCAACTTATTATTGATCATATGTCAAAGTTAAATCAATTCAGCGACTGTGTTCGACTAAACACAAACACACCTCCATTGCCAAGAGCTCTACCGATGAGCATATTGCTATCCAGATAAGTGAGATAATAAAGAAGACCCGCAATTTGCCTGAATAATGTAGCATTAAAATTGTCACACAAAACACATACGAATATAAAAGGTGTGCGTGTGTGCTTGTGTGTGTGTGTGTGAGAGAGAGACAGAGAGAGAGAGAGAGAGAGAGAGAGAGAGAGAACCTTCTTGTGTTGACTGGAGTTCCTTGTAGGGGGATGGTAATGTCCAGAGAACGTAAGGCTTGCAAAATCTGCATATATTTTTGTCATATTAGTACTTACAAGTGGACTGTTTTATTACACACCTCCAGATTAATGAAAGTCCGAGGTAGCACAGCTGGAGCTAGCAAAGCTTGAAACTCCTCACTTATTGAAACTTCACCCACCCGTGCCTGAAATTTAACTTGTGTGTGTGTGTGTGTGTGTGTGTGTTGCTGTCTATCTATGATATGGACACACACACACATGCACACGCACGCACATGACCTGTTTGAATTCAAGCTGGATAGTACGAGCACTAACAATTGAGAACCCCGCGGTGACAATCAGAGTTGCCCCATCTGCATCCTAAGAACATGAAAGTCAGCCTCCGTGCTTACCTCTCTCCATACATACATCTCTGATACATACGAGAGTACACACACACACCACACACACACACATATATATATATAGAGAGAGAGAGAGAGACAACACAAACACACGCATATACACACACAATATTACCTGCAATACGCCAGGAATGCTCCATTTGACAACATTTAGAACTGTTCCTCCATCAAGACTGCCCGAGCATTCAAATTTTTGATATATTTGCCCTGCCTGCTAGTGAGATATAGTATAAATACATATGTCATCTGTACACTCCAACTCACATATGTATACACAAAGATTCTCTATACATATATACAGTTATATTCCTGATACATGTCAAGTACTTTGTATGCAAACTCACACACGCACACGCACACACATTCACACACACACACACACACCTTGAAGAATGGGAAGCTTCCAGCCTGAAGAATTGAAACAACATCAGGGCAGATGTGTATTGCAACAACCACGTCCCATCCAATTTGTTAAGGTCCAATGCAGCAACCGCATCATATTTTTCAACTTCAACCTTGCTTCACACATGTTTAACACATACAGTTTCCGCTTATTATCCATAAACAATAAATAAATATTTATTTTTTTTGTTTAATTATTAAAAAAGATAAGGTAGTATTAGTATATATACCATTGACTCCTCTAAATGGGCTCTTTGCTCTGGAGTTGTGCGAAATCCTCTATCCGTGTCTACAATTTGCGTTTAATAAATTCATTTTAGCCTTTTGTACATCTTTCTCCTGTACAAAAATGCATTTAATTTAGATATATATGTATATATAGCATACACATACATACCCCAGAATGCAGCCTGGATGCAGAGAAGATATCCTAGTATATCTTGGTGCTAATCTCACTGCTCTTGGAATACCAAATGCGGCAATTTTAACAAATCCATGGTGAACAATGACCTAAATATTTTATATATGAAAATTATTATATTGAGTTGCTATATTCCTATTAAACTTAATTAAATATCAATATTATTTATAAGGAAAATTCTATAATATTATACAATTTATAATTAACACAAACTGTAATGTAACTACGGTAATATGTAAGTTACCTTAGTAAGCGTATATAATTAAAGTATATATAAAGATTAATCATATAATTAAACTAATTTATTATAAGTTTATAAGATAACCCAATATGACTAAAACTGTTCCCAGTTTCCTTCTTTCTTTGTGTTCTGATTGTATATTGTCTCAGGTTCTTACATTGGTGGAGATGCCGAGTAACCTCTTTGTATATACCTTAATTATGTACACTTACTAGGAACCTACTTATTTACTATAATTACATTACACAACCTATTTATATGGTTATTATAATATATATTTATACCATTACCTGAACAATTTAGGAATTATATAATAGAGATTGAGCTATTTTTTCCTATATTTTACATTTAAAAAATATTCATATGCCAGTTTTAAATAAGAGTTTTAAGTTATATATAAATATTTATTTACTTTACGTACATGTTTAAATTTATGTACAATATACATTTACTTATATATATTTATAATTTATTGTTTCAAATGTAAATTAAATCGATTTTGAAAGTTCAAATTTCTATATTACATATTTTATGCAATAAAGTCCATATACAATGAAATAATAAATTCCAAATATTTAGATATTATTTTAAATATATAAAATTGTCCATTGCATTCCTAAGATATTCCTTTCAGGATATGCTACCTATATATTATACTTATCATATGTGATATGTATCTCTCAACACACATCGGGGATATCCATCTGAGAACTGTTCTTTTTGAAAAACTATTTATGTATATACATGTGTGTGTGTGGCGCGCGTGTATTAGTGAGTTTGTAGGTACGCAGGCATATATATGCATGACATATATATACACGTACTTGTGTTATATATAATTATATAGACATAACTAACACAAGTAAGAAACATGCATATTATTAATTAATAGATAAACAAAATACATGACATGTTTGTAAGAGAAGTGCAGGCACGTTTTAGCAATAGCCATATAAATACCACCAGTTCTTCCACAAACACAAGCAGCTGTTTTAAGTACATAGCTAACTAGCTGCATAACATTTCTTAAACATGGCTTATAGAGCAATTAGCTTAATTATGCTAATCACATTTCACACTTGCACTCTCTGCAGTTGCTGATGAGTATTCCTACTCGTCTTCTGTTAAGGTTAACTCGGATGTTAAGGATAAGTATGCTCCTAAACACGAGGTTTATGATGATACATACACCACTGTTGTCATGGGATATGTCTACTGTCAGGGCTGCCATGGACAATGGACCAAACATCTTGCTGGTAATAACTTCATAAATATTAGATATAGTCTCCAAATATATAATTATGGAATATTCGAATAGTTTAACATATAATTAACATAACAGGTGCTGAAGTGGCTGTGGAGTGCAAGAACAACAAGGGTTTCTAGTTGCAGAGGGAAATGACACCACAGACGAGTACGGCTTCTACGAGATCAAGCTTCCGTACGATTACAAGAGCAAGTACGGAGCCGACAGCTGTACGGCCAGGATCGTCGAATCGGGTGACTCCACGTGTGATGTTCCAACCAATGTGGGCAATGGCAAGGATGGAGCCAAGGTTGTCTACTTGAAGAGCTACTACAACGAGGCATTCTTCAAGGCCGCTCCTTTTGCGTATAGCGAAATTTGCCCCAAATACTAAGTTTAAATTAATATATTAAAATTAAACTTTTGTTTAAACTACGGTTAATTACTCTTTACACACCAATGTTATTATTTCTAATACAATTTTAAAAATCAGCATGGTTTTATTTCATAGAAAGTATATTGAAATGTAAAACTGCTTATTAAAAATTTATCTAATAAATATCAACAATGTTTTTAAATTTATGAAGTTGTCATAATGTAGTGTATATACATATACATATTATTAATTTGATATGGAATACACTACAAGTTTATTAAATTACCATAGTCTTGAGTATTTCGAATAAAGCACTGGCAAGTTGAAGAGGCAACTCTGTAGATGCATCCTCTTTCATATTAAGCAGCTCCGTACGCGTATACCGTATCCTTTCATCTACAAACACATTTAAGTTATGCATATATATATAACATAATTAGTAAAAACATAAATGGTTAACTGGTCATCTAGAATTTCAAATTAAATGAGTAAATAAGTTTATCAAACTGTAGCATATAGTTTTTATTATAATGAAAATACGAGTAAGGATGTATAATAAACCATAGTAAATTACTGATACTTACTCTAAATATGTATTTTAACTTAAATCAATTTATTACAACAAATCTAATGTGGCATATGAATATCCAAATGATATGGATATATGTGCATATAAGATAACGCTCTTCAAATGGTTATTTGGTTATTCGGTGCGTGGGCACACACACACACACACACACACACACACACACAGAGAGAGAGAGAGACAGAGTACATCGTATATAAGGATGACAGCACATTAAACACGAACACACACACACACACACACACACACTACCTTTCGAGTGGTTATTTAGTGGTATAAAGCGACGTAAGTTCTTAACAGGGGTAACCTTCTTTTTCTCTAAATCTCCAAGTTCAGTAAGATCGTGCACCACACGTATGTGTTTAAAGCGATCACTAAACTGAAGAATACACCCTCGTGTAACCAGCCAGCAATCAGTGAGATCAAGCTCTTTAAGTTGAGATGGCGGTCTAAAAGAACCCAAACCTGTAATAGAATTATTGTATATCTTAGTTATTTAAAAATAATAAATACAATTATAATAACATTATTGAAAGTACACACAGTAGTGTACTTGTGTAAGGATCTATTGAGGATACGCGCAGGCAGGCACACACACACACACACACACACACACACACACACACACCTGAGTCAGTGAGAACACAGCCTTGAAACGAGAGGCTTTGCAAGTTTGTTAATGCCGAGAGCTCGTGTAGAGACTTATCACTTAAAAACTCCGCACACAATAGTAGATGTGTTAACTGTGTTAAGCTCGCTAAACGCTTGCAGCTCTTGTCTGAGAACTTTGTTTTACGTAAATCCAATGTTCTAAGATTTGGTAGCTGCTGTAGAGCTAGCACTGTCCATGTATTTGTTTCCGTGTCAAAACCTGCATACATGTGCATGTGTGTTCGTGAGTGCGTGTGATTTGTGTCATAGATGTCTACATATGTGACGTACATGCCATTCCCCTTCCTATAAATATAAGTAGGTACGTATATATACCCACCTACTTATACGTGTTACACGGATAGATACATGTAATCCGTGTAACTATACTGTGTGTATGTACATACACATGCATGTATGGTTTATATATACTTAAAGATTTCAAGTAGATATTAGTCTATATTGTTTCAAGTCTTTGTACAAAATTATATCTAAATACATATCTATATATATGTATGTATGTATATCAGCATATCTACAGATGTATCTATTATCCGTAAGTTAGTTGTGTGCATTGCATAACAGGGAACAAGACTAGTGAATATCAACACTAGAAGGTGTTCTCATTAGTTATACACGCACACCCACACACACACCTGTGATATCGTTCTGCCCGAGATCAATATTCACTAACGAAGTTATCGTAGCAAGAAGGCTAAAAACCTTGTCGTCAACCGAGGTCCGTCGAAGAAGAATATCCTCTAACAGAGGAGCAAATCCACACAAAGCTCCAATACCTTGGGAACCAACCTTAGTATCACTAAGATCAATCATTTTAAGATTCCTTGCACACTCGGATAATAAGTTCATTGTGTCATCAGAAACCTTAGTATAGCTAAGGTTTAACCTTGTGACTTTCCTTAAGCTTGGTAGAAAATCAAACATTGTTAATGTTGTTGATGATAAATCAAGAATCCTGACCTCGTTAATTGAAGAAACACTCAATATGCCCGTCTTTGACATATAAAGCTGTAAGCCAACATTAATAAGTAGTCTCCTATGTTTCACATATTACAAATGTAACATCGTGTGTGTGTGCGCGGCGTTTGCTAATCACAACAATTTCTAGTATCTGTAGTTTCTAAATACACGTTACGCAAATATATCTATATCTATATCTATATCTATATATCTATCTATATATAACAATTGAATAAGTAGATATTAGAAATATCTAACTAACATAACTGTTAAGAATTAGTTTATGTATTCAGTCAGATGTTAACTATATAGTTGTAAGTACTGTTGTAGAGAAGTGAAACAACAGCCTTCGAGAATAGAGAAGTTTTCACAGTTAGAGAGGTCCAAATACAAGAGGTTTGACATAGGAGGAAGTATAGCAACCGCCGTCCATGCCAAGCTTAGACTCTCCAGTTTAGTGAATGAAGTGAGCATTTTAGCTCCTTTGTTAGATATGTTGCTTCCCCACAGCTCAAGGTGAGCCAGGTGTCGCAAAACCTGTAAAATATCTGTGTGTGTGTGCGTTCATGTGTTAATTGTGACAGCAGCATAGTTTGAATACATACACATACACAGACAGCATACACACACACCATCATACACAACGATATTACTGGAATGAAGACATATGCTCATCCGTAACTGGCAGTCCACCGAGGTTTAGATGTGTGAGGTTTGTGAGGATAGACAATTTACCAAGTACTTTATGTCCAATGCCGGTTTCAGACAATCCTAAGCGTTTAAGAGTGGTTAAATGCTAATATGTGTCTGAGGCCATCATCCGTGATCTTTCTTGCAACGATCCATATGCAACACCTCCACCCACTCCAGTCCTGAATATTTTTAAGCTCGTATATATATACTTTATACACACACACAAAATAACAAAACAGATAAGAATAAACTTGCCTGAGAGGTGCCATATTGCGGAATTTTGAGAGACTTGCAACCAGTCAAGTTGAGAACACGTAGATGCCGAAAGCCACCAATATAAGCTAACCATTCTGCGTCTACACTGAGGTTTCCGCTTAAATCTAGTTCTCCAACCGTGAACTGAAACAACCTACGCAAAAAGATATCCAGAAACACATGACCAGAAGAAGGCAGAAAGTATTTCCCCTTGTCATTGTGTGTGTGTTGAGAGAGAGAGAGAGAGAGAGAAAGAGAGAGAGAATCAATTCAGTGCTTTAATTACAAAGTACATTGAATAATATATATATTGTACTATACGTATGTCTGTCTAAATATCCGAGTATCTTTGTGAAAAATTATAACCGGTAACACAAAAGAATGAGTACATTCCTATGATATATATCATATATACAGATGTATACAGTATTGTACTATATTAATTAGTGCAAATTACAAGTAGTTGTTTTCTTAGTGCGGTAGTACACTATCTAGCTATACTCACACACAATCAAGTTTTCCCTGGTTATACTGAATTATTAAGTCTGTATATGTATGCATATGTACAACAAGCACACGCACAAGTACACAAACGTATATGCCAAACATAGATAAATTGTTATAACTACTAGTAGTAATGATATGCATAGCTTTGAATTACTATATGGTACCTGATTATAGAAATTACACACACACAACACACACACCACACACCTTTGGTAGCTTTTACAAGCATCAGTAAATATATATCAACTATACATACGTTTTCACTAGTCGACTGCTATTTGAATATACACACGGATATCCACACGCACACACCACATATGTAGCTTACTCTAGAAGTGGAGCAGACAAGAGATTATTGAATAGGAGCCTGTGAAGAAGCAATTCGGCGAGTTGTGTAGGCAATTTCTCCAGAGTTCTTCGCTGCTTGCGCCACGCACGCACGCTTTCCCTGCTCCTGCACGCCGCCTCCACACACATCATCACCAGTTGCCCTCCCTCCATGGTCCCTCTAAACCCTAGAAAATGCCATTATACTTGTATTAAAAGTGAATATACCCCTGAAAAATGTTTTATATATAATTAAAATTATAACTTTAATCTCTTGTGATTCTGGAATTAACTCATGTGTAATTTGATATAATTTAATTAATATAATATAATATATTAATTTATTAATATATATCCTAATGAACTTAGAAGTGACATTGTATATCTATAACTTAAACTTCCTCGACGTGTGTCCACGTTTATCGTCTTTAAAATACTACACGTTCTGCATGTATGTTTGTAGCTACACACGCACGCACATGCATATGTGTATGCGTGTAGATATAAGGGTCGGAATTTGGCTAAGGTCTGCATATGTTCGAAATGAGGACATCATTGTTAGTAGCTTTCATTCTTGCCTTGTTCATTTACTATGTAAATGCCACTGCTTATGATTCTTCGGAATATTCAGACGAATCTGAGTATGAAGATGATCAAACATATAGAAAACTTACAACAATTGTCCAAGGCTATGTATATTGCCAGGATTGCCATGGGATTTGGAATAAATCATCCTCAGGTATGAACTCTCTCTCTCTCTCTCTACACACACACCACGACACACGCACACGCCACACACATGGATGTATATGTGTACATACACAAACAACTAACCTTGTTGAAAACAGCTGCTCTAGTGGGTGTTCAATGCACTCAAGAAGACGGGAGTGTGGCAATCTACGGACAGGGCTACACGGATGAAACTGGCTCCTTCCACATTAAGTTTCCGTACTGGTACAAGTCGGTGTACGGACCCGAGTCGTGCAAAGCGTTAATACTAGCATCTCCTGATAAAGCTTGCAACACTCTAACTAATGTGGGGAATGGTAAACAAGGTGCTCCCTTACATTTTCATAGAGTGTTTATGGGTGAAGTTTATTTTAAAACTGGACCATTTGCGTTCATGCCTTACTGTCCCAAGTACTGAATTATGGCAAATAAAATAAATAAAATATCATTAAATAAGCTAAATTTAAATTTAAAAGATTTTATTGATGAAAACTTATGCTATAGTTTTGTTGATTTAATAAATTTACAATTGTCTTAAATGATTTATAATTTATTAAGACACATTGGAGTAAATGAAAACCCTTTTGTAGTATAGTAAGCCACTCCATCCGACAGGTTAGAAAACTCCGGTTTAGCACCAACATAACCATTATTCACATTTGTACGGTAATCACACCTGGTGTCCGTACTCTTGACGATTTTCATCAAGCATGTGTGTACATTATAGTTCCTCTTATAATCATAATTGTCCAGCTTAACCTCCACATAACCTTTGTGATTTGACATCCCTCTACCATATGCAACCACTCTCCCATTAAACTTAGACTTACATTCTACAGAAACTTCAGCACCTACAAATTCCATACTTGTAAGTATACAACTCTCTCTCTCTCTCTCTCACACACACACGCACGCACACGCACACAGTGTGTAACCTGGTAAGTGTCTGCTCCATTCCTTGTAACAATCCTGACAGAATACATATCCTTGAAAGGCAGTTGCTTTTATTGCCTGTGGAGAATAGTATTCTGCTTTGATCATGCATATGCAATGTGAGAGAACGAGAACGAGCAGAATGTTTCTATCCTCTTCTTGTTGTATGAAACAAAGCTGTTCTTTATAAGTATATACTTTATAAACAAATATATATTTACAAAAGAGTGGACATGTTCTTTCAACGTGCTGTCCATTAGTAACACGTCTGGTTCTATACGTGTGTGTGTAGTGTGCACGTATATACTATCTGTGTATTTATCATGTAGGATATTCTATGTATACTGAAAAAAAAAATAATCATGTTGAATAAATTGGTATTGTGTTGTTTAGCCAGACAAGTATATATTGTACTTAAGTAAAGAGTGTGTAAGTATACTTACATAGATATATACAAAGCCTCCAATATAAACACTTGTATACACTGTAAAATCATGAAATAGCCTTTGGATGTTATCGCACATTTGAAAGAAACGTACACACAGTAGATATACATATACATACTTTGTACTCGTTTGTGCATATAAACAATGCAATTGAGATGCATATATGATACATACATACATCTCTCTCTCTCTCTCTCTCTCTCTCTCTCTCTCTCTCTCTCTCTCTATATATATATATATATATATATGCAAAATTGTGAAATAAGGAAAACATCAAACTCTTTATTCGATATCAAATAAAAAAATTCCAGTAATTAACAGTTAAGCTTTCTAGTAATGAGGCTGGCAAACTTGGCTGAAGGCGAAGGGAGCAACCTTGAAGAATGCCTCACTGTAGTAGCTCTTCAAGTAGTCAACCTTGGCACCATCCTTGCCTTTCCCCACATTGGTTGGAACATTACACGTGTAGTCACTTGATTCGACGATCTTGGCTGTACACTTGTCCATTCCGTACCTGCTCCTGTAGTTGTACGGCAGCTTGATCTCGTAGAAACCATACTCGTCTGTGGTGTCATTTCCCTTGGCAACCACAACTCCCTTGTTGTTCTTGCATTCCGCAGCTACTTTAGCCCCTATCAATACACATAAATAATAGTAGTTAAATATATCTGTAAATCATTAATGTAAAAACTTACATTAAAATGAATGTAAGTTTAAATTTATTCTGAATAAGTGTTTAAGAAGCTATTTAATTTTATATGATTAAGAATAAGTATTAATATTGATATAAGTATTAAACATTACCAGCCAGATGTTTGGTCCATTGTCCATAGCAGCCCTGACAGTAGACGTATCCCATAACAACAGTGGTATCGATTTGGTATGTATGGTCGTAATGGTGATTTGGAGAAGAATATACCTCGTGTTTAGGAGCAGGAGTATACTTATCCTTAACAAGAAGACGAGTAGGAATACTCATCAGCAACTGTAGAGAGTGCAAGTGTGAAAGTGATTAGCATAATTAAGCTAATTGCTTTGTAAGCCATGTTTAAGACTTGAAATGAAAGCTAGCTAATTTATGTATGTAGTCTGTATCAAACTACTTAAACCGCCAGCTGCTTGTGTTTTGTAGAGCATTACTGATGAGATATTTATATGGGTGTTTGTAAGCAAGACGTGCCTGCACAGAATCATGTTCTCTTGTAAACGTGGCATGTTTCTAATTTAATATATACCGTATATATAATATACATGTATAAACATCGTCTTGTATACAATAACCTTTATATCATGAAAAGCAGTGGAGCTCTACTATACTACTTCAGTACCACCTCTTACATTACCATGACAAGGATAATAATGTAGTAACTAAATAGTCACTCTCTTTGAATTAAATATTACCCTTTAATAACATGTTTATATATATATATTTTGACAGTGGATATTTGTATGCCTCATAATTTAAAAACATGGATTATGAGAAGTTTACATTACAATTTGTATTAAGTTTAGGGCTAAACAACATTTGGTCTTAATAAGTCTTCAAATTTGAATTGTATGTTACTTAATTATTCGGTGATTTTGATATGTGTGGATGGTATGTTAATTGGCTTGAATTTATATATTAATATTTATTTATTTATTTATAATTACGATGAAGCTTTACAAATGTGTGCACGATTTGTACACAAAAGTATATAAATTATATGTTGGTTAGAATAATTACAATAATAAAGTAAAAAGAATCAAACAATTTAAATAAAAGAAATTATCTTAGTAAGTGTTACAACATTAAATATTAAGAATTTAAATAATAACAATAACAATAATAAAACAAGAATAAACTATAAGAATATCTTCGATACAAAATAATAACAACATAATAAAATTAAGAGCAAACTACAAAAATAAAACAAATGCAAAAAAAATAAATAAAATAAGAATAAAATGTAACAATAATAATAACATAATAAAACTGACATACTAACAATAAAATTAATAAATTAAGAATAAAATACAATAAAAACCAAAACAATAAATAAGAATAAATTACAATAATAATAATAATATAACATAAACATTAAAAAATTAATAATGAAAATAAGAGCAAACTATAATAATAATAATTATCATAATTAAATCATAACAAACATAATGGATTCATCACATATTTATTAATTTAACATTTTTCACAGTCTCATATTTATAATAAAATATTAAATAATGTTTAATAAATATTACATATAGTGAGTATAGTCTACATTAATTTTATATATTCATATATAAATAAAAATTAATAAAAATATAATTTAAATAATAAAAATTAAATACTTTAAAAAAGTTAAAATTTATATATAGTTTCAAATTACTAAATATGTAAGAATTAATATTAACAATAACAATAATACAATGAGAAAAAACAATAATAATAATAATAATAAAATCATAAAGAAAATTTAAAAAAAAAACAATAACAATAACAATGAAGTAAATACAAATTACAATATACATAAAAAGATAATAAAACTAAAATAACAATAATGAAAAAAATAAAATTACAATACTAACAATAACAATTAATAAAAATAATATCAAAAATATTAAAATTAATAAAATAAAAACAATAATAACTAAAATAATAACATATAGAATATTAATGAACAAAATAATAAAAATGACAATAATAAAAATAAAACAAACTACAATAGTAATAATAACAAAAAAGACTCAATTAGTAAAAAATAAAATATTAAACTATAGTTATAAATATAAAATAATGAAAATAAAAATACATTACAATAATAGTAAAAAAAACAAAATATATAAATCCATTAACAACGACAATGTTGTTTTTAATTATTTTAAATTATGAAAATTAATCGTCCATTGCGCAATCATTCAGTTTTCTGCAGTTAAAAAAATTAAAAAAAAATTAAAAGATAAATGTTTATTTTAGAAATAAAAAAGATACAAAGAAAATTATATATATAAAACACAAAACTTAAAAAATGATTAATTATTGTGTCATAATAATAATGATTATTGTGTAACAATAATAATAATGTTTATTTTTTTTCTAAAAAAATACAATTCCCATCTTAATTTTAAAGGTGATGTGTTTGTATATATATATGTACATGTTATGTATATAGATATGTAATTATATTAATTTTATTTTTATTTTTAATTATATTATGTTAAACAAAAAATCTTTTTAATTTTGAAAAATACTTATATGAAAGGTATTATAATTAATAAAAATATTTAATTTTTATGAACAAATATAAACCTTATTAACATGTGCATTAAGGGCTTGTACTTGATTTATTAATTATATATAAGAATATTTAAAGATGATATTTTAATTTTTTATTATTATCATAAAATATTTAAATGAGATGGTTTAAATTCTTCTTTTATTATATGAATGTAAACGATGTTTTTAAATTTATAAATAACGAAGAAATTTAAGACTTTTAAGATATCATTATATTAAATTTATATTTACTCGGAAACATGTATGAAGATTTTAAAATTTACATATAGCACCATGTGTGGTCAGATGTGGTTTCACAAGACGATATTCGAGAAAAATTCGACAACCTAACTGATAATTAAATAATCTTATTATAAATTATTTAATAATTTAAATCCAATGAATGATGTTTTTAAAATCAAACTCATTCTTATAGATGTGATTTTATTTGTTTAGTGTATATATTTAGAATTTTATTATTGTTCGTTTTTATTTTTCCTTATTATTATATAAGTAATAATTATTATTAGTAATGTATTTATTTTTATCTTTATTATTTTGATTTTTATTATAGTTTTAACTGTTATTATTGTATTTTATTTTCATAATAATTATTATTATTTTCACTTTATCATACTTATTGTATTTTTATTTTTGTTATGTTATTAGTTTAATTTTATTATGTTTTGTATGTTTTTTGTTTTGTTTTAACTATTATTATTTTAATTTTATTATAATGTTATTACGATTATTATTTGTATTATTATTATTAGAATTCTTATTTTCACTGGTGTTATTGTTATATTCATAATTTTATTATGTTATTATTACTATTGTAATTTATTTTATTACCATTGTTAATATTGTTATTTTGAATTTTTATTATGTTTTTTATTAGGTAATGTGGTGTGTGTAAGTGTCTTTAAATAAATAGATTGTATAATATTTGTATTTATTTATTTAAGTCGATACAATTTGAATTATATTTATCATATTATTATTTGTTTTATACATAACATGTTTTATGTATCATAATAAAGAGAGAGTATAATTTAAGTAATACACATATCAAAATTCATATTAAAACTTCATTGAACATAATAATAAAAATACATTTCTAACATGGTTTAGTTAAATAATATTTAATATTAACTTTTATTTTGAATAAGTTGTAAATGTTTTTCATATATATATATCATATGTATATATGTCATATATATTAATGCAACCTAAACATAGGATTATGTTTATTATATAAAAACAAAATACAACAATAACAATAACCACAATGAAAATAATAAAAATTGAATCTAATAATAACAATAATAAAAATAAAAACAAATTACAATAATAACAATGAAATTATATAACAAAAAGTACAATAATAATAATAAAATTACAATATTAGAATAATAAGAATTAAATTAAGAATAAATAATAATAATAATAAAACAAACATAACAAAACTATAATTGTTTTTATAATTGTAAAAATCTTAATCTTTTAAAAATTTGTATATTCGAATAAAAATTAAAATTGATTAAGATAAAATTAAATGTGTTTAAATAATTTTTTTTCGTGTTTAAGCTTTATAAATAATTATTTATATATGTTTAGCATGTGGTGCGATAACAAGCCAGATATATACGTGCTTATACGTAAACACGTGTGAAAGAAAAAAAATGGTAAGTTTTGTTTAAGATTTGTTGTTACGGTGCTGTACACGAGCATAGAACTCAAGGGTGTCAGTGTGATTAGGATCAATGGACAAGGCCGCACGGCAGTCACGGAGAGCCTCTGAGATTTCCCCACTACATTCGTGAAATGCCGCTCGCAGGTGTAATAGTTGTAAGTCTGGTTTGAATGCGATTGCCTTTGATAGCTCACCTATGGCTTCCCTGTCCCTTTGGCTATCCATTGCCACTGCATATATAATCTCTGTGTGTATGTGTAACTACGTGCGCGTGTACGAGAGAGATGCGTGTGTTTGCACGAGCTTCATATTGAAAACTTGTGTGTTCACACACACACACACACACACGTACCTGCTGCACGATAGCGATACGGATATGTTCTCAAAGGATCAATCTGGGTAACCATACTCAAGTCAGCCATGATCAAATCACGATCACAATACTCAGCACGTTTCTCGTATGCAGATGCGTTGCTATTCGCTTTCTCAATGAGCTTTGTCATCTCATCAAACGCAGCTTTTCTATCTCCTTGTAAGAAATACACTCTAGCAAGGCCCTGATGAGCTCGTGTGTGCCGTATTTTCAGTGCACTTACATAACAGTTTACTGCCATCTCTAACTTCCCACAGTCTACATACACGCTCCCCAGGTTGTTCAATGCCTGCAGCTTGTATATAATCTCTCTCTCTCTCTCTCTCTCTCTTCTCTCTCTCTATATATATATATATATATATATAAACGTTATAGTTAGCTTGACAACACTTGACTTCATATAACACACACACACACACACACACACACACGCACGCACGCACCTGGCCTTTCCGTAGACCATCAGAAGGACACTTTAACGCTTCTTCAAGGAGTCCGATGACCTTAGTAGAAGCATCAGGGTCCAAACTGGTATCAGCTAGAGCATATGCTTTTAAGAAAAACGCCTCAATGACCTCTGTATTGCTATGGATTCTTCCGCCTTCTTCAAAGCTTCTTGCCTGTTATAGAAGAATTTTTACACACACTCACACACACTATGCGTACACACACACATATATACGACGTGTCTGTCTTGATATTAATATATATACATATGTGATTCTTGCCTGTGGCCCGTGTCATACAATAACCATCCTTCGTACACGAGTTTCTCCTGTACAGTATCGGCATTCTCTCTTGCCAATCTCAAGCTTCTTAAAGCAGCTTTCGGACAATTTAGCCTGTAAAAACAGCATATAAATACACACGCACATATACACGTGTATCTATGTTACAATACATATGTCTGTGGCACACACACATATAACATGAAACCTGAGTAGTAGAAGAGATTGTCTGAAGTAAAAGCAAGCCTTTAGAAGAGTCTGCGCTTTCCAGCATCTGATGGACTACTGCTAATGAAGAAATATCATCAACGGTCGACCAGTAATCGTACAACCTCATCCAGCAGTCTGCCTTTGTTAATTGAGCGACATGCTGCTTTAACAAATCCAACAGTTGATATGCAAACACTCGTCCCGCATACATCCTAAACAATAAATAGAATCAGTTTACATACATATATACACACTGCGTGCGTGTGTATCTTTCATATGCTCTTGACGATTCATATATAGAACCATAACCGCAATATATTTAAGATACTTGATATATTAAAATCAATAATTTATGTGAACATTGTGTACATATATCCTTATGTAAAGATTCTTCAAACCTGTAGCAAGGATCGAAGGTGAGGATTGCACGGAGATCCCTTACTGCAGCCTCGTAATCAAGAACTGCTAAACTGAAGTAAACTCTTAACTCAAGGCAATCCTTTGTTACATTAAACCTCAATATCCGACTTATCTCTGTAATTGCCTACACAAAACATATATATGTTATGCTATACACACGTATGCGTGCGTGCGTGTGTGAGGGAGAGTTTACCTCGCTAACTTTCTTCTCTCGTCCATGAGCAGTGCAGCTCTATACTTATACGGATATGTAAGAGTAGGATCGAGCTCGGTAGCCGTATTAAGATCCGTCAGTCTATCATGTCCAAGGCAGTATAGAGATCTTTCTTCAAACATCCATCCGCTATTCTTATAACATGTTATAATATTTGCTGCTTCAGAATACGCTGCCATCTTATGCCCCTTCTAAACGAATAAATGAATTGATTATTATTAACTAATTTATTAACTTATATACGGGTATATTTTGTACATACCCGTATATATATTGCAATGTATATATAGAGAGAGAATAATATGTACACACACACATACCTTGTACTTTACTCTTGCTACGCCTGTCAATGAGTAAATATGACCTTCTTCAGCGGCGCCCTCAAAGTAATCCAGTGCTTCCTTATATTGTTTTCTTGCAATCATACAACAACCTAGTTGATGAAGTGCTAAAGACTTTAGCCTAGAAGAACCTGCAGTTTGTTTAGCGAGTTTAAGGAGTTTAACACTAATATCCGATGCAATATCCTCTTGCATGGCAGATTGGCTAAGTAGAAAATATAAGGTAAACGAGGAATGACCTAGTTTCGCTAACTTTTGTTCATGCATGCAAAAAAGTTGGCGGACATGCACGTTACGTAAAGATTCCGGAATATCCTTAAGGAAAGCTTGCATGCAAGATGAAAGGAGTGCGCTTGCATTTTCTTCCAGGGCATAGTCTAGGAAAGACACACCGTCCTGTAGTGTGTGTACAAATGTGGCCAACCTGATACACATACACATAAACACACACGTTATGTGTTTACTGTGTAATAGTTAAGACTATACCTTTGGTCACAAAACTCCTTAAGTTTCTCGCAGAAGAACCGGTTTGCGAAGGTTAACACCTAGTAATATAATTACTGTATGTCATACACATACGAATGCATATTTTCTAAGTAATTATTCATTGTGTGTGTGTGTGTGTGTGTGTGTGTGTGTGAGAGAGAGAAGAGAGAGAGAGAGAGAGAGAGAAGAGAGAGAGAGAGAGAGAGAGGAGAGAGAGAGAGAGAGATCATGTTGATGACTATATATAATTGATTGAGAATATATTGTAGTCTTACGCTAAACCAATAAATAAATCAGTATATATGAAAGTAGATGCGTGTGTGTGTGTGTGTTGTGTGTGTGTGCGTATGCCTGGATGTGCGTACCTCGGTTAGCACAGCGGGTGAAGGCTGTCCGAGGTCTCCACTCCGGCTAAACTCAGCCACAACACGCATGCCAGTAGCTGATATGCTATTACCTGAGAATTCAATGTTTGTCCGTCTCGACTCAGTAAAGCATCCATTCAACATTGCCTCGAATGGTAAGCTTAGAGTAGCCATCTCTTGCCTGTTGCAGTTTATACGCTCCCCGTCTACATGGAATGTTATGTCCCAGAATCGCCAGTGTTGTTCATTTGCTTGTCCAGACGAAACACTGCTAACATGCAACAAAGTCTACATGTATATACATACATACAACTAGCACACACATGCAACAGGTGTATATATATACATATGAGACTTTCTCCTTACTAGCTGGAAGAATGTGTTTGGTAAATTAGAAAATGGCGTGTGTGTGTGTGTGTGTGTGTGTGGGAGAGAGAGAGAGAGAGAGACGCGAAAGAATCTCGCGGACACGCAAAACCAACTATATCTAAATGTACATGACATAGATATGTTCCTTGCTTGTAAGACATATATCTATTCTACCATGTGATGGATTTGTAGTGAACATAGATACTATGAAACAGGTATCTCTCTCTCTCTCTCTCTCTCTCTCTCTCTCTCAACACACACACACACACACATCGTTAATCAGTGTTAAGTACCTTTGTGCAAGACAGGGAATATGATCTGCAAGTTTTGTACATGAAAAGGATATTCCTCCAGTTCTTCACCACGTCGTTCAAGCTTAAGCCAAGCAGAAAACACAATCTTCTCGTGAGTGGTAGTTGCATGTTGTCGGGCACACCTTAAACTTCTTCTAACAAGCTTAAGCTCCCCAAGCCTAGGTAATTGAACTAGTTATATGTCTAACTTAACTAAACTTATATACACACACATAGATATATCTACACATAGAATCACATACACACGTATCTCTCTCTCTCTCTCTCTCTCTATAGTACCTCGAAAAACAAAAGATTGTTCGAGATATAATCTGCATTTGTCTCTGGCGGAGGTTGCAAGTTCGAGCTCTTTGTGTATTTCAGCTAACGTGCTTACATAGTCTATTGGCTTGTAATTCGGGTTTATATCTGGTTCTGCAAGCTTTGCAACGAACATACTGCAAAAGATAAATAAGCAAGTGAATAATATAGAGGTGTAAATAAAAATTAAAGTGTTTGTTTGTGTGTCTGTGTGTGCGCGTACATACTATATACATACCACACATACTTATTAGATGATAAGTGTATCTGTACGTATATATGTACAGACATTCCGCGTGGTTGTATACACACAAGCACACACAGAATATATACAACATGTGTATTTTCTTATACTTAATGTAACGGAGATTGTTCAAGAATGCATATGCGTTACCTTTGTGGAGAATACATTGGAGGAGAAGCAACAGCAGCAGTTGCAGACTTTCTCCGTTGCAACATGTATTTTGATGTCCCTGCATGTATCTATAATACCCAAGCTCCTCATTTGTGTACAAACCCCTCATGAACTCATCTTCTCTGTATAACCATGCTCATTTCTATGTGAAACCCATACACAAAACTCTTCATTTCATAGAAATCTATCATTTCTACGTGAAATCTTCAAAAACCCATATAGAAATCCATCGAAACTATAGAAATCTCATATACCCATCTAGAAATCCATCGAAATTTCATATACAACCCATCGAAACTATAGAAATCTCATATGAAACCAATGTAAAACTAGAGCAAATAAAGACAAATCTTTTGAAAACGTTAGAATTCAAATACCCATCCAGAGAGAATTGAAATATGTATCTCCAAATGCGTCCAAATGGAATAGAAGGGACAAATATAAACACTTGGTTGTTTTTTTTTTACTTGTTCGAAAAGGGAGTATTGAAAACGATAGAAGGCAGATGCCCAGACTGGGTATCTGCACTGATACGGATACGATCACAAATACGTTGAAAAAACTTTGAATATTACACTTTGAATTCTATGTGTCGCCATAGCCCGTCACACCCGTCAAAACTTCATACCCGTCGCTTGGGAATATCCGCCGTCATCGTGCTTTCCGCTTGACGGTCGCACCACTTGCGTTGTTTTGCATGCAAATGTCGATATTATATGCATATGTAATTACATTTATTATTAATTACATATTAAATGGGGTAGAAATTTATATACAAGATTATGGTTTTAATAAATGTAACTACGTACATTTTCAAACCTGATGTAAATATTTAAATAATCAGTAAGTACTTCACGTGTTGTTGGCCACTCAAAAGAATGACGCACAAGGTACATGGCCATGGCTCCGGTCCGCCATGACAGCTCCACGTAGTAAGATCGTAGCCATTGACTATATCCTGTTGCAGAACCACGAAACAGTACATTCTATGTATATTCTCGGCTGGGAAAGTAGTATATCCTTGGTATATTTCTTCTTCTTCAAGCTCTGGCTATGGCGGCCTGTGTGAGAGTTAGCTGCTTCCCATTTGCTTCAATTTACCCAAATAATCAAAAGTTTCAATGGACTTTAGTTAGAATTAATCACAATTCAACGATCAGACGAGCGATTGAGGTTAATTCAAGTGCACAAGAATCCAGTGTATCTGAAACGAAGAAAAGAATGTCGAGATTGTTCCTGATACCGGTTTCTCAATCACCAAGGTTTGCTAGTCTGCCAATTCTTAGTGTATATATATATGTTCAAAACACACACAGCACACACACCCACACACGCACACACGCACACGCACACACCACACACACACACACACACACACACACATATATATATATATATATATATAATATATATATAATATATATATTATATAATTTACAGACATCGTTTGGAACCATTGGGCTTATCGTTGGAACTGGACTTCTCTCGTAAGTGTTGGGGTTATATATATATATATATATATATGCATGTACGTGTATATGACTATGTATTAATATAAATGTAGATCGTATATTACATATTCAGAGACATATATACACGTATACACATGCTATAGACTCATGTTCTTGTATATGTCTACACGCGTTATATATACACACCTGTGTATGTACGCGTATAGATACACTTGATATATATATAACTTAGTATTGTTATTGCTTGATAGATATGGTTTTGGTGCTTATTTTCAACTTTTACCGGGATCCGAATGGTCTTCGTTGATGTTAACTTACGGATTTCCAGTGGCTATCATTGGGATGGCACTTAAAGTAAAATAATTATTTCTATTATATTTTAAATCTTCAGTCGATTACTTAGATTGATTAATCAATGGTTTAATACAGTATGCCGAGCTCAAACCTGTACCATGCATTACATATGCAGATGCTTTGGCTCTTCGAGAGTCACAAGCAACTCCGATACTAAAGCAGGTAAAGTATTTAAGTACATTATACGTATGTTTATAACGCACGTATACATGTATACATGTATTTTATATGTTATTAGGTGAGGAGGATGTTATTAGATACAGATATGGAGATGATCAGCATCTGGAAGAGGCCTTGAAGAGAATATTCCGCTATGGCCAGGTATAGTCAGGTACACGTTGTATATAAATATCTATTTATTACATTCTATGATAGTAATACATGCACGTATATGTGTGTGTATATACGTATAATGTGTGTGTGTATGCGCGTTTAGTCAGGAGGAATTCAAGCTAGGAATGGTCCTGTGCTGGAATCTATACGTGAAGAAGTAAATGATAAAGGAAAATACACCCTAGCGCTCGTGTTCAAAGCAAAGGCTCTAAAGCTTGAGGATTTTCTATCTCGTCAGGTAAATATAATATAATATAATACTTATTATTATTAATGTTATTATATTGTCCATAATACATTTTATATACATATATATTGTATATTTTGGCAGGCTAAATTTACCTCATTCTTTGGACCTGGAATAACAGCTGAAATTGGTATGTAAAGTTAATTACTATTATTTTTAGTGTGGAGCTTAATCTTCAATATAACATATATATACATATATGTGTGTGTGTGTGGGTGTGTAACTTCACATATATTTACAGAATCCCTAGGACAGCAGGAATTTGAGGTGAAATTGGTTGCTGACGGAGGCCCCGTTAAAACGTCTTAATGCATAGTGCAGCTTTTAATCTACTTAAAAATCACAATTGATTTGTAATAGACATGTACATAATATACTGTGTATCTCCAATATATGGAAATATTGACAGATAGTACATCTCATGGTGAGAGAATTAATACTCCACAGAGAGATAACCCCCATAGACATCTTTGAAGGGTCAACGAATCTCGGTTTAACACTCCTCCTTGTGTTGTCGGTTTCCATCTTCCCTTTGACACCAATATCCGTTTCTCTTCACAAGAAGCTTGGAGTTCCCCAAGTAGACAAATCCAAACTTGACTTGCTTCAACTTGAAAACTCCCATCCATTTTCTTAAACCCTGCCTCTCGTCTCAGAATACATGAGTGTCTGTTGTGACACTCATCTCTGAAAGAATATCCTCGATCACATAAGTTTTTTATACAAACCACGACTGTCACGGTTCGTATGTGGTTAAGTTACTTGAGTTAGGTATATAGGGTCACTTGCCCCTACTCCTTGTAATACCAATTGACTCTTAGTCCTATGGATAAAGTGGGGAGGTATAATGATATGGCACTTAGCTGCAGGGGAGGTATAATGCTACGACACTTACATTTGACTTTGATTTTCATGGAGAACGAATTTATATAACTTATATACCAAATAAATGAGCTTAATCTTACTTAATTAGACCCTTTAATCGTATATGTACAACCATATATATTTGAAATCTGATTAACATGTGATACAAGCATAACCATGCAGTTGAGATAGTACAAAATTAAATGGTCATAGTACGTATTGCTTTTGAATTGACTGCATGTTTATATGATGGTATAGAATTACGATGGGATCATGGTACAAATTGCCTTTGAGTTGATTACGTATTTGTAATGAAATAACTCTTGAAAGAAGGCATATTAACAACCCTTGAGCCCATGGATAAGGGCATCCACCCTCTTAAAAAGGCAATGAATGTTATAATTCTTATTCAATGGAGTCGTGACTTAGGTATATCAAGGTTACTTAATTAAATAACATATAAATATTTGTTGGTAACATTAATCGGCTCTTAGTCTTTATAATTAAGAAGAGAAGGATAGTGTTATAACAAAGACCTCCCATTTCTTCTTAATAATGATGAAGGTGACCTCTACAACATTATCGTGGGAATGGTTAGTTTTTAAGGTGCTTTTCACAAGTGTCCAAACAATCCTTTAGCATAAGGATGTATAACTAATGTCTTATTCCCCCATCTCAACCTTGTTTTTCTCTTTATTGCTGACGAGCTTTTTAACAATTCAAAACTTTATTGGTCTCTCCATGTGTCAGAATACACACCCTCATGTCTATGCATACACAAGGACCACTTCTAAATTCTCACAATATGCACTCTCACCTTAGACCCCTACACCAAAATCGGCTTCTAACCATCAATTGGCCCTGACACCCCCAATTAATTCCCAAGAGGTTTAGTCATCCTAAAGGGAAGTTCTATGCTTTGCCATACAGTCCAATCAACAACATGGTTAACTCAAGATGAGCATCGTAAAGTAAACCTCTCTCTCATATGGTTTACTATGACTCCCTTTTTACTTTGAATGTTAACTATTATTACCTATTGTACTATGTTGATAAGCCCTAGGTATAGAAGAAACATGCCTGCTTAGTGTACTTGGATATTTAGTGATGGTCCGACCGGGTGTCATTAGGTATTTGCAAGAAACTTTAGGCGAAGCTAGCATTACCATCTAGAAAATTCTTACCTTGATTTTTCGTGTCCCGATTGGGTTAATGGCTAGTTCCAATGAGTTGGCATGTCGGATATGTTTAGAAATACCCCTAGATTTGACAGGTTAGGGTTTAGGGGTCGATGGTTAACTCACTAAGTATATTCCCTCTGGGAATGATATTCCGTGCTAGCCCACTTATGTAAATAGGAAAATAAGGGGGGGGGGGGGGGGCTTTATCACATAAAAAGGTAGAGTATGTAGGAGTGAGGGTTCCTGGGTTCATGACTGAGCTCGTTACTCCTCTCCCAGTGCAAGCTCTAGCTTGTGTCGTCAAGGTACAACCCTCTGTTTGCCCTTAACTTCTTGTCGGAATGCACGTTCCAAGAGGCAGAGGTTTAGACTTGTCTCCAACCTCCTCCTCCACGTCAAGCTAGGTGTAGCACTCACGGCACATCATGTCCTTGTCCAACAGTGGGCATGGGATCTTGTTTGACATGTTCACGTTGCCTAGTTTATGAGGGTTCATTGAGGGGTTCTAAAGTTGGCATTTAGGAACCACGTTTGTGGCATTTGGTGTAACTCTTGAATCTAAGGGCTATGGCATGATAACCACATCATGGAAGGTAGTGTCACATGAAGATGTGACACTGGGCTAGACGTCACGCAATACAATTCCCAAGGCATGCCCTTTGGGGTTGTGTCTTGGGTTTGTTGCCAAGGGGTTGGATACTCTGGCAAACATGCATGCTTGTGCTCGCACTAGGGTGCTAAGCCTTGGGCATCGGCTCGAGGGAGGTTAGGTCTCATAACTAGGTGTGCTTTGGCACACTTGGCTAGGGTAATGTCCTTGAAACTAAGGGTTAAACAACTTAAACTTGTTAGCAGGAGCATTTCATGAGGCACTTGCAAGGTCATGTACTTAGGGTTATCCAAACCTAGCCTTAAGGAGTTTGCTTAACAAAACACTCAATGTCTGCCTACAGCGCACACTCGTGTCTCACTAAGTACTAGCCCTAGGTCTAGGGTATGACTTGGCCACCAAACCCTTAGGGTTAGCTGTGGTTCAAGGTACCCCTTGTACTCCTAGATGAGGGTGATTCCTCAAAGGGTAAGTGACAATGCCTTAGCTTTGTCACGGGGGGTATGTGTAAGGCACATCTCCTTGATGAGGTTGGGGCATGAGCCTGTTTAGGTCTACTAGGATAGGATCCTAAAGTCTATTCGAGATATCCTCTAGGGTTCGGGATGGTCATTCTAGGGGCTTAGGGTATTACTCTAAGTCTTTTATTTAATTAGGCATCTAAATCAAACTCTTAGGGTCATCTTGAAAAACTTAGTGTTGTTCACACAAGGAATTAATACCGGAAGGCCACTTGCAGTCACATGTTAGCCCTCCAGGTTAAAACTCTAACATATGGCTCCCTGGGAGGCAAGAGAGTTGAAAGGGAGTTACCTCCCTGTTCATTGGGCATGCAACTCTATGAGATGAGCATTTAGTGGACTAAACCTTTTTTTAAGTTGCCACCCTTGGGAGTAGAAAAGTTGAAAGGGAGTTGCCTTTCCCATCCATTAGACATGTCCATGTCATGGAAGCCTTTACCATCATTACTTTCTCTAGACTAGTTCCTACCCATCCTTCCACTAGGTAATGCAATCCAACATGTGGCCTTCCATCATGTTCTAGATAAGCTCTAAAGCTAACTACTGTTCACCTCGTTGTGGAGTTAGATATCATTTGGGTAGGTGCCATCTCTACCTGATTTGACTTTACTACTTCACCCCTATACATGGTAACCACAATTGCTCATTAAGTCTTGTTCATTCAAGTCTTCCCTTTCTTAAGTGATCTTGTAATGTGATGCTATTGTCAATACCAATGTAGTTCAAAAGAAAGTTATTGTTCTCTGTATATCCATTTATGCCCCTTGAACACTTATGCATTCTGTACTTGCCATATGGACCACATCACACACCCTCGTATGAAATACCAATGGATTAGAGAAATACTTAGGTGCTCCTGCATTACATCCAAAGTCAAGCCTAACCTAGCTTGAAAACTAGTCTCCCTTTATCATCACTACCCACACTTATGTCAACTTTGGAACATGTCTTGTGTGTTTATTCAATAATTAATTATTAAAACAAGTCTGAAATCACAAAAACAAATAATAAAAAAACTTGAATACCTAAATCACAACAAATGAACATTAATAAAACACAAAAACTCACTATATAATAAAAAAAGTAAATAAACTCTTCATGTTTTTGAGCTGCATCATTATTATCTTCCTCATTCTTCTGATCTTCGCCTTCCAATTGTGCAAGATGATAACGAATTCGCTTATTTGCTTAATTGAAATTTTCCTAAATAATAGTTGCATTTCCACTTTGACGTTTTAAAGTTATCAGTGCCAACAATGCAAACATGTTCTCATTCAACATCCTTTTAACCACGCTCAACAACCCTAAAAAACATTAGGTCAAAATTGATTTTTTTGATTTTTTAAATTTAAATACGAGTGCATGCCAAATGTATTATGGCTAATTCCTAACTCACACGAACATCTAATCCACTCAAGTGCTTCACTAGTCACATCACATCTCTCACCAACTCAAGTATAAATAATAAGGTTATTTTGTAGTAATAACCACATCATAGCCTTGATTGCCAAAGCCAAAGACCTGTTCACAACTCTCATCCAAAATCCTTGTTAAGTCCTTGGGGAAGCCCGCTAACTTCGATATTAATCGCCATATGTGATTCATTGTTCACATATCTTCCACCTCCATGCATTATGATCAAATATTAGCTCCTCCATTGACAACTTTGAAAAGAAGTATAGGACTCTCCACTTGTCATATCGCACTCATGATTCCACCCTTGGGGCTTCTTCATATCAATCACCCAAGCTAGTCTTGCATGTGTCAAATTCGATAATGAGACAATTTCCACTCAATGAGGTTGCAACAACCCATAATTGAATAAACATAACTTGGCCCCTTCCCTACCGTCCCAATCATACACAAACCACACAAACCATTCATATTGGTTATCTAATATTAACCAATCCCATGTTTAGAACTCCTATGACTGCCAAGTCTCCATTGCTTTCAACTAGTATTAACGATCACATTCCACGAAGCACCATACCTTAAACCATGCCTTTTATTATTGAAGCCATCGTATCAAGCTCACCTCTTATAAGCATAAGTCATTAAGTTGTTAGACTCTCCTCAATCTTGCCACCTCTTATAAACATAAGTCATTAATTACATTGTATTATATATATATATATATTGTGTGTGTGTGTGTGTGTGTTACTTCTCCTTATTCCAATAAATTTTGGCCACAACATTTGTATGTACAAAAATCATCTTTTGTATAAGCTTGCATTATTTACTATGCACAATCAAAATTGGATATCAAAGAATATACCATGCCATGGATGATACTCTAAACCTTTGACTGTGTGTGTTTGTGAATTCAAAAAACTAGTCATTTTTGACATCTCTCTCTACATTAAAACACTCACAAGGCTATGAGAACATGGTGATTGATTTGCACATCTTGATGTTGAATATTCTATGGAATCTAACGACTGAGGATTAAGTTATTGATCAAACACACCAGATTGAACAAACATGTTCTATAGGATTCTTCACACTCATGACATGAAGAGAAATACGAGGTTTAACCTTATGAGAGAGAGTAAGCTCTCAATTGACCACCTTTATTATTTATTTTCATAAAGTTTATGACATTCTACAATGGATATGTTTATATGTATTGATTATCGTGTTTTGTTGAAAAGTTTAGCATGTTAAGCTCCAAGGATGGGTGTGAGCTCATATGTTACGACTTGTGCCCTCGAGGCATATCTTTCCTTAGGAGAGATACTAGAGGGACCTTCAAACTTCCCTTGGTGTCGTGCTCGTACTAAAACTCCAACTATTTTGCAACAAGTGCACACAATCTACGAAAAGTCCATGGAGGCTGCTCCTCAAAGTACACAATATTGTCTCTAAGATTGCCTGCGTGGTATCTCAGCAATATGTAAGACCAGCAACATTTTTTACTATGTGGCTTCACATGAAATGTGTTGAAGCTCAAGGATAAGAAGTTAAGAGAAGCACTTAATAGTCGATTCTATCGTATCTTAGACTCTTACATTGAGAAGTTTGATTGTGTAGAATCCATGGTGATGAGATGAGTACACGAATTCTCAAGGCATCGCTACATTTGATTTCACACCGTGGTAATTGAGACACCACATGGAGCAGTGTTTAGGGTTCATAGAGATAATGTTGTAAATCTGGGGCATCTAGCCGAGGGAGGGAATCACCATCGTGGGAATGAGACTAGGGATTTCAATGGGTGGAGAGAGGTATGACGACGCTATATTTAGGCTTCCAAATAGGTGTAAACTATGATCCAGGGCATTAAAGCTTGTTTGTCCTTACATGTGGCAAGCCATCTCAACCAATGGGGGGAAGCTATCCTTCCTAGCCTGAGTAATGGTGGCTAATAGTGTGTTGGTAGGCAGCTTGTGGTTCTTTGTAGGTGTGTGAAGTATTAATGTAGAGATCTTGCTCCGTGTATTCATTGAGTCCTTGCTCCGTGTATTCATCTAAAAAGGAGTTGGTCACTTAACAAAGTACCAAGCATGAGTAAGGTGGGAGTCTTGTACCATGCCAAAGGTGTAAGGAGGTCTAAAATCAATTCCACCAATGGAGGTGGCCAAGGCCACAATGGTAAAGCTGGTCATGAGAGGGTTGATGCTAGGGCAATAGGCATGGAAGACAATGTTGTGGGACGAGATGATGAAAGTTTGTTTGGCTAGATCTGAATGGCACAATGAGTAGAGATGACATGTGGTTCTTGGCAATGTCTCCTCTCAAGTTACTATGACGGAGGAGTTATTCAGGGGCTAATTGTTGAGCACCTGGGAGCATCTAAACCGTATTCAATGTAGAATGACATGAACTTTATGAGAAGAGATGTAACTAAGAGCTTGATGTTCAACAATAGTTAACCACATGCAGAGTACATGATTGTTAATGTTATGATCTATGCTTCAAAGATGTCCGGTCAAATATGCCTGATCAACCCTTTCAAAGATGTCTACTGGGGTTATGATCTAATCTCGTTCCATCAATGATAAGTACTAATTATCACATTTAAAGATTAAAGAGAGATAAATGTACTATATGTGTCTCATTAACATCTATTACATTAAATTAATATAAATTAAGTGAAGTTCTATAATTATATATAATATATATATAAACATGTTATATCAAAAATTAAACTCCATACTTTAATATAGAATTAATTTAATATTAATACGCAGTCAAACGTACACGGTAAGAACCCTCTAGAAAAGGGAGGAATATTCGCTAGTTTGCGGTCATGACCCTTGATGAAATAATAAAAGATGCCCCTGTTTATAGCCACAGCCAAGGGTTTTTGTGTTTAGGGTTCCGACGCATTGATGAGGAGCACCGGCATCTGATGATCCAAACGCTATTGTTGTTAGTCGCTCTAGTCTTCTTCTTCAGATTGATCACCAGCGGGTAAGCAAATTCATAAGATTTCCTGTAGGAAATCCGTCAGAAATTTCTGTTCGCAAACAAGAAAGGGAAAATCCTTGTAGAGAGTGGAAAATCTTAGATTTCTGGTCTTGGCGTGTAGAAATCTGAGTCTAATGGTAAGCAAATCGCTTAGAATCCCATAGGTTGGAAACGAGAAAGAACGGAAAATCTAGAGTTCATCCAAAGCTCATTTATGGTTGTTGCAGGCTGAAAGCAGCAATTTCTTCACACCGTATGCTACCTAAAAAGAGAATCGGAGGGGAAGAGGAAGGCTCTGTTCAACATTCGAAGCGCGTGCGCTCCGGTGACACTAGCGGCACGGTAGCGGCAGCGGAAGACGTGTCCATGGGTGGGGATGATGTCGCATCTCAACCCGATGTCGAGATTGATGAAGATCTGCACTCCAGGCAGCTGGCCGTCTACGGCCGGGAGACGATGCGACGTTTGTTTGGTGCAAATGTCCTCATTTCCGGGATGCAAGGTCTTGGAGTTGAGACCGGTATGTATTATATCTTGATTATAAAATCTGAGATGGTTTATATATATACACTGCTAGATTTTAGTGATCATAGTTCGTATAGCCTGAACTAGCCACGGCTTTCCCTGTTTTGCAGCGAAAAACGTAATTCTTGCTGGTGTGAAGTCGGTCACCATTCATGATCCGGGCACGGTTGAGTTGTGGGACCTGTGTGCACAATTTTACTTCTGTGAGGCGGATGTTGGGAAGAACAGGGCTTTTGCCTGCGTTGCAAGCTTAAGGAGCTGAACAATGCGGTTAATATCTCTGTGCTTACAACTGAATTGACCGAGGAGATATTGTCCAATTTTCAGGTAATATCTAAGTGTGTACATAGACAACAATCATATCATATGTTCAAGTAGCAATAATCTACGGTTATCTCGTTCATATACAGGCTGCTTATTCGTTGTTGGATACTCCTGGTAGAGATTTGCAATATATTTTCATGAGTTAAATAATAAAACGCAACATGTATGCAGGTGGTCGTGCTTACCAACATAGGTCTTCAAGATGCCATCAGAATTGACAACTTCTGTCACAACCATAGCCCGCCGATTGCATTTATCAAAGCAGACGTTAGAGGTGTATTTGGCAGCGTCTTCTGCGATTTTGGATCAAACTTTACAGTGGTGGATGTCGATGGTGAAGAAGCGCACTCAGGAATCATTGCTTCAGTTAGCAACGATAATCCTGCTGTCGTATGCTGTGTAGATGATGAAAGATTAGAGTTCCAGGATGGAGACTTAGTTCTGTTCAGCGAAGTTAAGGTACGAATTAGACACATAGGGTAGTATATAACCTTACTAATCTATTTTACATCAACTTTAAATTTTCTACAGGGAATGACGGAGTTAAACGATGGGAGACCTAGACATATAAAGACTGCTCGACCATACTCATTTACTTTAGAAGAAGACACTACAAACTACGGTGCATACGAATCAGGCGGTATTGTTACACAGGTGCAGCCCAAGGTTTTAAATTTCAAGACTTTAGAAGAGGCAATTCAGAACCCAGGTGAATTTCTGCTCAGCGACTTCTCAAAATTCGATCGCCCACCTCTTCTACATTTGGCGTTTCGTTCTCTGGACGAGTACTTAGCACAGGTAAGCTGCGCATATTATCTATCTCCATGTGTAGGTTTATAGTATAATATACATATTGCCTTCACTTATGCACATAAATATTAATGGTGTGAGTTATTATGCAGAATAGTCGGTTTCCTGCTCCTGCTTCACAAGAAGATGCTGCAGCAGTGATTAGCATTGCGAGGAGTCTCAATGAGTCTGCTGGCGACATGAAGCTGGACTCCATTGACGAGAACGTCCTTGCAAAGTTTGCTAGTGGTTCAAAAGCCGTGTTGAATCCAATGGCCGCGATGTTTGGTGGTATTGTGGGCCAGGAGATCCTTAAAGCTTGCTCCGGAAAGTTTCACCCTCTTTTCAGGTTTGACTTATATGCTTATACACACACACACACACAGTGAGAGTGCGTGTATGTATGCATGTATGTGAGTTTCTTATTTACATAAACACAACAATTTCGGGTGTATTTACGCGTACGGCATAATTGACTGATATTGTAACTAATTCGGCTTTTGCAGTTCTTCTATTTTGATTCGCTTGAATCCGTTCCTTTAGAGCCACTTACAGCAGAAGATGTTCGTCCAATGGGTACCCGTTACGACGCACAGGTATATCATAGGTTCTTGTGCTACATATGTAATGCACAACACGTAAATGATCTTCCTTTTGTTATTGCACAGATATCTGTGTTTGGAAGGCAACTACAACAAAGGCTAGAGGACTCAAAAGTGTTCGTTGTGGGAGCTGGTGCATTGGGATGTGAACTTTTGAAGAATCTGGCACTTATGGGCGTCGCTTGTGGAATGGGAAGCTCACCATCACGGATGATGATGTCATTGAGAAGAGTAATCTCAGCAGGCAGTTCCTCTTCCGAGATTGGAACATCGGACAGGCAAAGTCCACCGTGGCTTCTTCTGCAGCTTTGAGCATTAATCCTTCTCTTCGAACTGAGGCACTTCAGAACAGGATAAGCCAGGTATTTATCATGCACGCACACATATAATACATATTATGTTCAATAGTATTCCATATATACCGTATGTTTACTATGGGAACTATTTACTGGTCCTACTTGCCCACTAATACTAAGATATTATACATATTTATGGAAGTATAGATATTCATGAGATTCGTTTGATTTGATAGGAAACTGAGAATATATTCGACGATGCTTTCTGGAGCAACCTGGACGTAGTGGTAAACGCTCTGGACAACGTGAAGGCGAGACTTTACGTAGATAGCAGGGCTGTGTATTTCCAAAAGCCGCTGCTGGAGTCGGGAACACTTGGTCCCAAGTGCAACACCCAAATGGTGATACCACATTTAACCGAGAACTATGGTGCATCTAGAGATCCCCCGGAGAAGCAGGCTCCCATGTGTACATTACATTCGTTTCCCCACAACATCGATCACTGTTTAACATGGGCAAGGTCTGAGTTTGAGGTAAGTTAGTGTTTGAGTGTGGTGCATCTGTATGATCATTCAGTCTTGCGAATATATATTAATTCTGTGTATGTATATCTTTTTGTATATATTTATAAGGAATGGGTATTGTAGGGACTGTTGGAGAAGACACCTGCAGAAGCCAATGCGTTTCTATCAGATCCTAGCAAGTATAAGTCTTCTGCAAAATCGTCTGGCGATGCACTTGCTAGGGAGTCGCTCGAACATGTTGTGGAGTGTTTGATCTCGGAGAGATCTGTTACATTTGAGGATTGCATTCTTTGGGCCAGGAGAAGGTACATGTTGTGATACTGAGTACATACATACTTACATACATCTAGACATATACATGACTACATACGGGTCCCACACATACGTAGAATAACAATAGTATATCCATACTATTCTTATGTGACAATCGTTACTTGAAGTCCGTGCACGTGTGGTGTGCGTGTGTGAGAGAGGGAGGGTGGAGAGGGGAGAGTAGATTGCTCATTCTTTTGTGCTTACCATTGTCCAGGTTCGAGGATTACTTCGTGAACCGAGTAAAGCAGCTTACATACACATTCCCGGAGGATTCGACAACAAGCTCAGGAGCTCGATTTTGGTCAGCACCAAAACGATTTCCACGCGCACTGAACTTCTCCTCAGGTGTGTGTATCGTGTCACTTTATCATTTGTACTGTATATCCTCTTTGCCTTGGTGTGGCTGTAATAAGTCTATTTCTAAATGTTGTTAAACTATACCAACTCGTCCTTTATGCCCAGGTGATCCATCACACCTCTCATTCATAGCAGCAGCAGCAATTCTGCGAGCCGAATTGTATGGGATTTCACGGCCTTCGTGGGTGAACAACCCCAAGCAGCTCGCAGAAGTCGTGGATAAGATTAAACTCCCCGAATTTAAGCCTAAACAGGGTGTGAAGATTGTCACGGATGAGAAGGCCACCAATATGAGTACAGCAAGCTTGGATGATTCTGCAGTCATTGATCAGCTTATAAGAACGCTTGACGAGGGTGTTAAATCTCTGCCTCCTGGCTTCCGCATGATTCCCATTCAGTTCGAGAAGGTAAGCCGTATGTCAGACATGTTATGTACGCACATACTCACATAGACCAGGATATTGTGCTTTGTTATGGTTTATCACATATGTCTTCGGACATTTATATACATATACACATAGATTTACATATCTACACAGGACGATGACACGAACTACCACATGGACTTTATTGCGGGGCTAGCAAACATGCGAGCAAGAAACTACGACATCCCTGAAGTAGACAAGCTCAAGGCCAAGTTCATTGCAGGGAAGATAATCCCCGCAATAGCAACAACAACAGCACTGGCAACAGGGCTGGTGTGCCTGGAGCTCTACAAGGTGTTCCTCAACAAGAAGGTAGAAGAATACAGAAACACATTTGTCAATCTGGCACTCCCCTTGTTCTCCATGGCCGAGCCTGTCCCCCCCAAGATATTCAAGCACGGGGAGCTTACATGGTCTATATGGGATCGTTGGGTGATAAACGGGGACTTGACACTCCAGGAGCTGCTGGATTGGTTTGCCGAGAAGGGGCTAGATGCGTACAGTATATCATGCGGACAGAGCTTGCTATAATAGCTTGTTTCCGAGACACAAGGACAGGATAAGCAGGAAGGTGTCGGAGCTTGCCAGGGAGGTTGCGAAGCTGGAGATAGCACCCAGCAGGAGGCATTTTGACGTGGTTGTTGCCTGCGAGGATGACCAGGAGCAGGACCTGGACGTGCCCCTCGTTTCCATCTACTTCAGGTGAATGTGAGTGAGGGTGGACATTCGGAGAAAAAAAGATATTCGTCAGTTACCTTCTCTATATTGTGTGTGTGAGGGGAGAGAGAGAGAGAGAGGTTATTTAATATATGCTAAACTAGACAGACCTTGACACATACATATAGACGTATTATATACATTGTGTCAATGTCTGACTTGAACAAATAGATATAATCCAATAGACCTGTCTGAAACAGACACATGACATTTTATACATACACGACACGCTTAACTAAGGCGTGTTAAAAATTAAACACCCAATTGAAAATTAAACCGAAGCATCCGTGTGAGTACGAAGCGTACACTAATTGTCAGATGGCGCGCTGCTTAGACGAATTTAAATTTAAAATCCATGTTATTGGTTGCTGTTGGATGGTCTCAATCCAACGGCTGCCAGCTTCCTGACGACTGACGTGAAAATGTCACGTTAACATAAAGAATTCCCAGAAACTTTGGAGCACCTCCCCCGTCGGATCATAGCGATCGACGGCTGGTCAGAATGTAAATGCGCTCCCTTTATTGCCGGCGTCACGCGGCAAACTGCCACGTGGTGCTGCCCGATACGTTTTGCGTGGAGTTTCGAACGGCCGTGATTTACTGGACTTTCCGGGGTGGCCATATCTAGTCCGTATGAATTCCGTACGAGGTAAAACACAAAACAAACAATACACACAATCTGATGTTCATCAGAGGTTTCTTCTCGGCGGCTTGGTGTATATTTCGAGGGATTCTGCGTGGGACTGTGTAGATTCAATCATTTAGCGACTTGGTTTCTTTCCATCCATGGAGCGAGGCGCAATCCGCGACTTCACGGTGAGCGCCTTGCGCTTTAGGAGCGGCTTCAATCCGGCATTTTCATGTACATTTGGGGCAGATTCTCGGTTTCCGCAGCTCAATCCGGCATTTTGATGTGCATTCGGAACGGATTCTTAGGCTCTCTAGATTGAAACAGTGTAGCATCGCGGCAAATGTGATAGCGTGAGGGTTTAGTGATCGGTCCGATCTACAGAATTCATTGCGGAAATCGTCGGTAGAGGACTGGAAATGCTGTAGGTGTTCTTCGCTATGATGGCGTCGATCTGGCCGATATAGAACGCTCTAGAGCTTGGGATAGGTGACATGGAGGGGGAAAGGGTTGGTTTAGCCGGTTTCATCCACAGCCTAAGGTTGATAAATCCAAGCCGATGGTACAAGGGAAATACAAGAATGGCACCGAAACAAATGTGAAACCCACCACTGTTGAAGATGTACCGTCTAACGTCACCAAGCAGAAAGTCGCTGTTGCTAAGCAGTACATTGAAAACCATTACAAGTCCCAATTGAAGAGCCTACAGGAACGCAGAGAAAGGTTTGTACATGTAACTCCTATACAGACACACATAATGTGATGTGTGTGTGTGTGCATGGATATGTAAATACACAAGTTGTTATATGCTTCTTTTGTTTATAGACGATGGGTGTTGGAGAGGAAGCTTCAAGACGCAAATGTATCTCCAGAAGAGCAAAATCATATGATCAAGGACTGGGAGAAAAAAGGAGACCGAGTACATGCGGTTGCAAAGACGTAAAATGGGAGTCGATGACTTTGAGCTATTAACAATGATTGGGAAAGGAGCATTCGGAGAGGTAGCACGTCTGTTATTTTCTGCATTTTTTGTGTGTGTTGATACAAGAATATATGCAAAACCATGACCATATATATTGTTACATATATTTCTCTATGTTGCATATTTCATGTATATGATGTGCATACGTACGTGTTCCTTCTCGTCCTTACGAAGGCATTGAATGCAGGTTCGTCTCTGCAGAGAAAAATCGACTGGTCATGTGTATGCAATGAAGAAGCTTAAGAAGTCGGAAATGCTACAGAGGGGGCAGGTGAGCTTTTCTATATACAAAGCTTGTTTATGCGAATAGACATGTTCATTTATACGTATATATTGCAGGTGGAGCACGTAAAAGCAGAGAGGAATTTATTAGCAGAAGTGGACAGTAACTACATAGTCAAGCTCTATTGCTCATTCCAAGATGATGAGTATCTATACTTGATCATGGAGTATCTTCCTGGTGGTGATATGATGACTCTTTTGATGCGGAAGGATACTTTGACAGAAAACGAAGCCAGGTTCTATATTGCGGAGGCTATTTTAGCTATCGAATCCATCCACAAGCACAAATACATCCACAGGTATGTTTGTCACACATACATATGCACACGTACATAATGTGGATTTTCTTTGCAGAGATATTAAACCCGATAACCTTCTACTCGATAAGAATGGTCACTTAAAGCTCTCGGATTTTGGACTCTGTAAACCACTCGACTGCAGTAACTTCCCCGTGTTACAAGAAAATGAGTCTGAGAAGAATCAAAAGGATTACGAAGCTAATAAGCGTGGATCCAGCCCTGCGCCTAGACGCACCCAGCAGGAGCAGCTTCTACACTGGCAAAGGAATCGGCGTATGCTGGTATACCCCTTTCATTTTCTTCTCTCTCTAGAGAGACACACACACACTAATCAGTATGGAAATTTCTACATATCGTAGCATAATATCATTATGAGAAGAGTATAACATTTAAGTTCAGAACTTAGCTAATTATCTAATATTATTTACATATGCAACTATTTTGTTTACTCCGATAGTTTTTCTGTTTGCAGGCATATTCAACAGTGGGTACTCCGGATTATATAGCACCTGAGGTTTTATTGAAGAAAGGATATGGCATGGAATGTGACTGGTAAAGGTTTCTGTTTTGTTATTAATTTCTTTTCTTATATGCTTTTGTCCTGCAGGTGGTCGTTAGGAGCCATTTTGTATGAAATGTTGGTAGGATTCCCTCCTTTTTACTCAGATGAGCCAATGTCAACGTGCAGAAAGGTATAACATTGTAAACACTTAGTATTAATTTCATCTATTTGTTAATACTTATCGTCATTATAGGTATTAATTGTATAATTTGTAGATAGTAAACTGGAGAACGCACTTGAAATTCCTGATGAGGCGAAGCTATCACCCGAGGCACGGGATTTGATAGGCCGCCTTCTTTGTGGTGTTGAGCAGCGTCTTGGCACGAAAGGACCACATGAAATCAAGGTCTGCATGTGTGTGCGTGGGTGTCTGTCTGTGTATGTAATTTTCCCCTTTCAGTCACTGGTATTGAATGGGATAAATGTGCGCGCGCGCGCGTAGTTTATACTATACCAGTTCACATCATATATGATTTATTCACATTTCAATATTTTTTCCCCTTTCAGTCACACCCATGGTTTAAAGGTATTGAATGGGATAAACTCTACGAAATGGAAGCCGCTTTTAAGCCAGAGGTTAACGGTGATTTGGACACACAAAACTTTGAGAAGTTTGAAGAGGTGAGGTGGAAGTTATGCAACTGTTATACTAATTTTATGATTTTTTAAAATATATTTCCCTATTCGGATATATTAATTGGACGTTGTTTATATATTGATATGGTTATAGGTTGTTGGACAAACACAATCGTCTTCCAAGGCTGGCCCATGGAGAAAGGTACGTGTGTCTGTGTTTGTGTTTGCGTGTGTGTGTGTGTAACTTAGTATGAAACAAACAGATGCTGCCGTCCAAGGATGTGAATTTGTTGGATACACATATAAGAACTTCGAGATAATACAAGACTCACAATTACCTGGTTTGGTGGGTGGCATTATGTTATATATTATAATAATATGAATATCGTTGATTATATCACTCACACCTTATTTCTGGGAAAAAACAGCGGAGCTCCGGAAGAAAGGAAAGTCAAAGCGACCGTCTATTAAGACTCTTTTTGGTGAGCTCTCTCTCTCTCTCGCTCTCGCTCTTTCTCTCGTGAGAAAGAGAGTTTGAGTATCCTCAAACACAAAACATGTGCAATATCGATATGCATACACATTCACACATACAGATGTCTATATACATCGTGTATGTGTACATACGAACATGTGTATGTATGCGTTATAGTATATATACTAAATCTCTTTGCACTGTCACATTACACATCTGATGGATGCCATATATACAGAGGACAACAACACGAGTAATGGGAGTTTTATGTCATTTGCACCGCAAATGGAGGAGAAAGGAGTGTTATCAAGCAATGGCCCATCAGCATCACAGTCTAGACTGCGAGCTTACCATAAACAACCAACAGGTCATCCTTACGGCAGCAATGCAAATAAGCTTTTCTCATCCCCTTCGATTTTTCTTTTTTACTTTTTTTTTCCAAATATATTTGCCGGGATATATGTATATTATATATATACATATGTAAGGCATCTCCATGTATATAAAAATATTTCATGGCCGTTAATTAATCCATGCTAATTTTTAAAGACCTCATGTTGTGTAGGTATCTCTGTATATAGAATAACCAATCTACACTCTTTTGTTGGATGCCACATATACATACATTATAGTTATACAAATATTGTTGGAGAGAGAGTTCCCCAGGTTTATTAAACATATTTCAAAATTTTAAACACTTAAATATATTAATTTCGTTTTTGTACATGGGATATCGATCTGATATCTAAAGGGAAAGTTCATGGTTTATACATATTTAATTAATTTAAATTTTTTAAATTATAAGAACACTTGAATAATTACATACAACTAATAATTAAAGGGAAGGAGACTATTAATTCTACAGCAGTTTAAAGAAGTTTATATTTAAAAATTGCCTAAGACCTTGATTTGATTGAAGGGAATGTTTAGATGAGATTCCTGGCGAATATGCCCATTTAGCTATTTGAAATTTTCAATAAATAATTTAACATGTGGTATATACTATCTACAATATTAGGTTTTCAATGGACGCCGAGTGGGATGTTCTTCTTCACTACTGCATAGCAATCCGGGTGAAGAAGTGGATCCAAGTGAAGATGCTGTTCGAAGGAGGGAATCTGCACGGGAGTAGGTGCAGGCGCCACGATTTCTGATGCCGTGGAGGCCGTGAAGCGAGCGAGCGGCTTGAAACAAGTGGATGACGTCCACTGTCTCGACTCGGTTCCGTGCGTTCGTGGGTTGCAATCGATCCTCAAGCTTATGAATATTTTGCAAGAAAGGGGATGATTTTTCTTTCAGACTAATACGCCGAGGTTAGCTTGTGGCATGAGGAATATGTGGTTTAGATAGCCGCGGTGTCTCTTTCTTCGATCTGACGTTTTTGTATTTGTTCTTGCAGTCCCTCCTCCAGCGAGCCATAGTGTAACAGCTGCTAGTAAGAAACTGGGCTTTTGATTTCTTCCTGATCCTGATTTCGATGTTGCAGCTAGTGAATGGGTACGTCTCGCTCGGGCCATGAGACAGCAGAAATGTGATGCGGCCGAGGTCTTTTGGAGGCAACGTTCTCAGGCTGGATACTAAACCGGCAGGTGGAGGATTCCCGTGGAGCTTTATGGGTTCATTTGAGTTACGTGACCCTGATGAAGCGCATGACGAAGCTCATGGAACGTGGACAGAACAGGTTTCACCTGATTGGGGCAGAAGGTTGTGGCAAGTCGGCATTGGGTTTCTTTGGCTATACTACCTGGCATGCCAGCGTCAGAAAATACTCTTCAGGGCGATCGACGGGAAAACCTGGGTTCTTTTTGACTTCTCAGGCGAATGTAGAGGTACTGCAATCTGAATCACAGTTCTCATTCGTTGAACTGGTAAACGACCAGACGTGGTTGATAGTGGATGGTTGCTTCGCGTCCCATAATTCATCCTGGTCCAGTTCTCCAATGCGTTTCTGATAAGAAGAAAAATCATCACGACTTTGCAAAGACTGGTATGTACTTGTACATGAATGCATGGACACTGGAAGAGTGTGAAGCAGCCGCCGTTGCTTGTGGCTGGCAGATTGACGATCTTCCTCAACGTTTTCTATATTGGAGGTGTGCCGAGCTACCTGTTTTGGGCTCTTGGGAGTGCTGCTGGAGCAAAAGCGCTAGTTGACCGCGCTCTTGTCAGAGAGCTAGTAGGCTCGAGGACTTGTTCTCTAAGCCATGGACGATAAACGATGTATCGGGCCCATTATTCCGCTACAGGTACTGTTGCTAAAATGTGTTGTATCTTATCACACCTTGTGCTGTTTGCAGATACAGGCAGTATTTTCTTGATGAGGAGTGTCTTATGGGCAGGGATGAAAAAGGAGCATTCTTGGTTCTGATTTTATGGAGAAGGCAGACGAAATTCTAAAACTGTCAACGGGACAGGAATGTGGCAAATGGATAAATAGTGTCAGATGGATAACTGGTCCTGAACTAGCCCCGCTTTTTTGAAACGAGGGTTCATGAAAAGATGGTGGGGATCGGAGGTAAGTTCCGCTGGAGATGCTTGCAGTCAAGGAACATGCCAGTGGGAGCAGCAGGAGAATGGGAAATCACACCACCGGCTACAAGTAAGACAATCTATAAATGGAAACTCATGGATTCTGTTGCGACCTTGCGGGATCCTAAGTTTATCAGACTTCCAAGGGGCGGCTTAATTCACTGGGTGCCGATTCGTATGTAAGAGCTCTGTCGGGAAGCCAAAAGTCGTGGGATTCATTCAGGACCAAGAGAGAAGCAGACGGTAAGGTTCTGGTCACATATACCAAGTGACTATTAAGCCTCGACCATCCAGTGGAGTGGGATGGTATTTCTGAGCTTATGCGCATGTTGACTGGCGCCTTACAGCCTTTGATTGCAAGCTCGTCCTTGTATTTGTAGTGCCCGCTGATAAGTTTGCAGACTTTAAGGCGCAAAGCTTCGTCCGTGAGGTGAATACGACTGCATATCGGAAATATGAGATAACTCCAGCCATAGATATATGTGCTGGAGTTAAATGTGTGAAATTTAAATCTGTTTATCAAACAGGTATTTAACAGGAACAATTTAAACAATATAAGACAAACAAGGCCGATGAGAGATGCTATAAGAAGTTAGAAAAGAAAAAGCTGGCTCAACCTGTGAGAAGTCATCGCGGTTTAGTGAATAGATTAGGGTTTCGGCTACTTGTGTGCAACGAAGTAAAAATCCAATCGTGTACCACATACGTCTGCACCTGTGCATGCACACGTGAGTGTACTTTTCATGAGTGACCGTATTAAAGAATCGGGAGCACAATCTTGATCAATACTTTTCAGTTTTTAATTGTAAACTAGACAAATTATGCATATTAAGTTGTGTACAACATGTATGTGTACAAACAAGAAACGAGGGCATTGGCATTGTGCAATTCGAGAGCAGCATAACACTAAATTTAGAATTGAAATTAAAATGTAAAGTAAACCTTTTCATTTTGAATGAAAATATTTTGACTTATGATGTAATAAGTTGTCTTCGTTCCAAGGTGTATATGGCATAGTTGATGGTTATGAGGCACAATATAATGTGAATGGGTTGGAGGCCTAAAAGGTTCTCAAAGGCTAGAAGATCAGAAAGGAATAAGCAATGGGGTGTATTTACATGTATCTTCACCATGAGATTTTCCTTAACAAGTGGTTGAAATTTGCTTAGAGTAAAAAAATTGACATGGAGGTCACGAGGATTCACTTCAACTTTAAAGGCTTGCATATTTGAAGACAGCAGAGATATGCAATAACATGTGAACTCCTTGAGTCAGTTGTTTGCAAATGTCACTACCTAAGGAAAGGAACAGGATGTTCTTGATCAATCCATTGTTTATAAATCTCACTACCCAAGGAAAGGAACACAAGGTTCCTAATCGATGTAGAGAGTGAAGCACTCCTGTCACAACCCGATACAGATACAGGATGCGGATACAGGATACAGGATGCAGGATTTCGGATACAGGATACGGGTTACAGGATATGCCTGCAGGATATTCCTACAGGATATACCTATAGGATATTCCTATAGGATATGCCTATAGGATATGCTACAGGATATGCCTAGAGGATAAGGGACACTATTCTTAGCTCATGACTAGATTAGACTCATGACTAGATTAGCTTGGAGTTGTGAGCATAAAAGCTCCGACCTAATTGTTGTACAATCAGTTACTATCAACACCAGTCATTCTACGATTATTCTTGTTCCTTGCTCTTGTCTTGTTCTTGTCTTACTCTTTGCCTCCTGCTCCTGTCTTGCTCTTGGATCCTGTCTAGTTCCTATCTTGTTCCTGGATCCTATCCTGATCCTGTCCTGCTCCTGGATCCGTCCTGTTCCTGGATCCGTCCTGTTCCTATTCCTGTTCCTGGTTCCTGTCCTGCTCTCGGTCCTGTTCCTGAGTCAAGCCTTCCTGTTCCCGGAATCCTACTCGTTTCCTGGTTCCTGGATCGTGGCTTGACAGTTTGATAGTAACTGCTTTCATAGCTCTTCGTTTCCTAGCTACTTTTTTTTCCTTGATTCTTTTCCTTCGTTTTTCTCCTTTCTTTCTTTCATAAGATCATGGCTGATTTTGAGCACTTCCAACGCGAGCACCAAATGTTGCTCCATGAGCTGGCCACTTTGCGCCAAGTGGTCACCGATTTGCAAGGCTCCACCCATGCGGCACATGCAGCTGCTGATGCATCCTCCAAGGCTGCTGCGCAGGCTCTCTCTCAGGCATCTGTGGTTCCTTCTTCATCGAACTTTTCTCCGGAGCCGAAGATCAGCATGCCAGAGAAGTTCAGTGGCAACCGTGCCGATTTCCAAGGTTTCCTGAATCAGATTCGGCTCTTGATCCGCATGCAACCACGCCGCTACTCGACGGATGCACAAAAGGTTGGCCTTTTGGCATCCTTACTAAGTGGATCTCCACGAGCTTGGGTTGCTCCCTTGCTGGAGCGTGACGACCCATTGATGGAGGACTTTGAAGGTTTCGTGGCTGCCTTTGAAGCCTGTTTTGGAGATCCTGATAAGTACCGTTCTGCATGCACCAAGTTACGAAGGCTCACACAAGGATCCAGACCAGCTTCAGTTTATGCATCTGAATTCCAGCAATTGTGCACAAACATTCCATGGGACGAGACTGCGTTGATCGAACACTTTCGTTTTGGGCTGAGGGATGATGTGAAGGACCTTCTCCTTACATTACCGGATGCTCAAACGTTAGCGGAGATCATGCAACAGGCCGTTCGCTGCGACAACCGTTTGTTCGAGCGCCGTCAGGAAAAATTCCGTCAGCAGTTCCTGCCAACGAATCCTGTAGCCGTAGCACATGTTCCTACGACACCTTCTGGAGCAGTTCCTATGGAGGTTAACAAATCCAAGCGTGGCCCACTTTCAACTGCTGAGAAGCAACGTCGTCGGGAGAACCTATGCTTGTATTGTGGTGCAGCAGGACACAAGGTGGCGGAATGTCCTAATAAAGCCAGAACGTTCAAGACGCGTGAAGCCGAAGCTGAAGTTCAGTCGGAAAACTTCAATGTCCACTTCGTCTAGGAGCCGCGAAATTGGACGTAGGTGCAGGCTCCATTGGTGCTGCTCATATCATTCCATCACTCAAGTTTCCTGTACACATTCGCCTCAATAATCGAGAGCTCAAGGAGTTTGCCCTGTTAGACACTGGTGCGAATGCATGTTTCATGGATGACACTTTTGCAGCTCAGCATGGCATTCCGGTGGTGAAGTTGAAGCGTGCAATTCCTGTAGAGGTGGCCGATGGTCGTTTGATTGCTTCTGGCGCAGTTACCCACGCTACCACACCTCTCTCTTGCAGTCATGGCGCATTCAACTGTTCAATTTCCTTCAACTTGATCAAGACTCGGTCGACTCCCATCATTTTTGGCATGCCATGGTTCGTTGTTGCAAACCCGCAGATCGACTGGAGGTCTAGGACGCTCACGTTTTCCTCTCCAGCAGCCAGGATCAATCCTGTACCTTCCTGCGTGCAGGATACATCCTTGGTGTCTGAGGCAGTACAAGCTACAGGATTGACCGTGCCTGTTCCTGTACCATTGTTGAAGACTCTTCCTCGACAGGATTCACCTCATATCAGTTCCTCAGCACATCCGCAGGTTCTCTCCACTCCTGTAAGTTTGCGGATTCCTGTACAGGGTTCTTCCAATCCTGTATCAGTGTCGAAGGTTCCTCCTCAACAGGATCCACCTCCTGTTGGTTCGTCAGCACACTCACAGGCCTCCCTCACTCCTGTGCAACCACGGACTTCTGTACAGGATTCTTCCAATCCTGTACACTCGTCAACATCCACACAGGTTTCTCCCAATCCTGCCTCCTTTTGTTACTCTTCCTCTGTTCCACCCCCCAAGATCCTTCCTCTTTTTCAGTCACAACTCCCTCCTGCTCCTCTCCGAGTTCTTACCACTACCATGCATGAACTTACCACTGATCCTGCTCCTTTCCACCTTTTTGCCTTTCAAGTAACTCCTACGTCCTCTTCTACCTTTCCTGTGTCTGACTCTCCTGTTTTTCAATCTTCCTTCGCCTACTCCTCTCCTTCTCCTCCTTCTTCTCTACCATCCAAGTACCACGACTTTAAGGACGTTTTTGACAAGCACAAGGCTACAGTTCTTCCTGTTCACAGGTCCTACGACTGTCCTATTGATCTTGCAGAAGGAAAGACCCACCGTTCGGACCGATTTACGCATTGTCACCCACAGAGTTGGAGGTTCTTCGCCAGTACATCGAGGACAACTTGGCATCCGGCTTCATTCGTCACTCAAAGTCCCCTGCAGGAGCGCCAATCTTCTTTGTCAAGAAGAAGGATGGGAGCTTACGTTTGGTTGTGGACTACAGGGGTTTGAATCAAGCTACCATTCGGAATCGGTACCCGTTGCCATTGATCCCGGAACTTCTCGATCGGCTGCGAGGAGCAAAGGTGTTCACGAAGATCGACTTACGAGGGGCCTACAACCTTGTACGGATTCGTCCCGGCGATGAGTGGAAGACTGCCTTTCGTACAAGGTATGGACACTTCGAGTACACGGTGATGCCTTTCGGCCTTACCAATGCCCCAGCGTGTTCCAACACATGGTGAACGACATCTTTCGTGACTTCTTGGACCAGTTTGTGGTGATCTACCTCGACGACATTTTGATTTTCTCCAAGGACCAGGCGGCACATGACAAGCATGTACGGTTGGTTCTACAGCGGCTTCGTGAGCATGGCTGTATGCGAAGTTGGAGAAGTGTTTTTTCGATAGGGATTCTGTGGAGTTCTTGGGCTACATCGTCTCTCCTGCTGGCGTTTCCATGGACATGCACAAGGTGAAGACCATCGTGGAGTGGGAGAGGCCCAAGTCTGTACGAGATGTACAATGTTTCCTTGGCTTTGCAAACTTCTACAGGCGATTCATACAGGACTTCTCCAAGCGTGTACTTCCACTCACGGAACTCACCAAGCGCACAGAGGTTTTCTCTTGGTCGACAAGGCGGAACATGCATTCACAACACTCAAGGACACCTTCACGACAGCTCCGATTTTAGCACATCCTGATCCTTCTCGTCCTTTCTTCGTTGAAGCAGATGCCTCGGATTTTGCAGTAGGATCCGTCCTATCGCAAGTTGGAGAGGACAAGTTGCTTCATCCTGTAGCTTTTCACTCTCGTAAGTTCCTGTCGGCGGAGATCAACTACGAGATTCATGACAAGGAACTCAAGGCCATTGTGGATTCGTTTGAGGAGTGGCGGCATTTCCTGGAAGGTGCTGCACATCCTGTACAAGTTCTTACGGATCACAAGAACCTGGAGTACTTTCAAACGGCTCGAGTTCTCAGTCGGCGACAGGCTAGGTGGGCAGAGTTCCTATCACGTTTTGACTTCGTCATCGTCTACAGGCCCGGTTTTCGGAATGGCAAGGCGGACGCATTGTCTAGGCGCTCTTTACCTTGCACCAAGCCCGGGGTAGTTCATGAGGCAAGCACACTAGCTCAACCAGCTCAAGCAAGTTCAAGAGCTGGACCGAGTCAACAATCACGATCACTGGTTAAACTGGCTGAATGAAAATGTCATCTGCTGCATCGCAGAGAAACCATAGGCTAAAAGAAGAAGTCGGTCGACTGAGACACAGCAAGATCCTGCATTTGACTATCAAAGGCAAGTGTTGTTGGGTCCTGATCGATTCCGGCTTGCGGCACTGCAGGTTCATCAGGCTCCAGCAGATTCAACACTCCTACAGGACGTCCGTTCGCAGTTGGATACAGACGACTTGGCAAAGAATGTGTTCTCACACATTCATCCTGACGTTGCAAGTTCCTCTTCCTCCAGTTCCCGTCCAGACTACAACCTGTTCACCATACAGGATGGACTCCTGTATCGGGAAGGTCTCTGTACGTTCCTGTTGGTGTTTGCAGGACTCGTGTGGTACAGGATTGTCATGATACCCGGCTACAGGACATTTCGGTGTGGCCAAGACAGTTGAGTGGTGACTCGCAACTTTGGTGGCCTGGGTTGCGAGGTTTTGTGGAAAGGTTTGTACGGAGTTGTGACACCTGCAACAGGTCGAAGATGCCTCGTCATGCACCTTCTGGTCTTCTTCGTCCTCTTCCTGTTCCTTCTGCTCCTTGGAGATCCATTTCTATGGATTTTCCCACAGACCTTCTCCTTCTCGTGGATTCGATGCAGTTCTTGTGGTGGTTGACCGTTTCACCAAGCAGGCTCATTTCCTACCCTGCAACAAGACAGCTACAGGTCAGACAACTGCCGAGTTGGTGATCCGTGAGGTGTTCCGACATCATGGTCTTCCTGAGAGCATTGTTTCCGATCGAGGTCCACAATTCATGTCCAAGTTTTGGCGAGAGCTTCTTCGGAGTCTACAGGTTAAAGCGGATCTTTCTTCAGGATATCACCCGCAAACTGATGGACAGTCAGAACGCACAATCCAGACCTTGGAGCAATATCTTCGCTGCTTCATCAGTTACCAAACAGGATAATTGGTTGGACCTTCTTCCTATGGCGGAGTTTGCCTACAACAACTCCATTCACGCATCTACAGGCCAGACACCTTTCTTTGCTCTTACAGGCCACCATCCACGTTTTGACTTTGCTTCTCCTGCTTCTCCTTCTTCCGCTCCTGCAGTACAGGATCGTCTCCAGCATCTTCGTCAGGTACAGGATGATCTCCGGGTTCATCTTCAGCAGGCACAGGAACGGTACAGCATCATGCTGATGCCCATCGTCAGCCGGCACCTGCATACAAGGTTGGTGATCTCGTGTGGCTTTTTCGTCGACACATTCACACAACAGGCCTTCTTCTAAGTTGGATTTTCAACGATTGGGCCCTTACAGGATCGTGGCGGAGGTAAATCCTGTAGCTTTCCGACTCGAGTTACCATCCACGGTGAAACTTCATCCTGTGTTTCACACCTCCTTGTTGGAGCCGTATCTCCTTCTTCTCTCCTGGTCGTGCTTCTTCTCCTCCCCCTCTGTGGTCATTGCTGGTGAACTTGAGTACGAAGTTGCAGCCATCCTTGATTCTCGTCTTCATCGTCGCCAACTTCAATACTTGGTGGATTGGAAAGGTTATTTGCCTACCGATCGCACTTGGGAACCTGCATCCAACTTACTCCATGCTTCTTCCAAAGTTGCTGCCTTCCATCGGCATTATCCTGCTAAACCAGGTCTTACGACTCGTGGAACTCGTCCTTAGGGAGGAGGTGCTGTCAAACCCGATACAGGATACAGGATGCAGGATATAGGATACAGGATGCAGGATTTCGGATACAGGATACGGGTTACAGGATATGCCTGCAGGATATTCCTACAGGATATACCTATAGGATATTCCTATAGGATATGCCTATAGGATATGCTACAGGATATGCCTAGAAGATAAGGGACACTATTCTTAGCTCATGACTAGATTAGACCTCATGACTAGATTAGCTTGGAGTTGTGAGCATAAAAGCTCCGACCTAATTGTTGTACAATCAGTTACTATCAACACCAGTCATTCTACGATTATTCTTGTTCCTTGCTCTTGTCTTGTTCTTGTCTTACTCTTTGCCTCCTGCTCCTGTCTTGCTCTTGGATCCTGTCTAGTTCCTATCTTGTTCCTGATCCTATCCTGATCCTGTCCTGCTCCTGATCCGTCCTGTTCATGGATCCGTCCTGTTCCTATTCCTGTTCCTGGTTCCTGTCCTGCTCTCGGTCCTGTTCCTGAGTCAAGCCTTCCTGTTCCCGGAATCCTACTCGTTTCCTGGTTCCTGGATCGTGGCTTGACAACTCCCACATGAATGGGATGATGTTGCTAAAGCATTGATGTGTGAACCGAATCTCTTGTTCAATGATGCAGCCACAAAGCTGGTGAATACCTCTCTAACTTTGCAAGGAGAAGACTTAAATGTATGAAGTGCATCGTGCAATGTATGTCATGAAAGAGCCAGTGTGGGCTCTGGCAAAATAGAATGAAAAACAAAGTGACTATGGACACAATGTTATGCATGGGGTTCGAGCTAGTTGTGACAACTAGGAGATGGAGGATGGTGTTGGACGAGGCATCCCATTGCAAGAGGGCATAGTTGAGTCTCAATGGTAGGAGTGAGACGTATTCATTATGATCAATGTAAGATGTGTTAGGAGTTTGGCCATTGGGCTCGAGACTATCATGGCAGTGTAACTACATACCTGAGCGAGCCCTTAATTGAAGCAAGCAAGGAGATCAAATGAAGAAAGCCAAATGTGGAAGCGGCATCATGGGTCTTGATTTTAGATGTACCAACCTCATAAGTATAAATAAATTCATGTTTTAAGCAGTATAAGCTAGTGTAATGAGTCAAAGGAGTGATCTTTGTTGATGACTTGCTTGGGATCCAAGGTAGTGGAAAGTTTCACTTCATTTTTAAGGATGGAAGTGAAAGGATTTCAAATGTCTTGCATGTTGGCCAAGGTTTTTGACGATGGTCCAATGGTTACTTTGATGATGACAACGTGTTTTTCATGGAAAAATCTAGTTTTCACATGACTAAAAAAGGTTGTTGGGAGATGCCAAGTGAACTTATATGAGGTATTACCTCATGTTCAACAAGCAACATTCATTGAACAATTACAACTTAATGCTCATCTCTGGCATTATCATCTTGGCCATGTAAACTATAAAGTACTACAAAAGTTAATGACAAAGACGATGCTGTGGGGTTGAACCTTAGAATTAATGTCATAGTTCTAACATGGTGGGTTGATCACCTAGGTAAAGATTTGTGGAATATGTGGATATATATAAAAAAGACTCAAAAGAACCTAGGTCATCAATGACTAAGGGTTTCTTTCATAAATATCAATTGGCCCTTTGCCTTGTTGGCTTAAGGGGAGAAGGAAAGGTTATGATAATTGTGACAATCCTCATCAAACCAAGCAGTCTCATTACTCAATGAGATTTACCACACAACGATGGTGGCTAGGGCCTTATGTGCTTCACTCGATAGAGAAGGGGAAGTAGTAGCCTGGGATCCATATAAAATGCCAATGCAAGGTTTGTTATAAATGACTAAAGAAGGGAGGTGACAATAATAACCCTTGAGTGCATGGATGATGTCATCCATTCTTTAAAAGGGTGGTGAGTGTTATAATTTTAACTTGGTGGGTTAATCACATAAAGATTGTGAAATATGTGGGATATATGAAAAAAAGTCTTAAACGAACCTAGGTCATCATGATCCCTGGCACAACTCAAGATTTCAACCCAAGTGAAGACATTCAACTATAAAGCAACAAATTCAGACAACGGTGAACATCTTGCACCTGAACAAGTTAGTATAAGTAGTTCATGTGGTACATTGGACAGCCCGCGCGGTACATTAAACAATCCACAAAGTATATCTGACAATCCATGAATTAGCATATTCAAAATACTATTTCTTAGGGGCCCTTTCATAAATACTAATTGGCCTTATTAGTTTAAAGAGAGAGGAAAAGGAAAAGGTTGTAACAAATAAGATCAATCCCAATTTTTATAAGTTTTACATGTTGGCAAAACATCATCTGTTGAATTTCACTCTCTCCAAACATCGAGCAAGTCATTGTCTCTCATTCAGTTAAACCCCATGGAGCCATTTTGGTGCAAAGTATTCTATGACTCTCATCAACATCTTCAACCCTAAGACATGTGTCTTCTTTTTAAGCAAAAATGAAGTTGTAGAGGCCTTTAAACACTTGTAGAGTCCTAGCTAGACTGCAAGATCAAGGCGCTAAGAACCAATGGTGTTAAAGAATATATTAATAATGCCTTTCATTATATGAAATCCAACATGAAGTTGTCAAATAGAAAAATCAGACATTGGTAAATATAGTATGAAGTCTCTTGGTACAAAGTAGAATAAGGAATTTTGGCAAGAGTCGGCATTGCATGTGCAAAATTGACTTCTTACTATTATGTTAAAGAGGAAATATATGAGGAAATGTGACTTAAAAGAAACCCAAACGTGCCTCATCTTTGTGCATTTGATTGTGCAGTATTTGCTCATACCCTTGACCAATTGTAGAAGAAATTTGATTCAAAGAGTAAAAAGTTTCTTTTTATTAACTATGCAGGTGATGGGGAACACAACTATAAACTTTGGGATCCACTCACCAAAGTCACATTTGTTAACATCAATGTCATCTTTGCTAAGAACGACTTCACCCACAAGGTGGTGAAATCAACATTTACAAGTTTTATTAATGAAGATTTCTTGGTACTTATTCATTCCCTTTGGGTTCTAAGATCTTGATGGTCATGGTGCTATTAAGGGTTATGATGCTGGTGGTGTTAATGTGGATGATGAATTAAACTCCAGCATCCTAGATGCCTAGCCCATTGATGATGCTCCATAACTTGAAGAGACAATGGTTATCAACTTTATCCATCACCGTCAAGGCATGCTCGACCCCGTCAAAAATACTGAATGGCCCTTGTTTATGTAAGCCATCACATAAGGTTTTGAAATATGCAACTTCCATGCTTAACTAAGATAAAGCCAAATTATACATGTTTGTTGACGAGACCATCCCTTGTACATATAATGAAGCAACCCATGGGGCTAATTCTTAATTTTAGTGTGTCGCCATTCAAGATGAAATAGATTCTCTCATTGAAAATCAAACTAACTTTTGACGTTTGTGATTCTTCAAGAGGACACAAGTTTGTAGATTTTAAATGGATGTTTAAGCACACTCGTGATAGTATGACTAAACAACACCATTATAAGACTCGTCTTGTGGCCAAAAGCTTTATGCATATCAAAGTCTAATTGGTTTCTTAATGTACTTGGCACTCTCAACAAGGTCAAACATATGCTCTGCCACTATTGTTTGAGCAATTCAACACACAACCATGCACTAACAATTAGAAGGCTGCTAGCACATTCTACGCTATCTCAAGGGGATCGTGAATCATGGTTTATGCATTGGTATACTACACTAATGCCAGTTGGGCCACCAACAATGATGCCACTCCACCACAAGTTTCGGTTTGCACCTCTGCAAAGCCGCTATCAATTGGGCCAGCAAACGTGGGAGATGTTGGCAGATATCTTCACCAAGCCTTTAGGCTCTCACAAGTTCCTCGTGTTCAAGACTAAGTTTTGACTTGTGTTGATGTTTGGCTTATTGGAGAGTTGGAGTAACCCAAACATATAACAATGATGCCACTCCACCACAAGTTTCGGTTTGCACCTCTGCAAAGCCGCTATCAATTGGGCCAGCAAACGTGGGAGATGTTGGCAGATATCTTCACCAAGCCTTTAGGCCCTCACAAGTTCCTCGTGTTCAAGACTAAGTTTTGACTTGTGTTGATGTTTGGCTTATTGGAGAGTTGGAGTAACCCAAACATATAACGTTTTAGGGTTCTTATCCTCAAAACCAGCAAGAACGAGGGTGCTGGCATCGTGCGATTCCAACATCTCTCTCACACACACACTTGCTGTTTTGCAAAAGCTGGTTTGGATTGAACCCATTGTTCCCTCCACAGGAGACTGACTGACAGCTCTTCATCAAGTACCTCCCTTATGTGATCAGGAGGAAGGCATTGGTTGTGACATACTGGAGGTTATTTGTCCCCCGTGGTAGAAAAGTCGACCCTGGACAAACATTATTTAATTATACTGATTCGCAAACAAACACACACCTTGTGTTATGGTGGCTCTCCCAGGCATAGCAGAACATACAAATCATCCGCATGGGACTGGTAATCATGTAAGACGTTCTTATCCTTCTGTTTTGTATATTTTCTTTTACTTTGAACATGTATGTATTTTATATTCAACGGTAACCACGTTCAAAACACTCATAATGTACGGTAAGAAAAGACTCGTTTTCACATGGAACAGTCGCATGGTAAATGCCATAGGGAAACCGAACTTGACGTTATCCCCTGAGTCGTATCCTCCTGTTAAATCAAGCTAGAGAGTTTAACCATATTTTGTTATATTATATGTATGTATAAGAAGTTTATACTGTGTATATATATACATTGCCATCGTTAAGGCCAGAATGATTTTTTGATTAGAAGGGAGTTTTCCAGAACGCGTGCCTTCGAAGAACAGAATGGATTTAGAGAGAGCATCGCGATAATCTGACGGACGGAATGCGTCGGCATCAACGGTGTTTAACAGCAGACAAAACAATAAGAACGCTCAAAACGCTTCCAGCATTCTTGGAAGACATTGTCGGAAATGCCGCCGGGTGAGAGGCAATTTATAGTCGGAAATAGGAGGCAAACTGTTAACGTGTTTTAACTGTGTGTTTGTGTTTGACAGATGTACATTACACATCAAAGTATACATCTCTCTCATACGATGTATCACAATATGTGTGTGTGTGTGTATACGTTATACATATAACGGAAGTTCCCATGTGGCATGGGCGAAGAAGGGAAATTCTTTGGATTCTCTTATCATATGAAGACAAACGACTTGTAAGAGATAACTTAAAAAGATATGACTTAGGCAAGATTGAAAAATAAGAATAAGATGCACGCACGCACACACGTGTGTGCGTGTGTGTGTTACAATACGAGTATACCAATAACATAAGCATGTGCACACGCACACACACACAAACCGGCACGCACGCACACCCATGCATGCACATGCAAGCAACACCACATATTCTTTGAAAAAGCAGTTACGTATGGAACAAAGCCAGTATCATTTCTCATTAGTTACGCAATACATGTAGAAAATAAAGCAATACATATTCCTGTCTGTACTATAAATCTCGTGGGACAACAGTATCTTGAGATTCACACTATGTGTTTATTAAGAACTAACAAGTAATATTTTGAATATGCTTGTGCACGATGCGCAAACACACGCATATGTGTGTGCCTACCTGGCATGTGAACACCTGTTTGATATTCCTGTGGCACAAGGTCTAATTTTGCATCCTGCAATATCATGTAAAGGGGTTTTTTTCTTGCAAAAGAATGGGACTTTCAATGTTGCAAATTAAAAATTACCTTGCATAGAAAACCATGACTTATAAATCTGTCATGCATTAGAATAGTTACAATTTTGATATTTAATGTTAAGTTTTAAATTTAAATTAATATAAATTAAACTTAAATAAAACCTTATTAAACTGACCTTCAAATCTTGTCATGTGGATGGCTTAGATTTGCTTATTCTTTTGATTTTTTTTTTGGGTTTGGTGTGGGCAGCAGCCACTTATGCTTACTTATACCGCTTAATTCTTAATTTTTGATAGATGGGGAGGCCAAAGAAGGGCAATAAACATGTAACACTGCAAATTGCATTTCAATTGATAGGAACAATTGTTTACTAGAGGGTCAGAAAATTTTAGAACTCAAGAACAAGAAGAGAATGTTAGTGCCCCTATTATAAAGAAAAACAAGAAGAAGTTTAGAAATGAGTGGAAAACTAAACATCCTTGGGCTTATCTTGTCTTAATAAACAATGAACAAAGGATTAAATGTAGATTGTGTGTGTGTAAAACTTCATTTGGGAAGGATGGTAACACATCCGTTCAAAAGTTACTTACTAATGAGCTTAGGTTATTCAACCCTTAGATCCTAAAAAGAATGCCCCCTAACCAAGTGTTTTAATAGCACACATAATTACAAGACTTAACCTCTCTTAAGTCAATGCTTAAGGTTTAGCACCTTAATGTGAGCATAAAGGATGCTTGATTGTTATAGCCCTCAACCCTAAAGGGTGTGCCTCAGGTGTTGTACTATGTGCTATCTAGTCTAGTGTTGTGACACTATTTCCTAAGATGTGGGCTATCTTGGCATAGCTGCTTAGATTCAAGAATTACACATGGTTTTACAAACATGACTCACAAATGTCAACTTTAGAACCTCTTTGTGAACCTTTAAGAACTTAGTAAAGAGAATTTATTAGTCAAGATCCCATACCCACAATTGACTTTAACAAAACCTTTCAAGCATGATTCGCTAATGTTAAAGGTAGGCTAAGGTGAAACATACCCCTATCATATATAAGTTGAGTTGACATAATAGAGTTGTACCTTGATGATACAAGTTAGAATTTGCACTGGTATAAACATAATTAACTTAATTATGAACCTAGGAACTCTTACTACATATCTTACTTAATATATATGATAGCCCCCCCCCCCTCGCCCAAATGTTTTCATGTTTTTATAAAATGGGTTAGCATGAAATATCATTTTAATAGGAATATACTTGGTGAGTTTAACCTAAAAAACCCATTGACAAGGGGTTTAGGGCAAACTTATGGCTAGGTCAACTCTAGCCCAAACTCATCGGAATTAACTAGGAACATAATCAAGACTCAAAAAAACCAAGATAAGAGTTTTTTAAACAAAAGTGCTAACTTCGTTTAAAGTTTCTTGCAAGTACCTAATACCATCTGGTCGGACTATCACTAGATACCCAAGTGCATTAAGTAGGCACATTTCCTCAACACTTAAGGCTTTTCAACATAATTCGGTAGGTAACCATAATCAACGTCTAAAGTAAAAGGAATTATAATAAAAACTATGACACTCCCTGCCTTAGAAAATGTCAACTTTCTCATTGATGGATAAGTCTAACTCCAAAATTAAATAATACTAGAGAAATTAACTAAAACTAACATATCACTCTATGTAAAATTAACATAAAGTTCACATAATTTTCATTACCCCCCTTACATTTGCAAAGTCAAGTACAGAAAAGTTGTTCATTAAGTTATAAACTTAATTGCCGAAGACATCACCTAAGACATAAACTCACATGGAGACTGTAAAGTATATCACTTGACGCAAACAACATAATAGTTAATTTCTTTACTTAACTAAAATTTATATTGGAGGTTTTTAATTAATGTTAACCTTAGGCTAACAAGAAATGAAGTGTTGCTTTATTCCTTAACTTTTTAAATACACTTGATGACTTTGTTGTCAAGCGCATAATAAGCCATTTTAAGTCCATCTTAAATGCTTAACCGAACGCCTTCACATTCCTTTGATTTTTTAATAGTTCCACATCTTCACATGTTATATTATTATAGCCTTATATTTCTGCATATCTCAGTGTACCCTTGCGTAAGGGTCTATACTATACATATTCTGTAGTAGTGTATAACTATGCCAGACTAGGTATGGGATGTTTATCGGAATCAAGCTCTTTTCCGATACAAGAGTACTATTCTCAAAGTCTTGTTCTTTATAAACATGTCAATTTGACTAAAGTCGATCTCAAAAGCACAAGTTATACACATCTATATAACAAGGTTCCGCCAACCTGAATTAGCCCATTCATTTGATATGCTATTAATAGAAATTCATTTTCAATGAGAATCAAATTCATGTCAAATTTTCTACCAAATGTCAATCATTATCATTTGCCTTTCACAACCAACTTTGCATTCTTTTAAAACACCAACTAATTCAAGGAACTTATATAAACTCTCTAGATATCATGTATCTCAACTGACTTGTTCTTATTGTATTCATTCCCTTAAAAGCATAACAACTAGGTTCATGCAATAGTTCCTAACTCATTATCTTACTAAATTTAAAAATATTGAATTTAAAACTTAATTCCCACAATAAGAGTCTCTTTAAATTTGTAATACTACACGCCTCTATAACATTATATTCATTTTTAACTCTCAAACTATTATATAAATGTTCCTCCAACACTATATTGAAGAATAATATTTTCATCATATAATTCAAACAATTACTATTTTGACAAGCACATTTAAATTAATCTCCATTATATGGACATCTGCATATTTGATATTGATACATTTGAGTTGATTAACCTTTAAATCTCAAATTTTCTGACAAGTTGTTACATTTAATAAATATAACTTTATAATCGTATAAATTCATTGAAATATAAGGGTTGTACTGGATTTAGTTAAAATGAATTGAACTTCAGTTTGAAATGGAAATATAATGTTATTTCAGTATTACCACAACCAGCAACCAACCATGGATTAACTTTTTGGCTTAAACTATGATTTTTACTATTCAAAATAGTAAACCTTAATGTTTAATAAAAATAATATATATACTAATAATTTATATAATGAATCATTTGAGAAGGTATTTATAAAATTAAAGAATATAAAAATTAAATTTGTATATTTAATTTAATTAAAAATTATTATATAAATTAGTTTAAAATTTATTGATTTAAACCATTATAGTAGCCTAAGTCAAATTGTCAATTCATGTAACCAATCACAAATGATGGCTTTCAATTGTGGCTTTCTCCTATGATAGTGAGTTTTCAAAGGGTGTTATATAGTGATTTTGTGATATAGTGGCTTTTACTTTTGTTTTGTGGATTTTAGATAGTGAATTTTCAATTTTTTTTGGACTTTGCAAAGTGGATTTGTACATATTGTGGCTTCGATAAAAGTCATGCTCAACAAAGAATAATTAGGGAAGATTAAAATTGAATGAGACATATGTTCTTCAAGTTTTGGTAAGTCTATGGGTTGGAGAATTACTACTGATGTTCCCATCATGTTTTTATATATGTCTTGACCTTTAACAACAAAAGGAGGACAAGGATAATTCAAAAAACTTAGATTCAAAAGTTGTTTACAAGACTAGTAGTGGAATAGAAATAAGTATAAGCTAGCTTTGCTTTTGTGGTTGCAAGCTCACTCTTGACAATTTGGAAAAAGCGAAGAAGAAAGAGGAATAAAAAACCTTTGCCTTCGTTGGTTTCAACCTTCAAATATGCTCACACTACAAACATAGTGGCTTTTTCCATGCAAAAAGCTAATGGTGGTCAATCAAAATTACGACAATGTTTTTGTTAGTTACTATAAACGTTAGAATGTTTCTAATATGTGAAAGTGTAATGCATATTAACTGGTAACATAGAAAAATTTAGTAACTTGTCATTGTACTTTCACAATATTGAATCAAACTCAAAAAACACCATTAAATCTTGAATCAAGAAAAGGCCTACTTTTTAATATTTCAAAGAACTGAAAATACATACTTTGTATGTTCTTTGAGTGTTCACATTTATGAACATAATTTAGAATTTAAAAATTAACTTTTTGAATAATCGTATTCACCTTCATGATGAAGTTGATATCAAAAACCAACACCAACTTCTAAATCCCATTGGATACCTACTTCTCTAAAGAGGTACATGCACCAAAACCTCCATATACTCAAACGTTCCTACGCCACAAACATTCTCAACATACATAATAAAACTAACAAGTTTTTATACCTATTTTGAGCAAATGAAGATCCTTAACTTAATGCTCTTGTTAACCAAGGAATCACCCTTGTTCAAAAGATTAAATTAATTAATCTCCACAATGTAAACAATGTTACAGATTACAATTTTAAAGAGTTAATAATGAAATGCATAAGTGTGTGCCAAACGCCTTCCACTATACAAGTTTTTATTATACTCAATAGACTGAAAATGTAAATGTATGCTTTTAACATTTCTATTTCTAGTATATCATGCTATTTATCACAAAATTGTACTAATAAAATGCAGAATCCATAAACTATTATCCTAAGTCTCTTTTATGATCTCATATGAGATACAATTATAATTAAGTTAATTAAATTAATTAACTCAAACACTAAGTGCACGCTTACAACTAACTAAGGTTTAACTTTAAACTTTATATAAATCATGGGACTTGAACTCAACAACACAATCAACCTAATATTACTTGTAGCTAGTGTCATTAAAATAATGTGAACATAAAATAATATTTTAATTATATTGGATCTTCAAATCAATTACTTAATATATTAATTGTATGTTAATATCGACTTTCAATTGTACTATAAGTTCAACACCATAGTCAATTTCTTGAGTTACACGCTTAAAACATGCACTAAGTAAGAACTTATTCCGCACTTTTCATCAAAATGTAGTGTTCATTCTTATGTTTGAATGTGTCTCTTTTTTCAAAGTCAAAGATGCACTTTGAACATAAGTCTTTACTTATGTGAAACACTATTGCCGAAATTGATATTGCATCTTGACTTAAGCCAAAACTTAATGGAAATATCATGTTCTCAATCATGTGTTATCTCAATTTTATACACCTTAAAGAAAAAGAAAATTTTCAATAATGTGCATACTTAACATACATATGATCCAATTTGTAAGCCAAAACAAACTCCCTAGCCAAGTGTGTTAATAACACACCTAATAATGAGACCTAACCTTCCTTGAGCCAATGCACAAAGCTTATCACCCTAATTTAAGCACAAGCACATTTATTTACTAGAGTATTCAACCCCTCGACATTAAGCTTATGAGACAACTACAAAGGGCATGCCTCATGTGTTATACCATGTGCCATCTAGCCTAGTGTCACATCTTCATGTGATATTGTTTTCCAAAATGTGAGTTATCTCCCATAGCTCCTCAAATTCAAGAGTTACACCTAGTGTCACAAACGTGACTCACTAATGCCAACTCTGGAACCTCTCTGTGAACCTTCAAAAACTTGGTAAAGAGAACTTACTAACCAAGATTTCACACCCATAATTGGACAAGTGTCACAACATTTCTTCCCCCTTAAGCCAACTTGGCAAAAGAACAATTGGTATTTATGAAAGAGCCTCTAGTCGTGATGACCCAGGTTCACTTGGGTCTTTACTTAGGGGTCAATTCACCAAGTTAGAACTATAACCCCTTTGAGAAGTGATGCCCTCATCCATGGACTCAAGGGTTGTTATTGTCACCTCCCTCCTCAGTCACTTATAATAGGCCTTACATTGGCAATTCCTTATGGATCCTAAGCCCACTACTTCCCCTTCTATATCGGATGAAGCACAGGAGGCCTACCCACTAGTGATAAGAAACAACCAACATCACATGGTAGATCTTGTGGTATTGATGAGAGGTTTTGTCTGGTGAGGATTAGCCCACTCACTTGGTGCATGAGTTCATAAGCTCATCTCTAATGGGAATTAAACTTTGGACTGCTTTGATATCAATTGTTAGAGTGAGTTTTTACCTAGTGCCAAGAAGGCAACTTGCCAGATGCCAACCCTAGAATCCAATACTAAATGTCACAATCTTTCCTTTCCCCTTAAGCCAACTAAGCAAAGGGCCAATTGGTATTTATAAGAGGGCCCTTGGTCATGATGACCAGGTTCGCTTGGGTGTTTTTTCCACATATATCCACAATCTTTACCTAGGTGGCCACCTACCAAGTTAGAAATATAATAATAAGGACACGAATGTGCCCTCTTAGCTATGAGTACTACTCCTAATTTAATATGTAGGAAGAGGCTAGAGACATGTCTCAACTTCTGACCTTTGAAACATGCACTCTAACAAGACTCCTAGGCACAGATTTGCCAACATTAAGGGTAGATTACTACCCTTATCATTTTAAAAGTTGAAGTGACACAATAAGGGTTATGCCTTGATGATACAAGTTAAAGCTTACATCAGTAGAAGAATTACTAGCTCAGTTTATGAACCCATGAACTCTTATTACATATCCTACTTAACATATGTGATAAAGACCCCCACCTCATCATTTTCATGTTTTGTAAAGTGAGTTAGCACAGAATATCATCCCAATATGAATATACTTGGTGAGTTTAACCTAATGACCCTAACCAAGGTTTAGGGTGTGGGTTAGGACAACCCTAGGGTTAGGTTAACCCTAGGGGTATATCAACATACCAAACTCGGAACCAACCAGGAACCTAAAAAAACCAAGGTTTAGATGAAAGTGCTAACTTCGCCTAAAGTTTTATGTAAGTACTTAACGACACATGGCCGAATCATCGCTATATACAAATGACTAAGCAAGCATATTTCTTTAACACTTGAGACTTATCAATATAGTTTGATAAGTAATCACAATTAATGTTCAAAGTAAAGAGGAGATAGTAAAAACTATAATAATATTGAAGATAATTCATAATCACTTGTCAAATTGAATTAATCCTATTTGAGAATTGGTTTTATTCACATGTATTTTTTTGATGAATATAAAAGTGTAAATTCATTTAATTAATTAAAAGAGTTATTAGTAACTTGCATGTGCTTCAATACCCAAATTTCACTCAATCAATTTTCGTATGAGTGGATGCATCGGCTTTAGAAATCTTTCAATTTGACATTTAATAAATAAGAATACTTTGTTACTTGCTATTTGTGATTTTGAATGTTTTCATAATGACAATGAAACATTATTGGAGTGTGATTATGTTATAATAATTTCTTTGTTGAAGCATAAGAATTTAACGAGTCATTTAATAAAATAAACATTGTGGCTCTAGTTTTATAATTTTAAAATGATGCATCGACTAAGATGAATAATAATTAATGGTGATGGTTTTTCATGGTGAGATGAATAATGATTGATAGTGATGCTCTTGACTAGCATCTCTTTCAAATTTTACATCGTGTAGTAATATTTTATTGAATTTTTGATTTGGTAAATTGTTATAATGTTCAATGCTGACTTATTATCTTTAAAATTATAAACAGCATAATAAAGTAAACTATAGGTAGAGTGCTTATGGGATAATTTTGGAAGTATTTTCAATTTGAAACCTTATCATACTTAATTTTTACTTTAAAATGATTTGTTGTATTTTGTGTGGACAAGTTTTCGAAGATCAATTACAGCTTAATACCTTCTACATATGTGATGTACTTTCTGCAAACATTATGATTCTCGTCTTGTTAGTGGTCATCTTCTTCATTAACATGTATTAAAAAAATTCCATCAGTCATTTAATTAACCAAGTATGCATGACAATGTGATTAAGAGTTTAAAAGTTTTTTGACTTACCATATTTAAAAATTTAATATGACATGAACGTTAGAGTCTATTAACATTTTTTCACCCTTCTGTGTTTTTACTTCTGATTTTTAAGTAAAGATTAATCAACTTCTAATGCAAATGTATATCATTGACATTGTTCATGTTTGATTATGTTATCTTTTAACATTATTATTTAAAGTAAATATCTTAAATAATAATTTGACTTTTTATTAAAGGGTATTATGAGTATTATACACTCAATTAGGTGTTAAACACTTAATTACCTCTCTGTATCACTCACAAATTAATGGTTTAGTAATTGATGTTTAAAGACATAAGTTCAAATATGTGAATTATAATTAATATATGCAATGTTTAAAGTTTATATATATATATGATTATTGTTAATATCTCTTTATTTAAGGCATTATATAAGTATAATTAAAAATGAATTAGTTTTGAGTTTTATCAGTTTACCATGTACCCAAAGATGCCACAACATGGGCTTAATATTTAAATGTTCTTTTACTTTTTTTTGGTTTGGAATTTATTAAGCATCTTAGTTTATCAATAGTTTCCCACAGTGTACAACTTGCTAGAGTATGCATGTAGTGATTTTAATATTTATACATTTATAAAGTTTAATCAAATCTAAATTAATAATTAATTTATTATACAGTGATGAACTCCTAAGTATACATTGTTAAGCTCTCACGAGGAGAAAATTATTCACATGAAATGATAACACTAATCTTAACAAAAGATAATAATATAAAATGCATGCATAATTATACATGAGTGATGATGTGACTTCCCATTTGTCAATCAAATTCAAAGGGATAAAGATATATATGACATGTCATATGTAATTTAAAATTTTCTGCAAACATGAACTGTTAATTATATATTAATTACATGTATTTTAACGTGACATGTTTTTTTTTTCTTTTTCCCTAGCAGTTAGAAAGAAAGTTGTCATTATCACATCAAAACAGTTTATCATAGTTAAATACAAAACTTTAAAGATTTTTTAATATTATATTGTTATTACATAAATAGTTTATATGATGAGAATAATTCTAATTTCCTTTGTAATAATTATTTTTGTGTATATATAATGTATGCTTTTGTATATGTGTGTGTGTGTGTATGTATGAATGTATATATGTATATTTACATGTATACCCATATGTATGTGTGTATATATACAATATATTTAAATGTATAGATTTACAAATATATAAATGCATATACATACATGTGTATATACACACACGCACATACATATATTTACAATATACATATAAATTCATATGTATATATACACATATATATGTATATACATAATATAATGACATAATAATACATGTATATATTTGTGTGTGTACACATATATGTGTATGTATACTATACACACACACATGTATATATACATAAATATTCTATATTCTATATTACATAATATATAAGTAAATAAATATTTATAAATATACATGTATATACTCTCTTCTCTCTCTCTCTTCTCTCTCTCTCTCTCTATATATATATATATTATATAATATATATATATTTGCATGTATATGTGTGTGGTGTGTGTATTTATTTTATATGTATATGTGTATAAATATTTACATATATATGTGTGTTTGTGTATATAATATATAAAAACACACGCGTAAATATATGCATACATACAACACACGTATATTTGAACGCAATCGTTGTGAAGTGACAGGTTTTCGTTTCTACCGGCCAGCCGGAAATTCTAAGTTACATATGGCATGCCCTTGAGTCTTTCATTTACTTACATAAGCTTGTATATGAATATAAACACATATACGTATATTTTATAAAATATATATGTTAATTGGAATATGCACCCGTATATTATAAGAAAATTTAAATATCCACCCATATATATATAAAACTTTCATGGGTAATATTGTGATTATTAAGTAGACAGATCATTATTTCAAATAATAATAAAATGAATCTAGTACATAATGCTCCATGGAGCTTCCAGTATATACAAATTTTGATTCATAAATACATACAAAGTTTCCTCAAATTTACATGAAGCTCAGTCCTCTCAAAAGATTTAATTACCTGCACATAATTAATAGGATATGTACACGTTGTTCATGTTGTAGATGTCATTTGTTGTGTGGGAAGGAGAAAAAAACAGACTCTTCTATGCTCCTTTTTACCAAAAATCAAATCTTCTTGTTGAAAAAAACTTAATTACACCCAGGTTAACTGCCACGTTGTCCATGCCAAGGGAGGTAATCCTCTGAAGAAGAGTAAAACCCATCCATTGGATTCGCAACACGTGTGGTAGTTCTATTCCGGATGTTTTCAAAATGGGAAATGGCTCCTGCACATCAGAGAGTGTAATCCTCGTTGTGCGTGTGCGTGGACTTTGACAGTTACTATTACGTTACTTAACACTATTATGCTCGACAGTGTGTGTGTGTGTGTGTAAGATTATGTATATAATAAATGTTATATAAACAGACACACACATTCACACTGATCACCTGCGTGGGGTCCGTCGGAGTGGAAGATGATAGGACGGCAATCTCTTATCCTCGTTCATTAAGCTTCGAGTTCTGAAGTGTGCAATAAGTGCTGCTTTTCCCTGGATTCTCGCATATGCCAACGATGCCACCTTCTCACTGTTAAACTTCTCCATTTCTTGCCATTGAAAGACTTACAATGATCCGTATTAGTATTATGCTATTTAACATGATTACAACCATAAGAATATTGCGCGTGTGTGCGTGTGCGTGTGCGTGTGCGTGTGTGTGAGAGAGAGAGAGAGGCAATGCAAGTACATAACTACACATGCACACAATGTATAAAGACGTATATACCTGGTAAAATGGCACGATCAAGGAAGGAGAGAGCATGTTGATAAAGCATATCCAACGTTGCACTTATTCTGTAAAAATATATTTTTATATCTATTCTATCAATTGTATATAAGGAACAATAAATTTACCTTGAAGTCAATCGGTAAATAAATGAAATCGTAAGTCCCACGGTGCTGCTCATCAATTGCAGCCAGGAGCATTTTCGAAGTATACCTAAAAAATGAGCAATATTAGCATGTTTATATTATAACAAACACACACACACACAGAGATTAAAATTTGGTTGCTTACTTGTTCGGAATGTTCTTTATCATTAGTGTAGTCGAGTGTCTTCACCAGACATTATGCGGTCAAGATCCAGCTGAAACTGCTTCCTGGAGTCCATCTGAGCCGTAGAAGTATTGGTATCCATTCTTCGCCCTCGACGGTCATCCAAGGGAGAGCCAACATTCCCAAAAAGCCTCTGTGGTAAAAACATGCCGAAATTCGGAGACGAAGGCCCGTGGTGTTGTTGCTTCTCCTGAGAGACACGTATTTATAATATATGCATACTAATATACTAATAGTAATAATAAAATAATAATAGTATATTTATAGAATTTTATAAGTGATGTATATTATACCTGTGGTCTCATGAAGTTGAGACTTCTGATGGATCTGCATTGTAATGTGCCGTCTGTCAAGCGAGGGTTCTCGAGAATAAGAACCTATACATACACATTACATGTGAAAGTTAGAGAACCACACATTTCAGTATACAACAGCATTATACATACCGTATTGTTGATTGTGGGGAGAAAGTGCTGAGCCATACAAGCCATGTGTGACTCACGTTGGTTGTACGGTTGACTTGGCGACAAGGTTTGCCACATCAGAGAAGAAGAAGTTTCGCACCACCGTTCATACCGAGGGCTGACTAGTAAGGGATGTACTCAGGCTCGCAGTTCTATGAAGGGATGCATGCGCTGCAGGAAGAAACGAGTTAGTTTGATGAAAACGGAGAGAGAGAGAGAGAGTACACACAATGCATATGTGGAGGTTTCAGTTATGGTGCTGGTGCTTCTAGTTAAGCTCCTTTGAACATCAAACCCCTCAACAGGTCTCAGAGGAGCAGTAAAGTTGGAAATCCCAGTGTAGAGCTGTTAAAGGCTTGTGCATTCTTGTAAATGCCAGTGTTGTATTCAGGCAATGACTGTCCTTGATGCTCCAGAAAGTGATTCCTCATGTGATTATCGACTCGAATGGAGATGACACCTCTTGCATGCAGTTTAACTTGGGAGAGAATGGCTGTATCCCATTCCTTCAGAGTCAAGAGTCTCATTGACTGAACCCCAGTCCGCTGCCAGAGTAAGGGATATAGATATACACGTATGTATTGGCACGGGTGTATACCCACATACACTAATATACACATTCATATAAGGTCCTATGTAGAGTCTCTATGTCAAATACAACTATCAGAAATCAAAATGACCAGCTTCTACAAAACTAACCTGGAGGAGAATTGGACCAAGTTATATGGCTGGGGTAGTTCTCTTCGTGATCAAATTCTTGACCAAGTTGAGGAATTAAGCTGTTAACAGAACAAAGTTAAACCATACAATCAAAACAACCCACAACACAAATTATAAGTAAAACTAACCTCCTTCGGACACCACCAGGGCGACTAGGCCTCAAGTTTAATGCGTTTTTCCAGCAATATCACTTCGGTTCAAGGCTCTCAATGCATCTCCGCAGCTCGCACATCGTAAAACTCAATGAACTTGTGGTGCTTTTTGTGTGGTGTTTCTCGTATCTAGAGAAGGACAGCAGCAACACATATATATATATATATTATATATATATATAGAGAGAGAGAGAGAGAGAGAGAGAGGAGAGAGAGAGAGAGAGAGAGAGAGAGACAGAGAAGAGAGAGAGAGAGAGGAGAGAGAGAGAGAGAGAGGAGAGAGAGAGAGAGAGAGAGAGCGAGCTTGCCTCTTTGACTTCACCGTAGACACAAATATCTGACGAAGATCTTCATTGGAAACTGATGCATCCAAGTTGAACACAACAAGTGTACTTGGTTCATATCCTTGTCCGAAGGATTATCCTGAGTAAAATAATGTTTTAAGTAGTTAATACACACACCTCTATAATACAAATTCTTTGTATAACTATATGCGTACTTTGGTATGGAATAGTGAATATCTAGCTTCCGACGTCTAACAACCCTGCCTTGAAGAGCACGCATGGCTGTCCTAGCGGCACGTATATCAAAATATGAAATCATCACAACCGGTGCTTACAAGCAGTATATAATGTACGAATATCCCGTAAAGCTGTCAAAGAAACGCACAGCAAAAATTAAAATGAGAATCGTCATATATATATATATATATATATATATATATATAGAGAGAGAGAGAGAGAGAGAGAGGAGAGAGAGAGAGAGAGAGAGAGAGAGGAGAGAGAGAGAGAGAGAGAGAGGAGAGAGAGAGAGAGAGAGAGAGAGAGAGAGAGAGAGGAGAGCATGCATGTGAATCGTGCACCTCGAAAAGCTCGCGAAGCTCATTATCCTCAACGTTGCTATTGATGTTCCTCACAAAAAGTGTCCGAGATGGATGCTCTCCAAATGGATGCTCTCCTGGAGCAGATACATGAGAATGAAATACGTCATGTGAGTCTTCTAACTCCAGTCCTCTCCACTGCTGAACAGATCGTACTCCTCAAACTCTTCTACGCCATACGGTGCAATTGCTACATCAATATCTGATCGAAAAGATTATAATTAAAATGTGTGTGTGTGTGGTGTGTGCGAGTGTACGTATACAAGTACAAAACATACGTCTATACATACATACCCGAATCCCTGCTAGAAGTTCGTCTTCATCATCTGGAAGAAGGTTGCCTATGGTTTGAGACTCTATCTCCTCAAGCGACCCAAATATCTCCTCATCACCACCACCATCGCTCTCAGATATGTTCACTGTCAAAAACACATCTTTCACTATCAAGTGTGGCTTGTATGTGTGAAATAACGTGTGTGCACGTGCCTGGAATCTCTATAACGTGTGTATACATACACCAGATAGCTCTATCTCTCTCTCACAACATATATATACTTACATTTGGCCTTTGTCAAGGACGGGAGAGAGCTAGAGAACAAGCTGGAATCAAGGCTATCAACACCATTTGATTTGAAAGCTCCATTATTTGCCTGAGCCATGACGTAGACGCGGATGTACTTGGAACCCATTGATGATCAGTAAGATCATCACGTTGGTTGTTCATGTACGACCCAGGCTGCCATTCCTGGTTGACGTAAGACCAATCTATCTGTTTGATCACCACAAAAATAAAAATTATTAAATAAGTAAATAAATAAATAAATAAAACCTCATGTGGTAAATAGCTAGTCTTGTTGAAGAACATAGATGATCCGGATGAAGCACGTCGTGGAGTGAAATGGATCCTAAACGGTTTTGAACCACTTCAATTCCAGATTCTGCCATGAATTCTAACTATTTCCCGCTGCTCCCATATAGAATTCTCCGAAATGCCGTAGGAAGCCATTGTTCACTGTGCACCGACACCCACTGAATGCGCTCACTGCCGTATCTCACAGAATGTACATTCCTCACGCAACTGGCAACTCACAGAGGATCAGAGCAGTGAAACCCCCAAAAACCCTGGTAGACTTCAACAGTATCGCAAGAAAAATAGTGATCAAACCCACAGCGGACTTGATATCAGCTCCAATCCGAACAGAGAGATGATCAAACCCCAGAATCTCCCCAGAATTTTGTTAATCCTGTCTAGAATCTGAGAATTAGAGAGCTGAAAAAACTCAGGAAAATCCGGAAGAAATCGTCTACAGAAATGTGAAATTTTTACAGTTTATATAGCTCCTTGAAGAATGTATAGAGTACTGTCTTACCTAACAGTGTCCATTTCATCCTCTGAAGATTTGAGCAATGATCGCCATCGCCATGACCTTGTTCTTCCCCCTCGTAACCTTCACGTGAAGGTAGGTAACTCCTGACCACCGTCGATCTCCTCTAATCGACGGTGCGACGTAATTTTACCGACGGTAACACGGTTAAAGCATGATTGCCGTCATCTAACGGGCTCAAATAAAAAACGTGGACGGAACCAAATCTGATTGGGCAGATTATGCCACGTGGACTGGGTTATCCCAGGGTCAGTACCTCGCCAGGTGGCAGGGAGAGACTCGCTCCGCCTCGTCCGTAGATCAAAAGGCATCGATACCCTGCACGTGTCAGTTTGAAAAACCTGATAATATCTGCTCGTCAGCGTCTTATTTTGGCGCTAAAACGAGGATGCGTGCGAGTTTAAGTAGGTAAATGGGACCAATGCACCTGGCATCTGGAGGGGTTCGAATCTCTTGTGCAACCAGAAAAATACAGACCTTGTGGGACCATCTTTCCGTAGACTTTATTTTATACGGTATTAAATTATTTTACTTCTATTTATGTGTACTAGAATGCAACAGATAAGGAATTTTATAACAAAGGATTCTATCGTGTTGTACAAGCGGCATTCTTTCTCCATTGGAGTGTTTAAAGCAACCAAGAATGACGCCTCAAGCCACGCCTTCCACACTAACAAGTTAAAGTAAGTAATTATTAAGTATATTATAATCTTACTGATTATTATGTTAAGCTTACGTAAGCTAATTTAAGCTTACTCAAGAATTTCACACTAACAAGCTAAAGCAAGAGATTCTTAAATTAACTTAAGTAAATAAAAATATTAAATGTAATTAGTTTCTTGAGAATAACAGATAAGTTTGTATATATGTTATTGGTGTAGGAATATGCTCTTGTCGTTTCTATATCATATTTAATAGAGAGGAATCTGCTATAGTCGAAGTGATCGTATATAATCTTCTTTAAACTATATTTTAGGTAAACTTATAATTTTTTTATTTCAACAGTCAATTGGTAGGTGGAGTTTCATAGAACCACGTGCATAAATAAATATATCATAGAACTATATAATAAAATGCGAATATACTACGTAATATACCACAAGAAAAACGGAGGCAATCTCATATTGTATGGAAATTCTATGATTCCTTTATAATAATTTAATGTTTTCTGGGTGGTCTTTAAGAAGTGTATAAGTGGCATGCATATCATTAGTGGGATTGAAACAGCTATATAAAAAGAAACTCTACAATCATTTAGACCAAGATATTTCAAACCTTAATCTTCATTAAATAATTAATCTTAACTTTTAAAATTAAAACTATATATAACTTAAAATATCTATTTAAATATATTTAATATTACTTACTAATAACAAAATATACTTAGCAGTTGCCTTGCCTTTGCATGGGATGGCTCAATTAATAGAAAGTCCAAGTAAGTAGGACAAGGAAGTTCATTGCCCACAGTAACACCAAAAACATAATAATTGATTGCCCCACCCCAAACAACTGCATCATCGTGCTGCACACACACAATGTATGTGTGTGCGTGTGTGCATGTGTATACAGTAATAGATATACCTGGGACAAGTTTTTCCGAACAAATTGTTATATATATATATCAAAAGAAAAACAAACTAATTATTAATGCCTCATTATCATAATTAAATTGTTAAATATTAAATAAAAAGGACATGGGAACGGAGCCATATTACAAATGCCCGAAGAAAGGTATCTTGTGATGAACAATCCGTTATACACACACACACACACACTTCACATATAATATATGTGTAATATGAGTGTGTATGTTCCCAATATCCGTTATATAGGTGTATATTCACACACATGTAGAGGCATATAATAATCTTATGCTATTCATATACTAGGTTGTCTGAATTCTTAGCTTTTGAAGAATAGTTCTAGGTAAGAAATAAAAAATAAAAAATTAACAATACAGGTATACAGGTATGTATATACAGCCGGTATATGTCGTATATACATTATTATATTATAGTGGGGCGGATGTAATATACCCCAGTATATTACAGTGTTCCATATAGATTCTTTTATATATATATATATATATATATATTTCGATACGAATCTAGATACTATACTTGTATATGTATTTTAGTGTGCTTGTCTCTGTGTGACATGTGTAGTAATGCTTTTTAGCACATGGATGATTACAAACGAGTAGAGAGAGAGAGAGAGAGAGAGTTGGAGTGAGAAGGTGGAGAAACATTCAAGAAAGACACACAAAGTACCTTGGACTAAGGGTGACGAACACACAAAATAGAAATGAGAATGGCAAGGAAAACACACACGTATACGCACACGCACACGTACACACAGGGATGTAAAGGTACTTGAAAACCTTACCACCTTTGGACTTTGTGGGTTGTACAACATACAGGACTGTGTGTGTGCACGCGTGTGTTTTATATTTGCTTATTCCTTTAATTGACAAGGCTTAGCATTGTCCTGACAATGTTCTCGGTAAAGCTCCTCTTCTTCACTGAGATCTTGTTGGAATACAATACTGCCTTATGTATCCTCGCTATAGTAAGTCCAAATCTAAAACTTTCATGTGCCGATAAACAACACTAGAACTAAACAGGGAGAGAAGCTTGTGCGCTACCCTATACACGTTTGTACACTTTTGTACACTTTCTTAAATTTAAAGAAAATACCGTCTTCGATGCGAATGACACATTCACGGGTTGCTACATATTTATATACATAGCATTTGTCATATACACGGCGTGTGACATATCTGTATTACAATGCTATATATATATTTTGCAAATGTGCTTGGCATTAAAGATGATTTAATTTTAATGAAACACATGTAAACCTAAATTTACATACCAACGATTATTGATTTATGAATGACAGTTTAACGGTTACAATATACCATTATAAAGTTCCTTTAAAAAAAATAAAAATTTAGGGACAACATCAGCGAATATGTGTATGCATTCGAACACATATCAAAGCTTTTGAAGTAGTGTGTATACAATATATATATGTGTGTGTGTGCATATATATATATATATATATATATGTGTGTGTATATATATATAGTGTGTGTGTGTGTGTATTATTTCATGAGTTACCAGTTGGTTAAACAAATTATCTCAACTTCATTAGAGCCTTGGCACTAGAATCGTTAATATTTTATATTTTGAAATGGAATTAAATTTATAACTTTTTAGACTCGTTGGATAGCCCATAAGGTTATGAAATTAAACCACTCTACTGAAAAAAGAAGTTAACTTTTAACCTTTTTTAAGCCATGTAGCCAAAGGTTTCAAATTCAAACCTCACTATGGCGAAATTACTATTATACTTAAAAAAGAAAAAATTTAATTCACAACATTTTAGGTCACACATCAATCAAGTTTAATATTATATTTGAAAAAAAAAAAGGAATTTAAATGTCAACCTTTTAACAGAGAATGATGCATGACTTTACAAGGTTAGGAGTTCAAACCTTGTGGCAAGACTAATATTATAGCTTCAATAAGAAATTAAATACCTTTTGGCCATGCACCATCCTCAAATTTAAACTTTAAGGCGAGACTAATATTGTAGTTTTAAATATAAATTAAACATGTAACCTTTTGGTACTATGCACTGTCCTTAGTGTTGACGATAATGTATAGCTTTAAAAGATTATGAGTGTGAACATGGTGTATGACTTCAAACCTTACTAAGGCAAACTTAATATTATATGGGTGGGTACGGGGATGTGCTTCAAAAGATTATGAGTTCACCATTAAAAATGAATTGAATTCACAAGTTTCTAAAAGATGACCAAGCAAGGTTAATATAATACATTGATAAAATTATAATAATACCTTGATAAAGATGAAACATATAACATTACGAGGCCATCAAGTTTAATATAATATAATACATTAATAATTGAATTTATAACCTTTTGGGGATCCATCATTTTTAATGGCGAGAAAGTAAAGATTACAAGTTTGAACTTCATTATGGCAAGGTTAATATTATAGAAAATTGAAGTTGCAACCTTCTAAAGCCATACAAGTTGCGAGTTTGATTTTTTTAAATTTATTACTATATATTGAAAAATAATTTGACACATAACCTTTAGGGCCATGCATTATTTCTTAAGGTGAGGTTATTGTTGTACGTTAAAAAATATTTTGATACATAATTTTTAGGATCATGCATTATTCTTAATGACACTTGAGAACGTTGCATAGTCCTAAAAAGTTTTAAGTTTGATTATTTTCTAAAGCAATGTTATTATTATATGTTACAAAGAAATCGAATTCATAGCCTTCACAACTTTAAGTCCATGCACCATTCTCGCCTCAGGATAATGCATGGCTTTATAAGATTATAAGTTATTCCTCAAGGATGCTCTATAAAGTTACAAGTTCCGCCCCATCTTGTGCACGTCTTATGAAAGTTCTTACCTAGTGCCATGTGGAGTGTCACTATGTAAGCACCTTTGTGACAAAACATGTTATTTAACTCACTTTACTATAAAAGCTTATGTTAAAACAAAAAAAGGAACTGGACTAAACCCTTAAGTCTAACCCTCAACATATTCTTAAGAACATACATGTTTACGAGTTGATAGATGCTTAAGCACCAATTTCTAACATGGTGTCACCAAGGCAAAACTACTAACTTGTTCAAGACACCCACTTATGTGTTATGATCACAAAGGTTAAAGTTAAAGGTTAATTTAACGCTTAGTTGTGACATACCCTATCCTCCATGTTTATAAATAAGTAACAAGGGTCAATGAAACTAATGTGCAAATACACTGAATTGATATCTCAATGATGTCCTAGGTTGATGTTGTGTAACAGTTTTAACTCTTAAATTTAAACATTACACTACACTATAATTATGACACAGAGTCCCTCCCAATGCAATTTTAAGGTGGGTTAACATGAAATCTATATGCCAAATGATTAAGGACTAATCCTAACCCCTAACTACCTGGTAGGTTTTATAATGAGTGAATACCTAAGTAAAGTTTATTTTAGTTCTGATTGAACTCAAACCCTGTGTTTATGTTCCCTATGCATGCTATCGAGTGTAATGTTAAAAGTTATGCAAAGTGAAGAATAAAATCTATAATACTTGGTACCAAATATGATGTATAACTTCAAAATTTTATGAATTTTGCCCCATTCTTGATTGTGCATGCATGGCCCCATGAAAGTGCAAACTTATTGCCTTATGTGGCCATGCTCCATCTTCAGCATGAAGATGCTCCACCACCAATAACGCATATATGATCACTTCAAATCTCTTACTCAGTTGTCTGCTGTGCTACAGGTACACACATGCACATGCACATGCACATATACACACCTATTTATTAGAATTTTAAAGCGTGAAAATATTTTTTTCAATAGGGAACTCAAGTAATCTACCCTTAGTGCTTATGACAGCCATTTGTGTCAGCCCCTTTGGCAGATATGATGTGTGCATGGCAAATGGAGTTGCTTACAGGTAACTACGTAGTATGGTGTTATGTATATGTTACACACACACACACATGTATATGTGTGTATAGAAAACAATAACAGGTATACAGGTATGTATGTACATACCTACTCATATACAGGTATACAGCGTACAGGTATATCAGTAGGCTATATACCTGTAGCCAGGTATATCATACAGAGAGAGCTTATTATGCACATTGATTATAGTGGGCGGATGTAATATACCACAGTATGTTATAGTGTACCATTGCAATACGAATCTAGATACTGTATTTTAGTGTGCTTGTCTATGTGTGACATGTGTGTTTAAACATCCCAAACGAGTGAGGAATGCAAATCACGGAGAGAGAGAGAACAAGGAACACGACGCATGGAGGGGACTGCATCGCCTCTTGGTACACATCCCCATACGTATTGCCGACTTCCTTATACATAAGCTGCTCACCCACTTAGTAGTGGGTTTTACATTTGAACATTCACAGTTAGGGTTAAGAATATATTATGAATTTTAAGTTTTATTACTTAAAACTACACATTTAAATTTCTTTTATAAAACTTTGACGCTTTTCTTTGTAGGCTTTTTATAATTTAAAAACCCCCAAGTTAAGATTTAAAAATAAATATTTATATATTTTAAAAAAATTTTCGTTGGTGATTTATGAAGCAATATAATTATGTTAAACATAAGTGAATTCATCTGTCACAACGTGCAACACATTAATATAAAACTACATTGTTAATTTTTAATATTTAAATTAGTAGTGGGTTTTACATTTGAACATACTATTAATTTTAATATTTAAGTTTAAAATTTATAATTTAAATTTAAAAATTAATAATATAATTTTAATTAAATATCATATAATTATTATAATATTTTAAACTAATAAAATTTAAAATAGAAAGAAAAATTCTTTCTTTTTAAATTTGAAATTAAAATAGTGGTAAGATTAGTATATACCAGTACTTGTGGATGTATCCTGGCCGTGCAAACATTATTTAGGTATATACTTCAAACCCTAATAATTTAGATCGACGGCCTTGACCGTGCCATGTCATAGCCAAATTGTGGCGCCAAAACATGGGCGTCTTTTCATTCTATTTACCATGACTCTTTGGCTAGCGTACACGGCCACGGTTGTTCTTCACTAATGTACCAGATCCTGTCCAATTGTTTCTATTTCTTCGTTGAGGTGAGTTTTTATTGTAATCTTTTTTAGAACAGATTTTTATTTCGTTGGATTTTCTAATTCGCCAATGGAGTTCCCGGTTCGAGCTTTAGTCGGATGTGGGTCTGCAGAGGATGCATTTTGCTACTGGATGGCCAAGAAACGGAAAAGAAAAGCTTAATTTCCTGAAAATCCCCATTTAAGATATATATATATATATATACAGGGAATATACAAATGGGGGTCTGGTCAGTGCTCTTCATGTCTGCAATGCCGTCTTTCGGCTGCTTGTGCATTGTGGTATTGGGGCCTATTTATCCTCCCCTCAGTCAAATGTCATGCCAGCGGATGCACGTAAACATATCAACAAGGTGCGTGTGCGTGTGCGTGTGTGCGTGTGTGTTGATTAAGTACAAATAACACAAACTAACAACGTTGGTGCAGCTTGTTTTTGTTTGTTTCATGCCTTCGCTCATCTTTTCAAATCTAGCTCAAACGGTTACAGTTGAGAAGATGTTGGAGTGGTTAGTAGAATGTTTAATATATTTATAATATCTCACTAATTAATTTTTTTTTATTTTACGTAATGTTACTCAGGTGGTTTATGCCCATAAACGTATTGTTGTGTTACGTTATTGGTGCTGGGATTGGGATCTGCATATACGATCACTTCAAACCGCCTGCTCATCTGAAAAACCTAATAGTTGCTTGCTGTGCTACAGGTACACACACGCACACGCACACATACACACCTATTTATTAGAATTTTAAAGTTTGAATATATTTTTTTCAACAGGGAACTCAAGTAATCTACCCTTAGTGCTTATGACAGCCATTTGTGTAGAAGCAGGCAGCCCCTTCGGCAGATATGATGTGTGCACTGCGAATGGAGTTGCTTACATTTCTTATGGCTTATGGGTAACTACGTATATATATATTGGTGTTGATGAAAAACATTTGCTACACATACATATGTGTGTGTGTATGTCTTTGTAACATATAAATAATTCGCAGGTGTATAGCAAGGTGTATACAAGTAAAGATATGTGCATGTATATACCATATGCATACATAAACTTACATAATTTGTTGCAGATGTCCACAGTGTTGACATGGACAGTGGTGTTTAATTACCTCAAACCACAGCCCGTACCAGGATACGAGCAAGTAGACCATCACCACGAGGAAGATGACCACCATGCACCAGCAAGTAGCTCTGTTCCACAGCCTCTTGCTTTGGTCCCTCCTAAGGAGTACGGGTTTCAGGCTCCTGATATTGCTGGTTCAAGATTTACTAACGACTTTCAAGGTGCACACACACACACATACACATACACACGCACCCACACATACGTATCATGTGAACAGGTCCTCAAGGATTTATCAACACGCCACCAACGCAATCCTTTTACAACTTTCAACAAAGGCCACCGTTTCAAAATCCACAGTTTTCGCAAGAGCTCTACAACAGGCACTCACAGTCATATCTACAACAACAAGGGTTCCAACCAAGGGCTTCATTTCATGATTATAATCATGCTTATGGTTATAATCAAGGTTTTAATGATGGTTTTAACCACCCTCAAGGTTTTCAAGCCTCTTTACCTAGCGATGGTTTTCAATCGCCTCCTATACAACCTCCTGCATTTCAGTTTCAAACTCCACCTCCTCCTCCTCAACCCCGAGTTCTTCCTCCTCAATCTCAGGTACTCTCTCTCTCTCTCTCTCTCTCTCTCTCTCTCTCTCTCTCTCTCTCTCTATATATATATATATATACACACGCGCCTTGAGGCAATCCTGACCGTTGGATTGTTCATCATGCAGGCAGCAGCGCCTGCAACACCACATGCCCAGCCTCTTACTGACGATTTCTCGTTGGCCAATTTACAATTGTGGGCTGAAAAGTATAAACTTAAAGAAGCATTTACTCCCCCAACTACTGCAGCTGTAAGTAAAACACACACACACGCACGCACACGCACCGTGCTTAATCAAATCATTAAAAGCTGTACTTAAGTTTCCAGGCTATTGCAATCCCCATTGGTACAATACCTTTCTTCAGGCATTTGCTATATGGGCACGCAGCTCCTTTTCGTTTCCTTGGTGATGCATTGACCATCTTGGGGTACTCTTTACTAATTGATATTATTTATTAATAAATAAATATAAGGCATTAACGATTAAACTGTTAACACAGTGAAGCTATGATCCCTTGTATGAACCTCCTCCTTGGAGGAAACTTATCCCAAGGTATATCTTATTCATAGAATATGAAATGGTAAAGCTCTCTCTCTCTCACTCTCTCTCTCTCACACACACACTGTGTATGCCTACAGGATTTGGATCGTCTGAGTTGGGACTTGAGATTGTAATAGCAATTATGTTAACAAGGCTTCTTCTTCTTCCAATGGCTGGGCTTATTGTTGTTAAACTCGCATTATCAATGGGTTTAATCCCTGTTGATCCATTATTTCACTTTGTTCTCTTGCTGCAGTTCACCATGCCTACTGCTATCAACGTTGGTTAGTACTGCAGACACACAATACATGTATACACGCACACATACATGTGTGTACACACACACACACATGGGATTTTATGTATGCAGGCACCATGACACAGTTATTTGGGTTGGACAAACAGAATGCTCGATTATTCTGTTTTGGTGCTACACATCCTCAATTGTGTTTCTGACGCTGTGGACAATGATCTTTCTTGTTTTTACTTATCTTTCTTAACGTGTTTGAGCTTTCTAACTAGTTTGACAACCCATGCAAAGGTAATATATAATTACTGAGCATATTTTCTAATTAATAAATGCTTCAGTTTGCAGGCAGGTGGACAATTTTGGTAGAAGAATTCATGTTAATTTTATAATATATAATACAGTTCCCATTAAATAAAAATGTCCAGAATATGTTTGTTTGTGATTTATTAAATTAACTGTAATTATGAAAACCTAATATAAATTATTCCCAAGTATATTCTTTGTCAATCCTCTCGGCAGGAAGAAGGGCATAAATTTTATATGAGATTTTCATGTATGATCAATAAATAATATGCAAATTTAGTAGTTTGGTATTGAAAACGTCATCGAATTAAGAAATACATCAAAATAAAATAAATAAATATCAAAAACAAAATCACAAATGTATGGTGGTGAGAGCGATCGAATTAGACAAATGTATGCACATGGATGTGGGGAAAAAAAGTAAGTGAAATATACCATGTAGAATCTGAAAATTTTTTAAGCTAAGCATAGGATTACGTGTGTGAATGAATGTTAAACTATTGGTAAATTTCTTAATATAACCAAACACACACAGACACATTAGTAAACGTACACACACACATGTATACATAAAACATATAGTTTTATTTCATTATTCGACTAAAACAGGAGTATTTAATTACAGGCATGGTAAGGGGGGCCGCAGCCGGTGCAGGTACAGGTTAAGCCAGTATATCCAGTGCAAATACCTGATTGGCACTTAATGCAGCCTGGTCCATGGCCCGGGTTAGCATGGCATCTTGCACAGTACTTTGCGCACTTCTTATTAGACGAGGACCAACAGTGATACCCCTCGCTCTCGCAATCTGCATACACAGACACCAATAAAACGCTCAACAGGAACAAGACTATCATGAACTTGGCCATGGATGGAAAACCTGCAGTCACAAGTTGGTTATTTAAACGACTGAATCCACATGTAACGCATTCATCTGACGTGGCCTGCCACGTAGCCTAGTTGAATCTGACATCGTCATGACTCGTTTACATGTGTTTAGAACGCAGAAATACTGACTATATAGATTACAGAAAAAACCATGTGATACTTCTGTATATACATGTATATTATGATTTACGGGTACAATTCTATATAAAATTTGATGTGCTTTTTACTTGTAACGCCCATAAGAATCTGACGTCATCGTGACTGATAATCCAGCACATATATTGTGTGGCAGGTCCGTTATAATAGGGAAAAAAAAAAAAAAAAAAATACCAACCTAACCGTTTTCAATG